>CM067078.1:35234373-35589373 GCA_033980235.1 Diadema setosum | reverse complement strand
GGACACACAAAAGTCACTTTCTGGGTACTTGTCACTTTTGAGGGACACAGAAGTCCCTTTTGGGGTACACGTTGGTCACTTTTCGTGTACATGGAAGTCACAATGGGGTAAATAGTCTCCTTAAGGGGGACATAAGTCTTAGGGCCTATTAGTAGTGGCGTAGTTCCATATCTCAAAAATTGCATTCAGAAAGTTATCAATGCGGAAATCTAATTGTATTTTTCTTTTGACATAAATATTGTACATGTCTGCAAAGACTGATCGCAGAGTGCCGATTTTTAAAAGAAAGCCTCTTGTATGTACATGTAGAAAATAACCTTTCCAATGATACCTACTTGTTGCATAATATTCTTGAAATTGTAATAAAATCCATGTCTTATTTTTGTTTTGTTTTAAGCAGGTTTAATCGCAAATACAAGTACACAGTATCTCACACAGTACACAGTAACACATTTTGAGATCCAACTCTTTACATTTTATACAAATTGTGCATATCGCCCCAACACGTACTTGGGCACATAAGCGTGGGAGTAAAAAAAAAAGGAAAAGTAGAAATTACGCGGTGCATAATATATGTCCTCGCCGGAAGTAGCATTTAGTAGCAAATTGTACAATATAGGTAAAAAGATTAAGGTCAAAGGTCAAAATTCTGTGTAGAAGTTTTGAAGCCCTCACCTAGTGCCATCACATAAAGCAAACGGAATCAAAATCGGGTTAGAAATGGCAGAGAAGCATTTTGTAGCCAATGTACAATCGGCCATAATCTGGCAGAACTCCCTAAGTCGATTTTGGTCGATTTTCAGGTTTTGAGTGTTTTGTGTTTTTTCTCATGCTCTTTCAAGTGGGCCAAAAAAATAAGTTGTGAATCGGTACAGAAAGTTATTTTTAGAAAGTAATTTTGGCAAAATTCCCGAGGAGAGAGAGGGCGATTAATCTGGCAGAACTGCGTAAGTCGAGATTCGAAATGAATTTTCCGATGTTAATCAGGCAGAACTGCGTAAGTCGACTTCTGCCCCCCACGGAAAAAAGCAGTAACTGACATTTTTATGAATGTCTACTTTTTTGCAAAAATGAATAGTTTACCCAATGCTCTCCAATGTTAATAGGTCAGTTTTGCAAAAAGAAAAATGAAAGTGACCAAAAATACAATTTTTCACTTTTGCAAAAAGCAGTAACTGCATCCAGTTGATTCAACTTTGCAAGTTTCCCACGGAAAAAAGCAGTAACTAACAAAGCCCACGGAAGAAAGCAGTAACTAACAATTTAGTCTTTATCATTCAGACTCTGTATAGTGCTTCCTGTATATTTTTTCCATAATACCATTTATTTTTTCTACTAATTTTTTTTTTAACAATGTAAACAGCAGTTTCTCCCATAATTTAGGAGAGTAGATATCAAAAGATTGTTTCACCAGTAACTTGACTCTGCCCGCAGGGAATCATATAACAAGTTGTAGAAAAAGCTTCTTTCTGGAGACTAGCAAACCTGGCAGACTCAGCGCGCTCAGAGTGCAGAATATGCGTGCAGCAGCTGCATGCGCATAAATTCTGCAGCATACAGTAACTAGCTAAACATTGCATCACATCACACTCATCACTTGCATGCACAGTATTGCAGGTATGGTACAGTCTGAGTGATCATGCCAGTGCTAACCATGCTGTCACACAGTTTCTGCGGTCCAGGCATGCCTGTAAATCTATCATGAATTGCAGAGGAAAAGTCATGGTAGCCATGGCTTTGGCCAGAACCAGAAAATCTAGGTGAGCTGAAAATATATTGAAGGGAGATGAGCACTAGTATTAATCCACTAACGTTAGTCTAATGTTAGATGTAGGCCCTAAAGTTTAAAATAGGTCTACCAGATCTAACGTTACAGAGTAGATCTAGATTCTAATCTATTGTTAACTGTTTAGTGTTAGACAAAATGTCAGTAGGCCTAATCTAATAGACCTAGGTCTAGGACTAACATTGGGCATAGATCTGTAGTCTAGCTTAAGTGTAACGTCAGAGTTCGACTAGGATCTAAGACGAAGAGACTTGACTTTATTGTCTAGTCCAGGGTCATGTGTAAGGGGCCATGCCGGGCACTCCAAAGTTCAATTAGGGTACATAGGTGTCTACCTTATTTTTTACACAGAATGCCATTCAATCGACAAGACCTAGTCTAGGTCTAGCGATAGGTCCTAGATCTTATAGATCTAGACTAACCAGAAAGTAGAAGAACTTTATAACCTGGTGGTGGTAACAATTCTCCTCCTATGGTCATGTCAGTGCTGCCAACTCTCACGCAATCAGAGTGAGACTCACGCAATTCAACCAATTTTGACTGTCTCACTCTGATAAACGAAATCTCACGCTAAACCCCCAAAATGGAATGTACAAAAATAAATATATCTCTAAATTCTCTGATATTCCGAATATCGATATGCCCAAGCCCAAAGTTTCGAGATTTTCCCGCGCGGGTGTAAAGTTTAACCAATAATAATCGTTTTTGGTTCGCGCGCGAAGACGAGCTATTGGATTACGATTGGTTTCTACCTATAGTTACGTGAACGTAGCTTGTACTTTCGGCAAATTACAGTACATGTACGGCTATGACGTGTGCTTTACATCGCTTTACGTACAATACACTGACTGTGAGAGAATACGTACGTACAGCTGTGTACGTGCGTACATTGTACGGCCGCACAGCAGGCCGCCACACCAGAAACCCGCGCCCGGTACCCAGGCGCTCATATACTAGATAGCCAGGCCCATACCCCCAGAGGATGTTTCTTTCACCACATTTAGATGAGAGTGAGACTTTCATTCCTTCATCATGGTAAGTTTAACGCTTGAAATTCATATTCAAAATCATTATCAATATAATTCTAATCTCTTATATGAGAGTGAGACAGAGAATTATATGAATTTAACTTTGTTATGTGTATTTTATTTCTTTATTGAGACCAGAAAGTGTGTCCTTCCTGTTGATTTTTTTATTTTATGAGAGTACGTACGGTACCAACAGAATTTTCAATCTGTCGCGTCGGTCGGGTCGATCCGGCGCGGTTGAATGAATGCTAACGTGTGTGTGTGAGTGACATCTATGGTGGATATTAAAACACCAATTTTGAACATTTATTAGTCAGTGGCTTAACTGTGGAGGGCCCTATTTTGTAGATGAGCATCATGACATGAAGCTAAAACTGGAATTTAGTTTAAGTTATTAGTATTTATTGTTTCACCACAACTGCTTAGTTATTGATTCAGACGGCAGCTAGGTCCATATGTTTACCACGTCCAAGGATCTGCATACAGTCCCACATACAGACAATTTAGTGGTAGCCTACTTTGTACAATTTAGCTTATTTTGGCATAATTTTGGGCTATGAAATTTCAAATAATTACCCAATTATTTTTTCAAACCTTTCATGAAACTAAAAGGCCTATGCTATGTCTCATTGGTTTTCATAGTCAAGTTCCCTCACTGAAGAAAAATGTGTTTTTGTAATAGAAATCTATGTGTCCTCATTTTTTTTCTTATGCCTATGGGTTAAAAAATTACAAGGATATTTATCCCTTTTTAGCTAATACCACCCCCTCCCCCAAAAAAATAAATGCAATCTAGTACACTTTGATGTGCCCACCCTCTTATGATAGGACCCACGATGCAAATTTAGTTTGTGTAGCACTAGAGCAGGGTCTAATAAAAAAAAATGCCATGCTACATTGATAAAGGCTGGGGGGTCCGCCAATACAAGAACTGATGACCCTATATAAAAAAAGTCAAAGCTTTTTTTTTTTTCCATTTCAAATTATATTACAGAATTCCATGCCTATCCTGAAAAACAAGCAAGTTCAGTATGAATAGAAAACAATTCGGGGGAGGATAGGGGCAAGTAGAATTGACAATATTAATAAAGCCAAAGGACTTAACGATAATTTCTATCATTTTAGATGTCGCAAGAAGATGAGACACTAACAGACAGGATGGATACAGGCAGTGACACTGATAGTGACAACACTCAGATTGTCGCTAAACAAGTCAAGGTTTATAGTGGCGCCAAACCAAAGGTCAAACCAAAGGTCAAACCAAGGGGGAAACGAGGTGCAGCAACCTACAAGTCTTCTTTTAAGAAAGAATGGTCTGAAATTTGGCCCTTCATGAAAATGGGGATCAAAGCTTCCCACTTCCGATGCAATATTTGCAGCCAGGATATGTCATGTGCTCACCAAGGTCTATTTGACATCAAGCGCCACATCTCTAGCAGCGGCCACAAGGAGAAGGAGAGGCTACAAAAGTCAACGTGGGGAATAACCCACTTCACTGTTCAAACTGGTAACAGGGAAATGTCTAACACAGAAACCAAGGCAAGTATCAATCAACATTGATTATAACAATCATTTTATATAATTTTGTTTACAGTTCTTTCAGGAATTGTTGATGAAAATAAAAAAATATGAATTCATATTTTGACACCCTCATAATGGTGAGCAAAAATATTGCACAAGTGTGTCTTGAGCATTTGGTTTCAAGTGGATTTGTCACATAACACAAGTATGCTATACAGTAACAGAAATAAAAAAAAATCTAAAAGTTTTGCATAAAGGGTGAAACATACAACCTGTATTCTAAAGATTTTATTACAGTAATTATCCTTCAATAGGACACAGAAATGTCGACAAGTTTCGTCCGATTCATTGTAGTTAACCCAAACACTTGATATAAATTATTTGCCATGCAGCTGTAAGAAATTGTCAGTGATAATACAAATTTTAAACCTGGCCTGCCTATACCCCCTGATATTAAGACAAGATGTCCATCGGTTAATCTTTTTCAGATCCGCAGAGCAGAAGTGAAAGTGGCCATGACAATGGTGCAGCACAACGTGCCCCTGGCATTTGCTGATCACCTCAGTCCCCTCATGAAGGAGTGCTTCCGTGACTCGCCCGTTGCTACAGGATACAGGTCTGCACGGACAAAAACGTCATGCATCGTGAACCGAGCCTTAGCCCCATACTACCATCGAAAGACAGTGCAGCAGTTGCAACAGCAGCCTTTCTCCCTATCGACGGATGGGTCAAATGATACTGGTAAGTGTACAGATTATGTCTATTTCAGCTCTGAAGTGATGTAACACACTGTCATTACTCAACTGTAAGATTTCATAAAAAAGAAAATAAATAACATTGACATGTTTGATAAGAAGAAAACAATCTATAACATTGAAACCATAATCATTCTCACCACTTAAAGTCAACCTTTTATTAAACATGCTTTTGATAACCAGATATGTGAACGGTGCCTAATATAGTTCAGCTGTATTTTTCTTCTGAAAAGTGTTGAAGAATAAAAAATTAAATCCAACTACTAAGGAGAATTGTACATGTACTTCGAAGAAAGCTAACAAGTAACCAGATTATATTAGGGATGTTTTATTCCTGAAACTTACAAAACTTTATTTCTTCCTGTCTTCATTTCAGGCTTGAAGAAAATGAACCCCATGACTGTAAAAATCTTTGACATAAACCATGGGGTTGTGTATCGCTTCCTGGATATGTGCACAACAGAAGGTACAGCAGCTGCCACCGCTGACGCAATTTTCAACAAGATGGACCAGGTTTTCGCAGACAATGAAATTCCATGGCAAAACTGCATTGCTTTATCCCTTGACAATGCCAGTGTTAACATGGGAGTCAGGAATTCCATTAAGTCAAGAGTCTTGAACTTCAATCCTCAAGTATATGTCCATGGCTGCCCAGCCCATATGGTTCACAATAATGCACACGCTGCTGGAAATACCTATGCAAAGGTAAGTTAAAATCATTTGGTTTGTAAGGTACCATATCTAAATTATGTATGAACTGATATTTTCACAATTTTGTTTTTATTTTGGTCTGCTCTTTTATAAGTTTAATCATTACACTGTCAGCAATCATAATTTTATTGCAATGAATAAAAACATGAACTGTTCTTTGACTGATTATCTGACAATGATCAACTTTGACAAGTCATAGATTATGAGATGAAAATTATGAAATACAAATTAATTTCTTCTCATTCTCTTGTTGCAGCTGACAAACTTTGATGTGGAAGATCTGGCAGTAGATCTGGCCTATTGGTTTAAAGGAAGCTTGAAGAGGAAGGCAGGACTTGAGGGTAAGCTTGGAACAGAATTCAACAAAACTGTTTGTAAGCGTTTGAATAATACACTCAGTGATGAATAACAATAGTTTCTGAGCCCTCTAAAAAAAGAGTGATAAATGCAAGCCAAATCTCTGTAATTTTCCATTTCATATGTTTTCTCAACCAGAGTTTTGCCAGTTTTGTGACACTGAGTACATGGAAATGGTGAACTATGTGCAGACAAGATGGCTGAGTCTAGAAAAGGCAGTCAACCGCACACTGAAACTGTACACTTCACTTGCAAGCTACTTCAAATCAAGCAGTAAGTACATTTTAATTCATCAAAAGATAATGGATATAATTCATTGTTTTATGATGGTACATATTAAAAAAATATATATATATATATCAATGTTTAGTATCTCCTATCATAATCCACCTTTTTATCAAATGAAAAATTTTACTTTCCACACTTGATTGGAGCAGTGCACGATGTAAATGTTTTTCATGGTAATGTCATTTATTGAGTAATTAAGTATTGCTACAAGACATATTTCAGTAATTATTTCATCGAACCACTTAGTATTTAAATTATAAACATGATAAAAACACTAATTGTTTGTTGTTGTTTTTTAAGATGAGAGCCAAGCTCGATTCAGGCGCCTGAATGAACGCTTCTCCGACCCTATGACTGAGGTCCATCTGCTCTTCTACCAGGCAACTTTACCAGCATTCACAGACTTCAATCTTCTCCTACAACGTCAAGACCCATCTGTGCATCATTTGCATGGGCAGGTGTGTAGGCTGCAATTTTATCTGAAAATAAATCTGAACATAAAATGATCATTTGGGTGTTGCAGACAAGAAAATAATACTGTTCATTAAGTTGAAATACTATGGTAGTTCCCAAATTATCTTTGAAGAAGGACCAGGAATGTTTCTGAAGCAGAGCACTCCCATTTGCCAGTTTACCTGTACTCACATGACTAACCAGACCCTCCATCCTCATACTCTCATTTTTTTCCAACTTTGCACATTTATACATTTAAAGAAGGAAGACTAATGTATAATTATTATAGTATATTATGAGATAAATTGTCATTTTAATTTGCAGATGCATTTGTACATCAAGAAGCTCATGAGCAAGTTCGTGAAACCGGAACAAATGAAGGACCTCAAGGTGTCAGACATCCAGTACAAAACAGAGGAGAACCAGCTGCCTGGTATGTAGATGATCCAGTTAACTTATTTTCTGTCAGGACAAACGCTACAAATATGAATAAATAGCCAACCACCTAAACTCAACATGACCATTACTTTGTCACATGAAGATTAAAAAAAATGTTAACGAGGTATATTGAAATAAAATGATTATTTACTCCAGTACAATTAATATTCCCCATAATGTGTGTTTAATTATGCAATTGCAAATACATGTAGTGACAAAAAAAATTATTGCTCACTTAATCTATTTATATATGGCAGCCTGTCTATCGGGTTCACCACTCGAGTAACCCTGAACCGTTTGCTGGAAGGTGGGGATGTAAGCGCTTCTCAGGTGAAGAAGTTCTTCACTGCAGTAAGGGGCTTCTTCTGCGAGGCGGTATCCTATGCCATGTCAAGACTACCCCTCGATGAGCCTGTGCTCAAGCATGCCATCTTTGTTGACTGGCACCAGAAGATGAACGCCTCACCTGATGATGTGTTCTTCTTCATTGACAGGTGTGTACGTAACTTACATGATGTCACAAGGATCCACATCAAAAAGTAATTGATATGGAAACAAATACAAAAACATTTTATATTATATTCCACATGCTAAGATTGTTGCTGTAGGATTGGTCCATTGTGAATCACGTGATAAAGTGTAGTTTCCCCATCAATCACCACCTTGCAGTGTTGGCAGTTCCCTGTTTCCAAACCAAAACTTGATTTCTAAACCCAAATTCTTTCTTGTAGAGAAGTTTTTTTTTTCTATATAGTTAAATGGTTTCAGATGTGGAATATAAAGCCAATAATCACCTTTTGGTTGCAGGTGATGAGACAAACTATCACTTCCTAGATGTACACGCTACCTTTCCTCAGCTTCGCTTCGGAAAGATAGCTACATCCAGCTCGCCTCGGAAGTGATAAGTTTGCCCATCACCTTCACCAGCAGTGATTATTTGCTTCCTATCTCGTGCTCTATTGTATAAGTCCTTTCCAGGGCAGTAACATCGGACTGTTTGATTATCAAATGTATGCTGCTGTTACTGTAACTTGTCAGTTGTGCCCAATAATTAAATTTAGTACTTGATTGTGATCAGTTTACTCTCTTAAATCTGAATGAACTATATGCATATTTATTTCACTTGATAGCACTAAGACACTTATGAAGGGCTACAATTATGTTCCTGTTTTTTTTTTTTTCTTCTTTTGTTAAGGTTCAAGCATCTGCTCCCGTTCACATCCCCAAGAGAGCAAGACAAAGTAGAAGAGGAATTCAGGGATTTTCAGGTGATGGACAAGGAGATTTCTGCCAGGCAATGGAAAGAGTTTTTCATTAAGGAAGAGGATGCAGAGTTTCTTCGCTTAGACAAGCTGTGGGCCCATCTCTCTTCCCTGAAGAATCCTATAACTGGTCAGCTGAGGTTCCAGCGGCTAGCAAAAGTTGCCCAGCTGGTACTTTGCCTCCCCCACAGCAATGCCGATGCTGAGAGGGTTTTTTCGTTCATTGGCCTCAACAAGACGGAGACCAGGAATGCCCTTGGCTTGGATGGGACACTTAGCTCAATCATGACCATCAAGATGGCACAGGGAGAGCCCTGCTTCAGGTATGAGCCACCAGCAGAGGTACTACAGTCTTCCCGGAGCGCAACCTCAAGCTATAATAAGGAGCATTAACTGGATGAGAGGTAAGCTAATGCCTGAGCTAATTGACCTCCAGTTTGGATGGACAGCAGTACTCTGAGAACCTGAATCCCCTCAGGCTACATCATATACCAAGATTCTAATTTTTTGTATTTCTTTTGGTAGGTATTGCGTCAGTTTAAGTTTCCTGCTCACAAAATTATTAGAGTTGACAGTTCATCTGTGATGAAGTGAAGTATTTAACCTGTGGCATTCAACTACTATTCCAGAGTTTCCTTGTGAATCAAGAGCTGCACTTGCTGTATTTTTTAGTCTCTCCCAGGGCTTTGTTTTGGTTCTATAGCTTCTATGATGAAAGCTAGGGCCAAGCTTCAGAATACAGTAGATGAGTTTTACAGTTAACAATATGTATATTTATATGAAGCACTCATTATTCGATTAAATGTTTAGTTTATACATGTCTGAAATTATGAACCCCTATTTCAGTCAACAAGTTAGTACATAATTAAAGACTGAGACTATAGCATTTGATATTGGCATGTAGTATGGTATTTGATACAGAAAGAAGAATACCCATTGATGTATTTGCATTATCTCTGTAGTTGTTTCGGGTTTTTTGTCATCTTGTTGCACATTGAATTCATCCTATATTGGTCTATAGTACATCACTAAGCTAATAAAGTCAGTTGAGGTAGAATACTGCAGTTACAAGTCAGGAACTTCAATTATTAATGGTCAGTGAACTGCATTATTAATATCTTACAAATCCGGTTCAAGTACATTGGTGCTGCTTGCATGTATGTATGTATGTATATGTCCAAATCATGACTAAAGTATGCATCAGATTGCACCATTTAAAATGTAAAATTGTCAAAGCTCCCTACCGTGGAAGGGGGGACACCCCCCTTCCACACCATCCCCCCTCGGTCGCTTCGCTCCCTCGGGCTTGGTCGCTCCGCTCCCTCGCAGTGTCTCACTCCGAACTATCACTCAAGATTGGCAGCCCTGTCATGTGACATGTGCAGTTACTGCTTTTTTTCCATGGGGAAAACAGCAGACTCCTGGCCGTCTGCAGTTACTGCTTTTTTCCGTGGGGAAACTACTTAGAATCAAGGGTGAGCCACCGCAGTAACTGCATTTTCCTAAATAACATTTAAAAAATAATGGAAACATAATTTTTTCCTAGGTATTGTTAGACAACTAGGTATGGTGCATAATCATACCACAAAAATATTTTTGAATGTTTCTGTGTTTTTAAAGAATCTGCAAAAAACACAAAATCGCATTTATCTCAGCTCAGCAGCTTTGCAGTTACTGCTTTCTTCCGTGGGGGGGCAGACTTACGACAATGCTTGGACCAAGGTCTTCCTGCATCCTGCACGGACATGGTATATCTTAACAATGTGCGTGCGCGACCTTGGTAGTGACGAACACGCTGCGCGTTCAGGCTAGCAGTGCCTAGCTAGCTAGCTAGACACGTCGTACGGCTACTTGTATTGTACACGACAGTCGCGCTAAAGCAATAACCCTCATTACTCTTGGGGGAAATTGCCACTTTCTTTCCCTTCATAGACTGGCAGGCTTCAAAACAGGTCAATATGAGGTATGCCTTACTATTAAGTTTTGCTACAAGCTAGTGTTTTTTTTTAAGCCTAGAGCATTTCTAGATCTAACAAACGTTATAGTTTGCATCTTGTATGACATCACGCTTCAGTCAACTTGAGGCCTAGTCCTTTAATACTGCTGCAGCACTTGTCCATTGTAAATGTACGTGAAATCAATGTACTGTGTGGTAGCGTAGGTCACGCAAACAATATCTGTAATCCATTGACCATAGCTTCTTATTTTGTTTTTCATTGTAATAAGCGGTTAGTGGGCTTGGATCTATGGGATTGATCTCGAGAAGTTTAATGAATATCTGGGATACCGTCCATAACGATGGCATTTTCGATCCAATCCTACAGACTTCAGAAATAGACCAATACTAACACTTTTACAGTTTACTTTTTAATACAGGTACCGTACCGGTACTCTAAGTAGAGTAAAATTGTGCAGTAGCAGCTGCTGCCTACTAGACTACAGGGGCCTACCGTTACTTAACTTAGGCTGAATCGCCGGTTATTCTGTCTTTACTCAGTTTTCTATTTTTCTAGATTTGATTTGGCCAGACATTCTTGAAGTCTGTAATATGAATAATCTAGAATCTACAGGTTAAACGCTAAATTATAAACATTTAGCCCCAGAAATAGATCTGAAACATAGATTTAGATCTGTGTTCTATACATTACTACTACTAGACATTATAGGCTATAGACTTTATAGACTTACCGTTAGTCATTATAGATAGGCAGGTTAGGCTTTACATTGTTCTTAGATCTACTATAACATTAGGCCTAGTACCTTCTAGACCTAGATCCCCAATAAACAGTCTAGCGGTAGATTTAGCCCCTACCTGGATATAGAGTCTAGACTAGAAAATCTAGAAACTAATTTTCATTGATCTACTAGTATGTTATAATTAGACAATAACTCTAGTAACTCTGTACATATGTTTTTGTTTGATGTTCCAGATGTTGTCGTCATTCGCTTGATGCAACCGCCTGACAACAGCCATCGAAATACCTAAGGGTTATTATCTATGACGACAACATAGTCTATCAGCCGCCTTATCGAACTTGGATCAGTATATTTCGGCAACAAGCAAGATGCCCGCAATAAACTGTCCCTTTCCAGAATGCACCTACAACACAGGTGATGTGGACGCACAGCTCGCCCTAGAACTCTTGAAAATACATGGTCTTGCCCATGCAAACACGGGCGCACACCCCCCCCCCCCCCACACACATCACAGCCAAGGTTGAAAAAGTCCACCGACCTATGCTAGTCGCAGAAAGTACGTCTGAGGACTGGAATTACTTCCTCACCCATTGGGCTGACTTTGAAGAAGCAACCGGGATAACTGGGAAGTCTCTCATACTTCAACTGCTTGAATGCTGTGACGAAAAGCTGCGTCGGGACCTGACCCGCACTGCTGGGGGCTCACTCACCAACAAAAGTAAAGCTGATGTTCTAATGCTCATGAAAAAAATAGCAATCAGGGCAGAGAATCCAATGGTGACTCGTGCTGAGCTCCACACGATGCGACAAGATTATGATGAAGCGGTTCGCGCCTTCAGCGCAAGGGTCCGTGGCCAGGCAGACACTTGCCAATACACCCTACAGTGCCCAAATTGTGGCACCGACGTGGACTACACTGAACCCATGATACGTGACATCGTAAGTCAAGGCCTCGCAGACAAGGATATCCAACTCGAACTCCTTGGTGACACGAATCAGTCTCCCTCACTTGAAGAAGTCCTGCAGTTTGTTGAAAAGAAAGAGTCCAGCAAACGCTCAGCGCCCCATCTAGCTTGCCCCAGTACTCCGCAGCAGCAAGCAGTACGTACAGACGGCAGCAACGGGGATCAGTCAAAGACCGTGCACAGAAACCACAAGCTCAGGCTGGCCAACCCCCGACCCCAGTGATACATGCATGTACTGTGGCAAACATGGCCATGGCACCAAGGCATCTGCTCGTATCCGCAGCAAAGAATGCCCCGCCTACGGCCAGACATGTGGGAAGTGCAACGTCCGGAACCACTTCAGCTCTGTATGCAAAGGCGGACGACGCAACACTACAGCCTCCTCCTCGCGGGAGGACGCTGAGTTTGTCCAACTCTGTGGGATCAGCGACCTCCCCTACAACCAGACCCATGCCAATTCCAACCACAACACCAGTGCAGCCATCACCCTGGACCACCACGTACACAACCAACTCTCAAATGCTTGGCTCAAACACTCGTCCATGCCTCAACCAATCGTCACCCTAACGGCTAGCGTCCACCACGAGGACTATGAAGCACTTGGCTTTCCTCTAGCGAGTGACACTCAGCCCACCCCCATCGACAGCACGGCCGATACAGGATGCCAGAGTTGCTTAGGAGTGCAGATACTGCCACAACTGGGCTTACAAAGAAGTGACCTACTCCCTGTCAAAATGTCGATGCGCGCTGCCAATAACAAAGGCATCAACATCATTGGAGCCACCTTGGTACGTTTCACGGGTCGCTCACCAGAAGGGGACACCCTCATGACCAAGCAGATGGTGTACATCACTGACCAATCTGACAAACACTTCCTCAGTCGTGAAGCGTGCATAGCCCTCAAGCTAATTCCTGCCACCTTTCCCACGGTCGGCGAGTGCTCAACAACTGGCGACTTCACCCATGAAACAAGGCCTTGTGACTGCCCACCTCACAGCAAGCCGCCTCCACGTCCCACTGCACTTCCATTTCTAGCCATCAGCGACAATAGAGAACGCCTCCAACAGTGGCTCTTGGATTACTATGCCTCAACGTTCAACACCTGCACGCACACACCACTCCCGATGATGGATGCCCCCCCCCCCATGCGCTAGATGATCGACCCAGAGGCTACACCAGTGGCACACCATACCCCCATCCCCATCCATTGGCAAGACGAAGTCAAGGCGGGTCGGGATAGAGATGTCAGCCTTGGTGTTATCGAGCCAGTCCCTGTGGGCACACCTGTAACATATTGCCACCGAATGGTCATATGTGCCAAGAAAAATGGTACCCCCCGCCGCACTGTTGACATGCAGGCACTAAACACCAATGCTGTTAGACGAAGTCAAGGCGGGTCGGGATAGAGATGTCAGCCTTGGTGTTATCGAGCCAGTCCCTGTGGGCACACCTGTAACATATTGCCACCGAATGGTCATATGTGCCAAGAAAAATGGTACCCCCCGCCGCACTGTTGACATGCAGGCACTAAACACCAATGCTGTTAGGGAGACGCATCACACTCCATCACCATTCCATCTTGCGCGATCCGTCCCACACAACACCACTAAGACGGTCTGTGATGCCTGGAATGGATACCATAGTGTCCCACTTCACGAGGACGACCGCCACCTGACTTCATTCATAACGCCATGGGGACGCTACCGCTACCGGGTATGCCCTAAAGGCTACATTGCCTCTGGCGACAGCTACACCCGCCGGTTTGATGAGGTAGTCTCGCACATCCCAGACAAAGTGAAATGCATCGACGATACCCTCCTGTGGTCACATTCAATTGAAGCCAGCTTTCACCAAACCACGGAATGGCTTGAAACTTGTGGCAACAAAGGTATCACTCTCAACCCCGACAAATTCGTCTTCGCAGCAGACACAGTTGAGTTCGCGGGATTTGAGATCACCAGCCACGACGTACGCCCAAGCCAACGGTATTTGCAGGCCATTCGCGACTTTCCTACCCCTCAATCGACCACAGACGTCAGGTCATAGTTTGGCCTCGTGAATCAAGTTGCATATGCATTCTCAATGGCGGATACCATGACCCCATTCCGAAATCTCCTCAAGCCAGGACAGACCTTCCATTGGGATAAGATGCTAGACAAGCTCTTTTGTGAGTCAAAACAGATATACACAGAGATACACAATAGCGTCAAGATCTTTGATAAATCAAAACCCACATGCCTCGTCACGGACTGGTCAAACATTGGCTTTTGGCTACTGCAGAAACACTGCCAATGTCATGCAGACGGCACAGCTAAGCCATTTTGTTGTCGCGAAGGGTGGAAGATTGTTCTAGTCGGCAGCCGATTCACACATCCAGCCGAATCACGCTACGCACCCATTGAAGGGGAGGCCCTCGCCGTGGCAGATGCCCTCGACCGTGCACGATACTTTGTCCTTGGATGCAAGGACCTCATTGTCGCAGTTGACCACAAGCCGCTCCTTGGCATCTTTGCGACCCGCGCCCTCGATGAGATAAGCAACCCACGCCTCCGTAACCTCAAGGAGAAGACGCTACGCTACAGCTTCCGAGTGATTCACATCCAAGGTGCAAGGAACCGGGCCTCCGACTGCATGTCTCGCCATCCTACAGGTGATCCCAACCCGGCCAAATACCCACTCGAGGATGACATAGGCTCCGCTTCGTGCACACCTGGGCCCACAGACTTCATGGCGCTGCTACGAGACAACGCTCCCATGCAATGCGACATTGACATCTTGCTTGAAGCTTCTGCATCTGCATCCCTTGAGGGCCTACAGTCGATAACCTGGGATCGCGTCAAATTAGCAACCACAAGTGACCAAGACTTGGCCCGCCTCACCAACATGCTCGAGTACGGAGACTTGCCCTGAACACGACATGGATGGCCTGAACCCCTTCGCCCATACTACCAATTCCGTGACCACCTTTACACCCTCGATGGCGTATCATGTACAAAGACCGGGTTGTCATCCCACCAACGTTACGCGACGACTGCATTCGGGCACTCCACTCTGCCCATCAAGGCACCTCCATGATGACTGCAAGAGCAGAGTCCTCAGTCTTCTGGCCAGGTATCACACACGCCATCAACAACGCCAGGGCCCGTTGCAGCCATTGTAATCGCATGGCACCATCACAGCCTAGTGCCCCACCAATGCCATGCCTTGAACCAGCCTACCCTTTTCAGTGCATATGTGCCGATTACTTCCAGTACAAAGGCAGCAACTACCTTGTGGTTGTCGACAGATACTCCAACTGGCCCATCGTTGAAGGTGCCGCAAATGGAGCTGCCGGCCTCATCGCTTGCCTGCGACGTATCTTTGCAACTTATGGCATCACCGATGAGATCACGTCAGATGGTGGTCCTGAATTTACAGCAGCCATGACTCGCGACTTCCTCTGCCGACGGGTGTACACCATCGGCTCTCATCCGTTGCCTTCCCCCATGGCAACTGTCGTGCTGAGGTGGGTGTTAAGACTGTCAAGCGTATCATTGCAGACAACACGGGACAAGGCGGTACGCTAGACACTAACTCATTCCAGCGAGCAATACTGCAATACCGCAACACATCACACCCGACCACAAAAGTGTCACCAGCTCAATGTGTCTTTGGCCGCCCAATCAGGGATTTCGTACCAATTCATCCTGGCCGGTATACACCACATCCATCCGACCTGGCGCGACACACTTACTGCCAGGGAGGCAGCCTTAACGCAACCGCCACATGCTTCAGGCAGAGTGCTGGTCCGAACACACTCGCAAGTTCCCACCACTCAAAGTAGGTGACATGGTGTGCATCCAGAATCAAATTGGCTTGTACCCCCAGAAGTGGGATAAGACGGGTCTTGTGATAGAAGTGCGACACTATGACCAGTACCTTGTGCGCGTCGATGGCTCAGGCCGCCTGACATTGAGAAACAGGAAATTCCTGCGGAAATATGTACCCGTATTCCATCCAGAGCCTCGTAGAGCCATAGTCGACGACATGGCGTGACTAACCCCTCGACCTCCTGCAATTCCACTGGAGAAGCAATGGATCAAACCCACCCACCACAAGATCACGACGGAGATAAACCGCGATCAACCAGTTGTCCCAGCCACACACCCAACTCCTGATGTTCCACCTCAGCCCACGCTACCCGCTGCCGAGGCACCAATGGAACCGCCAGCAGCCCAAACTCCAGCTGCACTACCTGCCACGGGACCCCACCTGCCACAGCCAACCGCAGGCGACCCACCAATGGCTGACACTCCAAACCCGCGACGATCCACGCGTGTCAAGAGACCACCTGAATGGATGAAGGACTATGTGAAATAAACTTTCATCCAATACAGCCCCTGTCACACTTTCCAGTTGGACAGCGACTTAGGGGGGAGATAGACAATAACTCTAGTAACTCTGTACATGTTTTTGTTTGATGTTCCAGATGTTGTCATCATTCGCTTGATGCAACCGCCTGACAACAGCCATCGAAATACCTAAGGGTTATTATCTAATAATGACGCCCCAAAATAGATGTCTGGATGTTACATAGACCTAGACAATCGAGTAGACAGTGTTCGAGAGTTCTCGTACATTTCTAATAGGCCTGCGTAGATAGTAACGGTTAGAACACTACTACCCTAACGCTAGTACTGTAGTGACAATAAGGCCTACAGTAGGAGTCGACACAAACGAGAACTAGGGTCTATTTTTTTTTCTAATAAAGCTGTAAATAAACTTTTAGTCAGGCCTAGCTCCTAGTATTCTTTAGTTTAAATAGAGTTTAGGCCTTCAGCCAAAATGGTCTATAGGCTTACTCTTGCTTTGGGCATAGAGTAGGAATACTAGGATAATGATGAGATCAGTAGGCCTATCGTACGCAGATTCCTACATACCGCTCTACTAGTCTCTAGATGTCTAGTGTATCGTTAGGCCTGAATAGACTACGGTCTAGACGGTCTACAGTGTAGTACCTGTAGTCTTGATGAACAATATAGCTTAACATCTAGAACCTAGTCTAATATTATTCTTAATCCAAATACAATGCTTCATGAGATCGACAATAACCCAAGCAGCAGCCAGGCTTTTGATGTAGCAGTACTTCTTGTGCCGCTAAATAATACTGAAACATGAACACAGACTGACAACATTTGGGGAAAGCAAGTTATTTTCCACATACCAATGAATTGATAAGATGAAATTAAATGTGAATCAATAATGATGACTTTATACAATACAAATATTTCAAAAAAATTGTACTCGATCTAAAATATTCATTGCTTTGACACTGCATCCACTGAATAGTAAGAGGGTGGATGGTAAAATACGATAGACAACCCGCAAAAAATAAGACCGAGATACGTAGTTCTGGTTGATAAACCACATGTTTATCAGCCAGAACTGCGTATCTCTAGGAGATACGCAGTTCTGGCTGATAAGCACGTGGTTGACAACGAAAAGAGATACGTAGTTCTGTCTGATGAAACACGTGTTTATCAGGCAGAACTGCGTATCTCTAGGAGATACGCAGTTCTCTGCCTGAACCCCCCCCCCCCCGCATGGCCCAAAACTTACGCAGTTCTGGCTGATCAACCCGGGCACGTGACCAGAGATACGCAGTTCTGCCAGATTACGATCGCAAAAAATTTGGCGACGATTAATCTGGCAGAACTGCGTAAGTTTTTTTAATTGGTAATTTTTACTAAAAAAGGTCAAATTGTCATTTTTTTGCTGGAAATAAATTCTTTAGACCAATTATGACTGAGAAAAGAGGAAAAATGCAACTCATCGTATCTCAGTTTAGAAAGGTGCAACATTGAATCTTTAAACCCGATTTCTGGCGTAATGTGTTAAAGGAGATACGCAGTTCTGCCAGATTACAGCTGCAATAAAGGTAAAAAATCAAGGTCAAAGGTCAAAGAAGTCCAAGGTCAAAATTCTGTGTACAAGTTTTGAAGCCCTCACCTAGTGCCATCACATAAAGCAAACGGAATCAAAATCGGATTAGAAATGGCGGAGTAGCATTTTGTAGCAAAATGTACAATATAGGTAAAAAATCAAGGTCAAAGGTCAAAGAAGTCAAAGGTCAAAACTCTGTGTAGAAGTTTTGAAGCCCTCACCTAGTGCCATCACTTAAAGCAAACAGAATCGAAATCAGGTTAGACATGGCGAAGGAGTAGCATTTTGAAGCAAAATGTATAGGTCAAGGTCAAAGGTCACAACTGAAATTCTGTGTGGAAGATTCAAAGCTCCCATGTAGTGCTATCATATAAAGCAAACAGAATCAAAATTGGCTCATAAATGACAAAGAATTAGCAAATTGAACATTTTGATCACACACAGACAGACGGACACACGGACAAACACACGTACGGAGCCCGTTTCATAGTCCCCTGCTCGAACTCGTTCGGCGGGGACAAAAATGCATACAAACTAAGCATTTCCTTCTATTACTCCCACACTAATGTACCTAAATTGCCCCAAACACAATGTTCAAATATATGCTTTCAGGTACACCATAATCACTTTCGGGAAATTAAACACCCCTTTTTTTGCTCTCCTTTTCTTTTTCTTTCTTTTTCTGTGGTTGTAAGTAGTTGGCTCGTACACTGGCCGCAAGTGGTGGTCATGTGAATGAGTGTGTGACTGTGGGTTAACTAAACCTTGAATAAAAAATGAGAAAATAAACCAAGCCGAAATGTTGGGTAGCTTATTACTTCATATTTTATTTACATCTTTATTGGAGCACATGTACATGAAGAATAATATCAACAAATATGTAATAATTACATTGTCCTATAGAGCATAATACTAAAAAATAGACAAATCTTTTGCAAAATTCCTAGGTTTATCTTGACACATGAATGCAATATCCCATCCAGTACAATGTGACACGATTCATTTGAAGATATGGTTTTCCTAATGGCTATAATTTCTGTGACACAACTATCTAAACCTTTCACCAATAATTGCAATCACATCAGATACTACAAAATTTAACAAATGACTGTTGGATGGCAATATTCTAAAACTGTGTTCTCATGGAAAGGTAAGAATATGCAGGAAATTATGTTTCACACATTACAGACCAAACTACAGTACTTGGGGAAAAGTCCTCAAAAGATCAACTATCACATTTGACTGAAACAAAGGTTTACATCACTGAAATACAGACATGTATAGTTCATCTACAGCTTAATGTACATGTTCACATGATTGTGCACACATTGTACAATGTACAGAGTGTACTTAGATAAATGAGGAGACAGACCCATCCATACCTTATAACTTTGAGCATTGTATTGTAAATAAAATAAGGTTAATGCGAACATCACATCCATCCATATAATATGAGTAAGTTCCCATCTTAAAATACACACATAATTATGTCAGGGAAAAAAAATGTACAACCATCACACCTCATTAAACATGTGTAACTATACAAAATTCCAACTATCTTTCACTGGAAAGTCATAAAAAGGAAAACATCCCACAGCTCCAGCGATCTCAACTATGTTTATAAGCAGTTATAGATAAAGAAATGTGTGACCATCTTCTTTGGTGGGATCGAATAAATGACTACATACTGTATTTCATACGTGTACATCATCAGTACATATATCTTATACATTATGTCCACGCTTGATGCTGACTCAACTCAAACTACTGCTTCATACTTTTCCCTAAATTCTGATTTAAAAAAAGAAAGGGAATATCTACAAAGATATATGGTAAATATCACTAAAAGTCTTAATGGAATGTGTGCAAATTATGAATATGTATGAAATGTATACCTCAAATTTAATGACAGGAGTGAATTCTTTTTATCCACATGGCTTAAGCAAACACCATGGCTAGTAATTAGTCATCAGCTTTCATACTCAAAGCAAAAGATTAAACATGACAGTACCACCATATAAGTCAGCATACACTTTACACTATCATACTGCAGCTGACACTTTCCTAAACCTCACTGCTAGATTTCAAGATCATGCTTTCCCCAGTTAAAGATTTATAGCAATGAGTTATACATGCATTGATAGTGATAGATTTTCTGTGACACCCATCAGCTCCAACAGGCATGCTATGTGTGACTACAAATCCGGTTATCCGTGATAAGCAATAATAAGATAGTTACCAACGTCAATCGAGAGTACATACTAACTAACAGTTTAGATTTGAAGTATTTTCCATAACACAGCTATTCCTACTATCATAGTGTACCACATGCTTAAATAGCAATCATACATTGCTACATCTGTACGTTTGTACTAAAATTTAATTTTCAGTGTGCAAACATATTTTGGGTTAAACAACCCTCCACCCAACAAAATAGGAACTTAATCTAGCATTACAAATGCAGTCCCCAATATGCCAGATGGGGTGTCACCTTTTAATCATACGACCCCATTAGAAATGGAATAGCTTGATATTTTGATGTAATAATTTGTTTTTGCCCAAAACACAATGCTTAACACCCACTTCTGCATGTAGAGGCTTGGTGATTCAATTATATTCAAATTTAGTCTATCAATCCCTACAATAATGAACTGTTATCATTGATCAGTCTTACAAAACTTAGCATTAATTCTATGTGGAGCAGTTACACACGAATCAATCATCTGTTCAGCATTATGAATATAGTACAACTTATGTGAGGAAACATATATTAAATCTATAATACATAAATATACATTTATGTTTATTTTACAATGTATCAAAGCTTTGGCTGAAAGAGTCGACATCAACAAATTATCCTACAAAAGGAATAATTTCACAAATGAAAGCACCCTTTGCAGAATTCAAAATTTGTGGTTTTTACTTTATTTAATTTGATTTTTTTTTTTTTGGAGGGGGGGGTGGGGATCAAAACTATGCACAAACAAAAGATCTAAATTACCAGCCAACTGACCAAATCCTCTCAAACTTCTTAGAGACTATGAAAAAAGGAATATATGTTGATGATGATACTTCACAGTATGGAAGGGGCTAAGATTAAAGCTGGTCCATGACAACTTCTTAGTGTGCAAAATGTATCCGATCAGTAATACTTTTTCTTTAAGCAAAAGGATGTACATTTGTATTCTGCAGCAATGGTTACATCACAAGACTTCAAACAGCTGTGCAAATGTGACTGATGTCATAAGAGACAAACATGGTTGCAAAGAGTAACATACTTTTAAACAGACTTCTCTACAGCACACATAGACCAATGAAACTATGAATAACTGTTATAGCCTGATACAACAAAGGAAAGTTGGATGATGCACATGACCAAGATTTTAGGCTTCTTTCAAGGAGAACTCATATCTCACAAGTTTTGATGACATTATCTACTGACAACACATCCACGAAAGAGGTGTATGAATAAAGTGGAACTGACAGAAAAACTTGCACTATTTGAGACTAACTTAGTTTAACAAGTTTACACATTAAATCTTGTTTTCATATCAAACATTATGAATAATGTAAAGTGATTTCTAACAATTCTTAAAAGAATCAAGAATTGTAATTCATTTCCAAAGTATGTCATGCTGCACTGACTGCTGACAGCCTTCCTGTAAGGTGGTAGAAAACTTTCGTGGTGTGGAAATTGAATCATAGTACACGTAGGTCTGGTACAAAAAGAACAGTGACAACACAAACAAGTACATACATGCACTGGAAATGAATGATAATGTAAGTAGAAAGGATACTAAATATGTATGATGAAGGGAAGATAGGGAAGTAGACAAAATCTAGAAATATATAACATAGGAGGTATAAGTACACATGCTCATGCTCTATGAATTTTTCCTCTCGCTTTCTCTCTCTCTCCCTCTTTCTCTAAAACCGCAAGAAGAATGAAAAAAAAAAAAAACAGCTGTAGAGGAACTTGTTCTCTGCGTAACCTATTTGTTATAGTTATCTAAAATTCACACTTTGCCTCATTAGACATATCTTTGAATCCTGTTGTATGATGTGCAATATAGCATTTCTCATGCATAATCACGTACACAGAATCATTTGCTTAGCCACTTGAAGAGGATTCTTCTGCCAAGAAATTTATGGTAAAAGAAGTAATGAGTTCTTGTGAGATTTACTTTACACATAGTTATTGATAGACGAGTGTAAGAACATCTGACACGTGAGCACAAAACATATTTTATGCAGATAATATGATGTAGACAGGCCTTACCAAATACAAATTAGACCACATCATGCTGACTAAAGTTAACCTTCAGGATATGAAATAAATATGGTTAGGACAAGGCTCTATAACACAAAGTAAACTTTAGCACTTGAAAACACACTTTTCAAAACTCGTTCATTTTCTTTTACTTAATATCAATTTGCCTTGATTCTATTTCTTGAAGGTTGAGACAGAGCCGACCAGCAACATAATCATGTCTGTATTTGAATTCCACTTTCTCTTTACGTAAAAATTACTTGTACTTGGAAATAAACTGTATCATAGCTGTATTCTGATCATAGAAAATCATGAGACTTTACTGCCAGAATGAAAAGGGTATTCAAAGTATCTTGTACTTTTGTCATGGTCACACAAGCAATGCTAAAACAGAAGTGAACTATGAGTTTGCATTTGAAAGATTACACAGTGTTTGTGCTTTTGACAAAATTAACCTACAAAGGGAGAAAGGTACAAATTGATTCAGCATCAGGTTAGTACCTACACTTCAATACCTACACTACTGTTTGCTTGCGGTTGCTGCCCAGGTACTGTACTGCATGGGGGGGGGGGGGGGGGGGGGGGGGGGGGGGGACATGAAGAATGGTATCTGAACTCTACAATTCAACAACCATTTTATACCCCTTGCACAAATGTCCACACATTTCTGTAAGCAGAAGCAATATGCACATATCCAATACAGTCACATACACACCACATTCACATCACATACTCTTATGATGTGGGCACACAAACATCTACATTGTATTTGCATGCACACACAACCATGAAATCTACAGTAAAAGCTGGTCGTTTTTTCCCCATACAGATGTTTTTGTGAATGAGGAGGTCACAGACATTTTGTGAGATGTCGCCATTTGACATCTAGACTATTGTAAGTTAACAAAAGCATATCCGTAAATTTCATGGGATCAAGATCAGGTGGCGATGGTGGGTAAAAACATCTTGTCCAAGGACATAAACACTAGACGGGAATCAAACTTGGGCCCTCCAATTGGGAGACAGGAGTCTTATCCACTATGCCACAGCACCCCCCCCCCCCCCCCCCCCCAACTGATGAATATGACAAAGAAGTGCAGACTTCCAACTCAGTTTAGTAAACTTATCAGGAACAGTATTGTGACAGGCTGCTAATATTTTCTATAAGACACGTGCCATGGTCAAAAAGAAAAAAAAATCATATATCATGGAGTGAACAATTGAGCGTTGCTCATCACTGGCATCATAGGCATGCGAAGATCATAAAACAACAACCCAAAAATTGATGAATTCTCCTCAAGTCTATCATTGGACAAAGCTGCATTTCTTTGAAATGGCACATTTCATCTGATCTGGGCCATCTATTGTGTATGAATATTAAATATAATCTGTGAGTATCTGAGGTGCTTTCACTAACTTCCTTTTGCACATCAATTCTCTGATACTCGGAATGCTTGGAGGGCAGGAAGGCAATGGTCATAACACATCTAGTGAACATCTGTGTCTGTCTGATATCAATTTATAGATGTTTAACACAGGCACATATCTAACTGTGTAAGCCTCACAGTAGCCCCAGCATTATGTTGGCATATAAGTTCTGTAAAAGTGGAAATTTCACACATTTTGCATGACCAGAAGGTGCTGGAAAATAAAGCCATGTGAATATTTTTGCTTGTAATTTGTACCACTATCTGATTTCTTGATTCCTTAGAATCAAAAACATACAAAATTCACCTTACCCAGTGAAAAAAATAAAAATAAAAAAAATACTAATGCAAAAATATCCACTTTTACAGTAGTTTCAGCTCCTGATTGATGCATTATATTCACAATTGTTTTATCACAATGTGCACTCGGCAACACTGATGATAACCATGTTCCCAGGCTATGAAATTCAGATAGAGTGTATATTACATATACCTATCTTTAATACATAGGCAATCACTGCCCACTACAGGGCCCACTACAGGGCACCATACCAAAAAAAAAAAAAAAAAAAAAAAAAAAGTCTCTGATACGAACATAGCCATACAGTATAGTATTTAGTGCAACTGTGATTCTAAATAATTCGATATGCAGTACAAGTGAAGAGTTTGTTTGCAAAAACCGATAAGTCCATATTTGCCAAATGGAGATATTTGCGATTAAAGGTCAAGAAAAATAAAGAGAATAATAAGAAAATTTTTGCTTCTTTTGACCATAACTTCAAAAATATACCTTTATATGTAGTGACCAATATATCATTTAAAAGGTATTATTTTGTACTTTATGACATAGACCGTACTTCAAAATCTTCAAAAATGGACTTATCGGTTTTTGCAAACAAACCCTTCAAGTGTTACGTCAGTTTAACTCTGTGCTACTATGTAAACCCCATGTGCTACATTATTCTCATTACACAGTGCATGAGTACTTCTAGAAAGCATTCAGTTTCTCACAGCCATGTAACTTTTTACAGAAACATTATGCCAGACATGCAGTGAGCAAAATTGCAGAGAAAATTCAAGGCTTTGCTGTGATGTCAATTTTACGACAAAGTTATGATTATTTTCCTTGCATATTGTCAGTAGTAACATTATCATTCTGGTCTGGGAGGCATGTTTTCTGCAGACATGTGCACAACTGTGACATAAAATTAGAATGTACATGTACACAAAGAACCCCTATGGAATACCCCTATTCAAACACCATGCAATGCAAACTATCTATGTCAGAAATGGAACAGCAAGTGGATGAGTACAGTGCATGAGTACTTCTAGAAAGCATTCAGTTTCTCACAGCCATGTAACTTTTTACAGAAACATTATGCCAGACATGCAGTGAGCAAAATTGCAGAGAAAATTCAAGGCTTTGCTGTGATGTCAATTTTACGATAAAGTTATGATTATTTTCCTTGCATATTGTCAGTAGTAACATTATCATTCTGGTCTGGGAGGCATGTTTTCTGCAGACATGTGCACAACTGTGACATAAAATTAGAATGTACATGTACACAAAGAACCCCTATGGAATACCCCTATTCAATCACCATGCAATGCAAACTATCTATGTCAGAAATGGAACAGCAAGTGAAGCTGTTATTGTACTGTGTCATTTGGCGATTTATCGATCGGTTTTGGCGGGATTGTGTGTTTTAACAAAATATACAACCTTGGCATCTGCATGCCATCGAATAAGTCAATTGTGCGGATGTGGCACATACGTAAGCCCTAAAGAGTTGAGCACCTGGCACCATGTAATATCTAGCAGCACTTAAGCAATGGTGCAGATATAAACCTATCATACACATGTAACATTGTTTTCACAGCTGTTAAAAATGCAGCAGGTTATATCATTTTGCAAACTCTAATGGTCTCTGTAACTGAAGCCCTGATTGACATAACTCAAGCAGGAAGCTCAACATGTATTTTTAATTATATTAACGGACAAACTTTGAGGTGGTTCCTTTGAAAGTGCATGGCTGGTAAGTATACATGCTACATGTATGTTACAACATAAAGTGTGCGAATATTTTGCATGTAGACCATGAAATGGCTGTTCCAGAGAAACAGGTAGAAAACACACTAAGAACTCCTTGGACTCAATTTAACTTCCATTTGTACAGCTCCAGCTATCATTTCCAGAGCTGGGTACTCAATGTTTGACCTGACATTCCTGGCGTGTTCCATCCCATTCCACCATTGGCTGCTGCTCCTATCCCAGAAGGTGTAGCTGTAAAACTCCCCTGCATGCTGGCCTGAGGAGGGTTGCTAGGCATGCCCCAACCTCCCCCTGTTGGCTGCTGGACTGCTTGTTGAGGAGTGCCCCCACCTCCAACACGCAAGTTCTGCATTTGTGCTTGCACCTACATTGTATGATGGGAAGACAATAATCAAAGAAGCAATTATGATGATTCATAATAAGTTTACCCAAGTTCATCGTCATGCTGCCAATCTAATGGCATCATAAGACATGATCTGCTTTCAGGAAAATCAATTCAAAGTTGCGTGTCTATGTCTGAAATATAACTACCAATAACAAACAGATACTATTTTTCCCCCCTCTGGAGTAATCTAAAATTGAATGCAGCACAACACTTCAAACAAATGCATGAGGGTCTTTACGATAAATAAGATTTGCTTTGTTCTTCTATGCTATCTGCATGTAATTTCCATACAAAAATTTTCTGTCCTACATTCCATGAAGACTTCAAGAAACAATTGCACAAGGTAACTCAGCCAAAGACATATGTGAGCGACGCTATAGAAGCATGCTGCACACCACCACCACCACCAAAAAAAAAAAAAGAAAAAAAAAGATAATTGATAAAAAGGACACACTGTCTAAAAATTCTGATTGGGGAAATTTCATTAGCACATTTCATCGAAAATGGATAAATGCAGGGAAAAAGGAGAAAAAAAATGTATTAGTGGTATATTGTACAGTTTTAGACTAGACACATAATTGTACAAATTTGCATTACAAAAAACTGTCACAAATACAAAATAGGGTGGGAAGTAAGTTTGAGGAAATGCTTTTTGTGGATCATAGCTGACATTTCAAATTATAAATTAACCACACACAACCTTTGACATTGACGTGTCCCATACGCGTACCGGCACCATGACATGTATGCTCATACAATGCAATTATGACACAGGCTTGGGTATCATTGGAAAATACATACTTATGCACAAACAAAATACAGTAAATACCACAGCAAATACCCAAAGTTTGACAGACACTTGAAATGAAAGGAACCAGAATCAAGGCATGAAGGTTTGCACAATGCATCTATAAGTTTGGATGAAACCATTCCCTGAATAAAAACCAAAACAATAAAACCCAAGAGTCTGAAGTGCTCATCTGACCACATCTTTGCTGTAAGAGTCTTTAGATTACACTTTGATATTTGAGACAGACAACAGACTGCCACTGTTTAGAACCGCACGTCTCCCACCATCCAGTGAGTGAGATTATAAACTAAGACACATTAAAGCAGATATGCCCGACTATCTTGAAAGAGCAGCAATTAAGAAAAAAATAAAATTAATAATGACACAGTTCATATTTGAATTATTGCCCTCTAGCAAAAGAAAAAAAAATGACAACACATTGATGCCATGCTGGGTTTATTAAGGTCATTAATGTGCTACAGGGATCAAATTCGCACTTCCAGAATAACATCATCCTTGGGACTTGCACTTTACTTTTTTCATCAAAATTTCATCATCAAAATTTCATAATGATTATGCAATCAAACAAGCAACAGGGAAAAAAAACAACAACAATGCAAAAGACATGAGTATTTTGTCTATTTTTTTGTGGATTCAAAATTAACAGAAGACAATACCAGGCAATTCGCATCAATACTTATAGAGAGTGTAAAATTGAAAACCTGCAAAGTGAAATATACATGCAAAAAGTGTAGCAAAATACATGCAAAAAGACCTCATAGTGCTCAAAAGCACTGACAGGAACACTACATGTGGGTCAATCCACGTCAAATCAACCAATGCTGTTAACCCGACCCCCTTCAATTTTCTTAAAACTCGCACCAAATGTGCCCCCAAGTGTCTGACGGAAGATTCTGAAATATTTTGCCCCAAGGTCAAACGGTTGCTAAGATACAGCCTCCCTTAGAAACCAATGCGTGGCCCCCACAACTGAGTTTAAATGAAATTTGCTATTTTTGATTGACTGCTGCAGGCAGGTTAGATGAGATACATTGCTCATTTTCTGTAAATTGGAAGAACTTTATGACCTTAAAATGCACAATATATTATGGTGCAGATCTGACAATCCGTTATTGCGCAAGAGGTCACCGAAAATGGTGTTAAGCGTCAAAGTTAATGTTTTTGGGTGCATGTTTGGAAGCTGATAACTTAAAAATTCAATTAGCTGAGACCCTAATATTATGCGTATTTGGAGACTCTCACTTGCTCTACACACCTACCAAAAATCAGCCAAAAAGTATGTGTCGTTTTCTTGTAGGGCGCCCTCAGAGTTAGATTTTTTCAAAAAGTCGCCAAGTTCAAGGTCACAAACCACCCCTCGTCCCATCGAGGTGTGACACCAATTTTTGTGTATTGATAGACATTCACCTATATTTTCATTGGTTACCAAAAAACTTTTGTGACCGGAATGTTTGATAGCTGGTTTACGCATGGTCGTAAACACCCCAAAATCAACGTAAAATGACACCTAGGGTTTTCAGCACAGTTCATATTGTGATAAATCAGAGATGAAGCGCCAAGACACAATGCTATCTTCTGTGATGATAGTCTGTAATTAGGACCAAAAGGATATACAGTAGACCTCGCCTAAGTCGACATCGCATAAGTCGACAACTCGCTTAAGTCGACACATTAAAAAAGTCCCAATTTTTGCCTTTGCTATTCCTTGAAAATTTCCTCGTCTTAGTCGACATTTATAAGTCGACAACTCGCGTAAGTCGACCTGATTTTTCAGTGCCAACTGAGCTGAAATACGTGTTAATTCCCTCGTCTAAGTCGACATAATTTTTCGCTCAAAATCTTATCGCCATTCTCTGAAAAAGAATTGTTTTCCCGCTCCGATTCCTGCGTTTCTACTCGGTAATTCGCTAGTGTACGGCGCGGTAGCGTTCGCGACATGCGTCCATTGTCTTGTATGCCAGAATATAGAAAGGACATACACTCATTTACACTGGAGCATTACATGTAGTACCCAAGACAGTTCACTTTACTCCTTTTCTCCCTCTCGTTTTTCTCAAAACGCACACATTTTGTACACTTATATGTTCCAGTAGGTATTCATTATCCGAACATGAAATAGGTGTTTTTGTAAATCCGGATTCTAACGTTGATTATTCCGAAGCGGTATTAAAACCAGGGCCCTTTCTAAAAAGATTTATTACAATGCAACTAATAATGCAACTAAAAAAATCAAATGCAGGTGTATCAAATCACACGCAACTTTTGCATTTAAACGCAAGTGCGTTGCTGAAAAGACTTACGTTCGATAATCATATGAAACTAGAAAATAATTGTTACGAACCTAAAACTCAATTGCGTTTAAACACAACTCTAAAAATCAAATGCAAGTCCACCAAATCACACGCAACGATGTATTTAAACGCAAGAGCGTTGCAGAGAAGACTTGCGGTTTTTTGTACGAAACTAGAAACTGCGTTTAAATAAATCTCTTTACATCTACGGAAGTGCGTTATTGTTGAAAAGGCATTACTTTTTTCATTTCGTAAGCAAAATTAAAAATTAAACGCAACTCTGAAAATCAAATGCAAGTCCATCAAATCACACGGAACGCTGAAAGACTTGCGTATACGAAACTAGAAAATTGTAGGGAACTTTTTTTTTAACTCAATTGCGTTTAAACGCAACTCTAAAAATCAAATGCAAGTCCATCATATAACACGTGACGCTGAACGCAAGTGCGTTGCAGAGAAGACTTGCGGTTTTTGTACTCACTGTGTTTAAACGCATCTCTAAACATCTACGGAAGTGTGTTATTGTTTAAAAGACTTGCATTATGTTTTATTTCGTAAACAAAATTACAAATTAAATGCAATTCTAAAAATCAAATGAAAATCCATCAAATCACACGGAACGCTGACAGACTTGCGTTTGATAATCACACGATACTAGAAAATTGTAGGGAACTTTTTTTTATTTTTAACTCAATTGCGTTTAAACGCAACTCTAAAAATCAAATGCAAGTCCATCAAATCACGTAACGCTGTGTTCAAACGTAAGAGCGTTGCAGAAAAAAAAAAAAACTTGCGATTCTTGTCCGAAACTAGAAACTGCGTTTAAACGCATAATAATGTGTGCGGAAGTGCGTTATTGTTGAAAAGGCTTGCATTATTTTTCATTTCGTTACGGAACTTTCGCCGTGACCAAACTTAGTCTGCACTTGCAGGGGAAAGACATCGCAACATTACCTACACGTTTCAAACTACCGAAACGCATGCTGCTTCACAAAATGTCAATGAAAAAAATGATAACGAATTATTGTTAAAGTTCGCTATGCCGAAGTTTTAAATCTCAGTCCACAGTTAAATTACGTAGTCCGACAATGGTAAGAGGTTTGTTTTTACGAAGGTTATAAAATAGTCCGAAAGATGTCGTTTTCGGATGAACAAATTTTTCTTCTTCTTTTTATTTCAGACAAGCCCGCGCGGTACAGAGCGGTAATATTGCGAGTCGGAGCGCGAGAACAATCCATTTTCAGAGTATGGCAATACAAATTTAAGCAGAACAAATATGGCGAATTAGGGAAGGAAAATCACACATATTTCAACTCAGTCGGCACTGAAAAATAATCTCGACAGAATCATGCGAAATCACACGCATATCTTCCTAGCAACGCACTTGAATTTAAATCGCAAAGTTTAATGCAATTTTTGGGAATTTGCCTTTGATATTTCAAATCAAGTTTAAAACGTTAAGTGTCTAGAAACGGGCCTAGGTTTCCGATCCCGCTCTCTCAAAATCTCTCTAGAGATTTGAGAAAAATTGTGCGTTGTCGTTACTAACCCGCGCAAGATTTATGCATGAACTAAAACATTATTGTTGCTCATGTCAGTATGCATGTTTTGGCGGCAAAAGGAGTAAGATATTGGTAGCGATCCGCATCGTGATCTAAATCTTACTCTGTACAGGGGAAATTAATTTTCATTTATAAGTCGACAAAATGTCGACTTACGCGTAAGTCGACATTCGCGTAAGTCGACGTGTTTTGCTCAGTCCCGATTATGTCGACTTACGCGAGGTTGACTGTACATCACAAATTGTTTTGAATTATTGGCAATGACCTTGAAAATGTAGCTGAAAACCGCAAAACACTTAACACCACCACTTTCAGTGTCCTCTTACGCAAGAACGGATTGTCAGATACGCGCCACAATTTATTGTGCATTTTAAGGTCATAAAAGTTCTACCAATTTACAGAAAATGAGCAATGTATCTCATCTAACCTGGCTGCAGCAGTCAATCAAAAATAGTAAATTTTATTTAAACTCAGTTGTTGGGCCACGCATTGGTTGCTAAGGGAGGCTGTATCTTAGCAACCATTTGACCATGGGGCAAAATATTTCAGAATCTTCCATCAGACACTTGGGGGCACATTTGGTGCGAGTTTTACAAAAAAAAAAAAAATTGAAGGGGGTCGGGTTACAAATTGCTGAAAATTGGTTGATTTGACGTGGATTGACCCATGTATGTTGATTGGACTGTGCACTAAATGCTGATGTGTTAGAAAATGTCCAAAGTGAGGGGCAATGAAGAGAAATTAATATTTCATGAATACACCCAAAGGCCCATAACGTACAAGATGGAGTGTGAAGTCACATGTCAGTGCTTGTGAACACCTCGTATATAAAACATCTATCAGAGAATGATGCAAAGATGTATTTAGATACTGGCCACACTATTAAACACATATTCTGATTTCACTCATGAACCGAGTTGTTTTCAACTGCAGTTGGTTCTGTTCTCTTTATCCTATCTCAAGTTTGTGATAATGAACACATTTCTATTTTCTTCTCTATTCATCTGATGCACAATGAGCTCCTGACTAGGCAACAGACTTCAATATGCCCATGCTCATTACACACATTTTTTTTTTCTACTGACTACATACTTCAATGTGAATGGTTTTGGCACCAGAACTTTATCATATCTGAATGTTATAATAACCATGACTATGTCATAGAAAGTGCACTGTGTCTCCAAGTTATTCTCAAGTTATTACATGACATACTCATCTCAAACTTTGGCATTATGTTTGGATTAGGTTTTAGTGACATCAAGCTCACAGTTATTTACACTCTGACTAATCATTACGATCTTGATACCAACAGTTTAATTAAATTCTGAGAACTACCTTCAGTGATGCATGAAATCTAGAGAATTAAAATTCTAACCAAACATGATTTCTAAATTCTGTAAAGATCTGAGTGTAAAGATCACAGAAGTAAACTCTTCTCACAACTTCAAGTATTTTGAGAATTGCAGCAAAGATTCCTCATATTTCATGAACATTAGATTGTTAATTTTTTTTCTTTTGGTGTCTGCTATCATCAAACAAATCTTTTGGTCCAACTTACACCCATAATTAATGTCTACCCTTGGCCCACTTGAATGACTCAATGTCCCACCTTTCCCTGGCTATCAACTCAGTCATCTGATTTAAGTACATGTACTGGATTTATAAGCTAGAGAAACCTTACATTTTCTTACAAAATGCATCCATCCTGGGTCTAGCTTTAAATCTAATTGTCCACTAGGCAAAGTATTAGCATTTTAATCAATCTTCTCTCCATTAACCCTATTCTAACTGGGGGGGGGGGGGGGTCAAATTGACCCCCCCCCCCGACGTTTCGTGCCACGATTTCGCAACGCGCAAAGCTTTTGCCGCGTCGTTTCACGACTTTTTTCATTGAAGTCTCCCGCATATTTTGAGACCAAATTTGCGACGTCCGGGTACACCGTTTTGAAGTTACGTAATGTTTTGCATATGGATGTCAACCAAAAAACAGCTCAAATTCATGATATCGTGTGCAAATCCAATGCAAATTGTGTTTTTTGATTAAATTGATATAAATTAGATTATTTCAGCTTTTAACCATTGAAATTAAACAATTTTAGTGTAGATAAGCCTGAAAAAGTGCCTGCAATAAGTTTTGGCAAAAAAACAATGGAAAACAAAAGGTTGAAAAAACAATAAAATACATAAGAAATTAACAAAACAATAAAAAACAAAAGAAATTAATTTCAATTGAGCTATTTTTTTACACAAAAATTGTTTGATGTGTCTTGAGGAATTCTGACACAAAAATTTAGCAATCCTCCAGTCTTTTTAATGGAGTTATAGGTGAAAATATGATTTCATGCACAAATTTGCATAATTAATTTATTAGAAATAGAAAGGCAATATTATTCTATTGTATGACGATGTAATCTTGTAGTTGACATCCAGCTCTATCTTCAGACAAAATTTCGCGGCGATCGCGCGACTGGCTGCCGAGATCTGAAGGGGGGGTCAAATTGACCCCCCTCAGTAAAAACTTGGTCTCAAATAGCCCAGTTAGAATAGGGTTAAAAGTGTTGTATGAACTATACCTTTGATTGGTTGACTCTCAAACATGTTCTTTCATGCAATTCTACTTTGGTATTAAACTGGAAAAAAAAAAAAATAATGAATACACAAGACACCTGGTGGGACTTGCACTCACCTGAGCATCACACGTTCACCTACCACATACAAACTGTATTCTTGCAAACTATTACCCAAGAAGAATATATCAAACTTAGAGGGCTTTGGGGGTTTGGTGTCCATTGGCATAGTCTCTCATACTGGCAATAACCTTATAGAAGGTTTGACCATGCATTCCCCAAATGTGAAATCTGGTCCCTAATTTGGTCCCAGGTCCAAGGGGAACAGCTGCAGATCTGTCATGAACAAACTTGAAAGTACAGTGTACACTCTCTCATGTACATTGCACAGTATTTCAAGAGCATTTCTGGTTTAGGGGGACAGCCTCCTCCCCCCCCCCCCCCCCCCACTTCATCGACATCTAATTATTATGCTAGACTATTAGAGCCAGTCTTTATAGTAACATTTCTGAAGAGATTCCATATAAATTAAATAGTAGTTCACTCAAATGCACTGATGACAATGAGATTACACCAAGTTCAATCCCAATTACATGATGGTAAATATGCCACAAATCTGCTGATACTCTGTACACTGACCATCGAAAATCAGTCTAAAAAGGGGAAATAAAATGATCAAATGGATTATGACCAAAAAAAATACGCTTGGTTCACAGGTGCACTTTTTCTAAATTTGTATACGAAGTGGCAACTGTCCCATGAAATACATACACTTAAGGAAAGTCAGGAAATGCAACAGAGTTTACTTGAGTACAAATGCAAATGATATGAGGCATGCATAATTTGCTGTTTTAAGCCAACCTGGAGCATTACATCGTACTGCTGCTGCATTTGCATCTCTTGCATATGCATGAGCTGCATCTGCTCCCACTGATACTGCTGCTGCTGCATTGTGGGTAGGGGTACCTTCAAGTTCGGTGCAAGAGGTAGGGTGCACAGGGTTGTGGGATAGCATGGTTTGGGTTATAAGGATTGGATGTGGGGTGCAGGGGAAGTTAAGGACAAAGCAAAGTACAGTGTAAGACAACCAAAATGTAAAGACCATACAACAAGGATATATCACATACACAAGATACAATTGACATTAACTTTAGATTAACCCATTGCTCACCAAGTCTCATGTTCGGCTCAAATATGATGCCAATATACAATAATTATTATAATATGTACAGAAAACTGTCTACAGGCATGGAAATACAACGTACACAGCAAACATCCCAACAAATCCCAACTCCCTAGTCATATGAGTGTCAATAGTGATTGAAAGGATTACACAAAGGATCTAGCAAAGGTAGGAGGCAGGCTTTGAAGCATGATACGTGATGCACTGACAACCTTAGTTGTGCTCTGAATAATTATCATGTCTTCTTCATGACAAGGCCTTTTTTTTTCTTCGTGTGCACTGCTTGTATCATTACAGACATCCAATCCCATATTTCAACAGAAATTTCTGAATTATGAACTAAAAGATACAGTCTCAATTTCAACAAAATGATGTCCTAGATATCTATGAATATCTACTGTATGGAGCATGTGAGTCAATATTACACACTAAAACTTCCCTGCATGCACTAAACATTTTGCAGACATGTGTTCTGTTTTGCCAATTTAAAGATAATAAAAAGTTTTGGTACCTCAAAAGTTTCCCTGAATTTCCTTGTCTTGGTTTGTGTTTCACGTTAGAGTACGTTGTCTGTAAGAATTACTCGCCCCAAAGTGCTCTCATGTCTTAGTAATCATGCAATAATGGTTTCGTACCAGAGCCGTCGCCGTACAGCGTCGATAAATATTGTACGAAACCACTGACTGCGACCAGCAGCGTGCAGCCCATTGTACGCATAGCTAACTGCGACCAGCAGCCCCATACGCATAGCGTAATGGGGCTTCGCATTGCAGCATTCAGGATCATGACAGAATTAGTATCGCGGGTAAATGTCAACTTAAAATCCAAAAATTTCTTCGATTTGATGACTTACCAATTAAGTTGAAGTATTAAAAACAGGCTTCGAACAACGTTTGGTTCTGCCAATAGTCCCTTTCTTTTCGAATTGATGACTGAATGTGACTCGGTCGAGAGGACCTTGGGAGAGCTACATACACTGACTACTACGGCCAGCGCATGCGCACACAAACATCTTATCCGTTGATGGATTTGAAATTTGTGCTCATGTGATGTGTTCGCATGCACTGGCTGTAGTATTCAGTGTACAGGTAGCTCTCCCAAGGTCCTCTCGGCCGAGTCTTATTCAGTCATCAATTCGAACAGAAAGGGACTATAAGAAGAATCAAACGTTGCCCGAAGCCTGTTTTCAATACTTCACCTTAATTGGTAAGTCTTCAAATTGAAGAATTTTTGGGATTTTATGTTGACATTTATCCTGCGATACTAAATCTGTCATGATCCTGAATGCTACAATGCGAAGCCCGATTACGCTATGTGTATGGGACTGCTGGTCGCTATGCGTATGGGGCTGCTGGTCGCAGTTAATTGCATGATTACTAAGACATGAGAGCACTTTGGGGCGAGTAAGTCTCACAGTGTTAGTTATATGAAAGGTACTTTAACCTGAAACACAAACTAAGACAAGGAAATTCAAGGAAACTTTTGAGGTACCAAAACTTTTTATTATCTTTAACATATCAACTTATATTTTAAAAATCAACATTTGGAAACTATTGCATCACATATCAAAATTTTAATGTTTGTCTCCTCCACAGAGGGACATTATTTTATTAAACCGACTACATAAACAAGTTTACTCCATCAGCATGGTTCTCCATTGCAAATTTACCCATTCATCAAATTGTCTTTAGATACTATTTCAAATTCATGAAATATACATGGCATATATAGAATACGGTGTACATGTAGGAATGACAGCAAATGTACTGCTGCTCTACTCCATTCAAATTGGTTGTTTCAAAGGTTAATCTGGCAGGGTGAGCTTTCAATGTACTAGGAGCAATGGGTTATGGTACAGATAACTAACAAAATAAGTCTACACAATGAAAATCTGAGAATGTTAATAAAAAAAATTGTAATGTTACTATTCTCATTATCAACCTCATACCACACAATAGACAGTGTAAACCCTACGTCAACATTGACAATGCATTACTGTCTATTTTTGTCTTTTCAAAGATTTCCCAGATTCAATTAGTATCACAATACACAGTTCATATGGTAAGACTCTGAACATATTCTGACAATACCAAAGAGACTTACTAGAAACATGCAAGACGAGAAAGCCTACAACAGTATGGTATATGTACATTGCTATGGGAATACGATGGATACGACAACATAAATAATGAAGGATGTGTTAGCTTGCAAACCTGTTGGAGAGCTTGGGCCTGAGCTTGTTGCTGTTGATGTTGTTGCTGTAATTGAGTGGTGATAACATTTTGTGAAAATTAAGATGTGGTTAGTTTGGCACTCTTTAGTGATGAGAAATAGAAAAGATAATGTCTCATCATATTACATGCGGCCACTTCACACAGCACTGCAATATTAATGGTGTGAATGAGAACTGGTGTCAAACAGATAGCAAGAGTTCTGTTATCATGGAATATATTTACATTATGTTTATGTGAGAAAAATAAATTGTGGTGCTGCTTCCTCCACTGCTTATTGATTATGAGGTTTGAAAAAAAAAGTACTGTGCATATCCAATGGTAACAAATTACACAGCTAAGGAAAAGAAAAACAGTTTTACAAATTGCATGGTCTATAGGCCCTACAACTGTATGGCTTTCTGCACAGCACTGGACCAGGTATAAATTTAAGCAATTCTAGTCTTAGACACAAACACATTTTTATTTGGGAGTTTCTGCATAGGGTGCTTCAAAACATACATGTACTCTATGGCACAATATTTGCACTATCACTACATTTTGCGTCATGTTAAGGTAGAAGAATTATATGCTTTTTAATCCCAGAATTTAATAATTACGCGAGATTTTAGATCTTTTTTTATCTGTGTGACTTAACCCTATCTAGGCGGGGTTATTTAGGTAGATGATAGAGCTAGGGGGACCTTCCAGGCCCCCCCCCCCAGAATCTCGGCCGTTGACTGCACGATCGCAACAAAAATTGGCACACACATTGCCTATGACGTAATCTAAAGTACCATCAAGTTAATTAAAAAAAAAAAACTAGAAATATCGCTTTGGCGACTGGTATGCCTCCGCCATAATGCATGATTTTCCCAATAGGTCTAGATAGTACATGTGGACAATGTGTGATTACATTTTCACAAAATTGGCAAAATATTAAAATGACAAGTTTGTCACAAATGTGTTGAATGTTCACCTTCCTTGACCTAGGTTTAATTGGATGAATAGGAGAGCATGTATCTAGGGATTTAAGGACTTTAACTTGACTTTGACCCATTCATACATTTAGGCATTGAGTAATTTTCAAGGTACAGGTGTGGAGAAAAAGTGCAATTTCTGAATTGAATAGTAAATTGTTACCATTTTCATCTGGCCCTTGACCCTAAAATTCATAAGATAATCACTTTCAGGTAGAACATGCATAATATGTACTAAGTTTCAAGATAACTTGAGCCACTTCCGAGATATGGAGGAAAAAGTTAGTTCAGCACTTTCACTTGATCTTTGACCTTTTGACCTTTGAGGCAAAAAAAGAAGAAGAAAAAAAAACTTTCCAAAGAATTTCTATTAGGTTACACATGCATACACCAAGTGTAAAAGAAAATAAAACTGCTGGCATTGCATAAATATGAGGGAAATAGTAAAATTTTGAAGTGTTGCACTTGACCTTTGACCCCTGATGTTTGACCCCATGAACCCTACAATCTCTAGATAATCACTTCCAGTCAGTACATGTATATATATACTATGTTCCATGAAGATACCTTGAACAATTTTCCAAGGTACGGAGAAAAAAAAGAAGTTTTAATATTTTTACTTGATGTTTTGACCTTTGACCTTTGACCTCACGACCCAAACTTTCACCAGAGAATCTTAATTGGGTAATACATGTATACACTAAGTTTCAAGAAAATATCTTCAGGCATTCAATAGATATGGTGGAAATAGTGAAATTTTATGTATTTGACCCTGACCTTTTGACCTTTGACCTCATGACCCAAACTTTCACCAGAGAATCTTAATTGGGTAATACATGTATACACTAAGTTTGAAGAAAATATCTTCAGGCATTAAATAGATATGGTGGAAATAGTGACATTTTATGTATTTCACCTTGACCTGTTGACCTTTGACCTTGAGCATGTGCACCCAAAAGTTGATAGGCACAACTTCACCCCCTAATACACATACATGCCAAGTTTCATTAGGATACTTCAACAGGTTTTGATAGTTACCTTGTCCACAAAATTCATTACGGACGGAGGGAAGGACGGACGGACGGAAGGACGGACAACCCGAAAACATAATTCCTCCGGCTCCACTTCGTGGCGGAGGCATAAAAATATCGTTTATGCTAAATTCTGCTAATTTATGCATGATGATGAAATCAGATAATTTGGTAGAAATCACTAAATAAACGTCAGAACAGGCACATCTTTTGTGTAAATATTCTTTTTAGTGTCCTTAGCTAATGTAAGAGGAAAAAACATTGTGCCTTCAGAAAAATTTCCTAAGTATTTTATTGTTTTTTGAACTTCTGAAGTATTTCTTTGTTTTTTCAACTTTATACTTTTCATTGTTTTTTCAATGAAATTTGTCCATGACATTGTTCCAAACAATAAAATATGTTGCTGATTGATTTTAATCAATAAAACTGCAAAATAATCATGCTTTTATGAAATTTGCCTGTAAGCCTGTAAGCACAGTTTGCATTGAAATTGTACAAGAATTCACATTTTTGAGCAATTTTTGGTCTGACATGCATGTACATATCTATGCACAATTTTGGAACCGCCCGCTCGGGCATCGCCAATTTGGTGTCAAAAGATGCGGGAGACTCGAAAGAAAAAAGTCATGTAACATCACGGTGATAGCTTTTCGCGATAGCGATACATCACGCGGAACGTCGGGGGGGGGGGGGGGGGGGGGGGGGGGAGGGGCCTCGGAGCCCCCCCCCCCCCCCCCAGCCTAGTTAGGGTTAATTTGTTAAACAAACTACTCTTACTCCGTTTTGCATTACTGGATTTTGTTTATCAACACAAGGGCAAGGTAGAAAAAAAGAAATAACAAATCAATCTTTCTTCATGAAAGCTGACGTTAGCACCAAATAGTCATGAATATGAATGAAGTGAGGAAAAATAATGGCATGTTATTAATTCTGATTCAAGGAGCACCACCTTTATGCTGCATGGAAGAAACCATGTTTGTATTTCACATTACTGAATTTATTCACAATCTTGTTTTTTTTTTTCTTTTTTTCCCCACAATAAAGAGATCATTCTCAAGAAAAGTTATAAATTCACTTTTTCCCAGCAGAGAAGTGTGTGTAATAAACATTAAATTTCATGACCTTGGCAACAAATTGACTTAGTTCTTTTTTTATCATCAATACAAACAAAAAGAACAAGGAAAATTAATAGTTGTCTTAACCCTATTCTAACTGGGCTATTTGAGACTAAGTTTTTACTGAGGGGGGGTCAATTTGACCCCCCCTTCAGATCTCGGCCGCCGATCGTGCGATCGCCGCGAAATTTTGCCTGAAGATAGAGCTGGATGTCAACTACAAGACAACATGGTCATACAATAGAAAGATATTGCCTTTCTATTTTTAATGAATTAATTATGCAAATTTGTGCATGAAATCATATTTTCACCTATAACTCCATTAAAAAGACTGGAGGATTGCTAAATTTTTGTGTCAGAATTCCTCAAGATACATCAAACAATTTTCTTGTAAAAAATTAGCACAATCAAAATCAATTTCTTTTGTTTTTGTTTTTTTTTGTTAATTTCTTATGTATTTTATTGTTTTTTTGCCGAAATTTGTTGCAGGCACTTTTTCAGGCTTATCTACACTAGAATTGATTAATTTCAATGGTTAAAAGTTCAAATAATCTAATTTATATCAGTTTAACCAAAAAACACAATTTGCATTGGATTTGCACACGATATCATGAATTTGAGCCGTTTTTTGGTTGACATGCATATGCAAAACATTATGTAACTTCAAAACGGTGTACCCGGACGTCGCAAATTTGGTCTCAAAATATGCGGGAGACTTCAATGAAAAAAGTCATGAAACGACGCGGCAAAATCTTTGCGCGTTGCGAAATCGTGGTGCGAAACGTCGAGGGGGGGGGTCAATTTGACCCCTCCAGTTAGAATAGGGTTAATGGATAATGTGATGTCATTCCTCATATAGCTCAGAGGCATTGGTGATAATGATAAAGCAGAGTTAATTTATGTTGGTGGTCATATGACATGATGTGATTATGATGATTAATCATATCACTAGCCGAGCTGAACTTGTGAAAGCTTGAGACCATCTACACCTAGTGTACAGCACATTTCATATCACATGTCTTGTTTGAAGGGATACGATGTGTATAACAGCAAAGCAGTTTGATAATGTATGATGAATTGACAAATTAAAACAAAAATCATGTACATGACACATTGTTGTCTAGTAGGAAAATACAAAAAGTGGGTATGAGTTTTTTTTTTTCATAAGCACAGCAGGATCACCATCTGCCCTTGAATGATTTTTGTTGTAGTAGAGAAGTGTGTCCTAATAACTGCAGTGAATGTAGTGAAAGGAGCCACACCCAATTTAACCATTTTATTTAACAAAATCTGTAAACTTTAAAACCTGCAAACAGCTAAAAGAAAATCATGTGAGAAAAAAAAATAATAAGTTGCTGATAAGCTGCTGACTATAGAAAGCAAAGAATGTTGAGACTGTTAATTATACATTCTACCAGTCATTTGATATTGTGGAAGTTTGATACACAGAAACATGAATTCTATGGGAAACTTGTCTTTCACTATTTCTGCAGCCTGTCAATCAGCTAAGGTCTTGCAGCCCTCTTCAAATGCTGGGGATGAGTGACAGAAGAACAAGCAAAGGAAGAAGAAGGAGAAGCCAAGGAGAAAGAGAGAGAGAGAAAGAGAGAGAGAGAGAGAGAGAGCGGAGCTGCTGATGGTAACAGTAAATGTACAATGTAGCCTTTTTTATTTTTATTCAGTTACCATAACTCTAAGCTGGAGATAAAGACATGACTTTGCATCAGGAGCACAGAAAAAGTCACACACTAACTTTCTCTTTTCTTGAACTTTGGGATTCACCTCATACACGACATTTTACAGCATCACCATGTGATATAATTATAAGTTATGCCAACTTCTAATCAGAGATGCATTGTCTATGGCAAATTATATATCTAATATGAAGAAACACAGCTACTTTCACACACCTGTTGTAAGTACATGTTCTGTTGTTGCTGCTGTAAGTGTCCCTGGTTAGGGTTGTACATTCCCATCATGCCACTTGGATTACCCATCATTCCTTGCCCTGCCATCATGCCTTGGTGTGGGGGTGGTGCCATCATGCTCATACCACCAAAGTTGTTGGCCTGTGGATATGCTGTATTAGGCTGCTGCATGGCCATTTGTTGTGGCATGCCTGTCTGCTGTGGTATACCACCTTGTGGTATGCCACCTTGTTGCTGTATTGCACCTGTGGCTGGGTAGCCATTCACCATTTGATTCTGCTGTGATGGAATGTACATGCCTCCTGTAAAATGGAAACCAAGTCTTCGTAAGATATCTGCCTCCATCATTTATTCCATGCCATACCTCCATAATATTTGATTACACAAATGTGACTGGCCTTGTTGCAAGACTATCAGAGTACAGGACCTGACAGGATCCATGTGTATGTTTATCATACTTCACTTCATTAAAGAAAGATAGTTGCTTGTGGTGAGACTACCAAGATTAAGGGTGCACAGACATTTGCTTTCTTCATCATCTTCTTTAACACACAGCATTTATAGAGACTGCAGGTGGTGAAGTGACATCATTTAACTAGAAGCACTCGCAATCGAGCACATGTATTCCCCGAACACGTCTCCCATACTCCATCTGGATTACTTTTTAGGCCAGAATTTTGTATGATATGGCAAATGTTGCAGGATACAATAAAATCAAAACAGCTGTAGGTGTATAGATTTGACTATGATACATTTACATACCAAATTTGAAAAAAATCGGTCAAGAAACAAGGCAGGATCGCACACACAAGCAGACCCTGTAAAATTTACCTATTAATGTATAAAGACGGAAAAAGGGACGGTGCCACCACCAAAAACAATATGGGCATCTTCATTTCACTATAATGCACCTTTTTGCCAAATTCGAAGAAAATCTTATAAGAAATGTGGCTGATAGAGCACACACAAGAAATGAGCATTGGCATCCAAAGTCGGAACACTGAGGGCGCCGTCACCACAAACTGTTGTGTCCTTCATGTAGAATGATCACCCATACTCCTCCCTAGCAAGTCTGAATAAAATCTGTTGCGCAACAATCAAGTTATTGCATAAATAAGCATTTTTGCAAATTTTGACATGATCAAGATGACCTTTGACCCTGTAAAAGGTGGAACAGTGAGGGCAGCATCATCAATAAGTATAGATGTATAGATTTGACTATGATATATTTGCATACCATATTTGAAAAAAATTGGTCAAGAAACAAGGCTAGCGTCACACACACAAGCAGACCCTTTAAAAGTTACCTTTTCATGTATAAAGACGGAACAAGCGAGGGCGCCATCAACAAAAACAAAAGGCATCTTCGTCTTACCATAATACACCTTCATGCCAAATTTGAAGATGATCGAAGAAAAACTGCAGCCAGTAGAGCGCTCACAAGCAGACCCTATTGGATTTACCTTTTCATGTATAAAGACGGAACAAGCAAGGGTGCCATCACCAAAAACAATAGGCCTCTTCATCTTTAATACCATAATACACCTTAATGCTAAATTTGAAGATGATCGAAGAAGAACTGCAGCCAGTAGAGCGCTCACAAGCAGACCCTATTGAATTTACCTTTTCATATTGAAAGACACAACAAGCAAGGGCGCCATCACCAAAAACAATAGGCGTCTTCGTCTTATCATAATACACCTTCATGCCAAATTTGAAGATGATCGAAGAAGAACTGCAGCCAGTAGAGCGCTTACAAGCAGACCCTATTGGATTTACCTTTTCATGTATAAAGACGGAACAAGCGAGGGCGCCATCACCAAAAACAATAGGCCTCTTCATCTTACCATAATACACCTTAATGCTAAATTTGAAGATGATCGAAGAAGAACTGCAGCCAGTACAGCGCTCACAAGCAGACCCTATTGAATTTACCTTTTCATATTGAAAGACACAACAAGCAAGGGCGCCATCACCAAAAAACAATAGGCGTCTTCGTCTTACCATAACACACCTTCATGCCAAATTTGAAGATGATCGAAGAAGAACTGCAGCCAGTAGAGCGCTTACAAGCAGACCCTATTGGATTTACCTTTTCATGTATAAAGACACAACAAGCGAGGGCGCCATCACCAAAAACAATAGGCCTCTTCATCTTACCATAATACACCTTAATGCTAAATTTGAAGATGATCGAAGAAGAACTGCAGCCAGTAGAGTGCTCACAAGCAGACCCTATTGAATTTACCTTTTCATGTATAAAGACGGAACAAGCGAGGGCACCATCACCAAAAACAATAGGCATCTTCGTTTATCCATAATACACCTTCATGCCAAATTTGAAGATGATCGGAAAAGAAACGCAGCTGGTAGAGCGCTCACAAAGAAATCTCTGTGGCGGCGGCGGCGGACGCGGCGCGACGAGGCCAAATCCATAGTATCCCCTGAACTCTGTTCTGGGGATGAACTTCATATGTATTATCACTGGTTTGCAAACATATCTAGAACACAAACAATTCACACAATAGCATGATAAATACCCAGTACAGCATAAATAGTCTGATTGATACATACCTGGAACACCATAAATAGGTTGGCTGGACTGGCCAGATGAACCATAGAGAGCCAGGATAGACTCCTTGGAGGCTTTTGATGAAGTAGACTTTGTCTCTGTGCCAAATAATGACTCTTCTATTGCATTGTCAGCTGGGGCAGGATTGGCATTGTGGATAGGTGAGATTTGGTTGGAAGGTGGCTTTTGAGGTGTGTGCATACCAAGAAGGTCTCCGTTTCCTACTGAAGCTGGTGCATCTGTTGTTCATTGAAGAAGTGGAAGACATCATGCATGAAAGCATCATTTTATAGGGGGAAAAAATTGGGATAGGCTTGAACACATAGAAGCCCTTCAAAATTAAACCCAATTTCAACTGGGCTACTTGAAACCAACTTTCATGGTGACCGATGGTCTGGTTCATGCAAAAGTTTGAATTAAAGGTACACTGAAGTATTAGTGACACATTCATGTTTTCATTTTAATGAGCAAATGTAAAATATGCAAATGGTGCCCATATCAGTTACATTGTACCAAGAATAGTAATTTTTGCTGTTTTTTTTTATTTTCCCAAGAAAAAGAGATAAGAGTTTTATAACATTCAAAACTAACCACACTTTACTTTTCAACATGGATGATACATAAAGCAACAGAGAAGATATCAACAATAATTCTCAAGTATAAATAGTATTTCCAGGATTTTGTTGGAATTTATTATGTATTCTTTTGTTTACATTTCTTTTGTAATCTATTGTTGTTTATTTTCTATGTTTTGTATTATTTTGACAATGATACTGGAAATGACAACCGACAATGCAAATATACTATTATATGGGGGAAATGGATTATTTTTCACAATGTTTATAAAATGTCCATTGCGTGATACACACATCCATGTGTGGAAAAGTAACTACTTTTGGATGACCTTTGACCCTTAATTTTCATGTGACCTTATACTGCTTGATCTGATCTTCAAAAATTAAGTGCCAAAAGTTGCGCAAGATTTCAAATAAAAAAGTCATGAAACGATAATGTCACATTACCTCGTATGCCAGTGCCCTTGGGAGTGCTTGTTAATCCATGTGTTAAAATATATCTACTGCATTTCCACGGCAAAATTGGCATTCAACTAAAATGTTAGTTTATACATGTGTACATCAGATTATGACTAGCTGAGAGTCTCTTGTGGTAACTTTCCTCTAAAGGTATGACACTATGATACAAAATTATTTTTTTGCATATGAGTGATTGCAAATAGCTCGCATTAGCTTGCAAATAAATTAGCACTATATGGATTGTCCAGACAAGGCAAGGGGAGGTATTCTTAACACACTGAAATCTTCTCTTAATCATGCATAAGACATTTCTGATACAATGATTGGTTCATATGAAGTATTCTCTTTCTGTTATAAATGCAATTATTAATCAAGAAATTATCATCCATATTTATAACCAGTGAGTGCATACCCCACAATAGAGTTGACTTCCATGGCATAGAGTGTAAAGAAAGGAAAGACAAGGGTGGTTACCAAGCCCAAAAAGGTCAAGCTGATTTGAGGAGGGGGCTGCAGCCCTCAGCTCAGATGGTGGTGGAGCAGCAGCAGTAGGAGCACTCTGTACCGCCGTCACTGTGGCAGCTTGGGCTGCGAGAGTTTGTACCCCAGGTGACTGGTGTTTCCTTACTGGAGCCACGTTCTGTAAACAGACAGTGTACATGTAACCAGTCTAGATTAGAAGCAACCAATGACTAGCATTAGTCATGATTTTCATTCTAACATCTTTTTGATTTCCTGAAAGTATTCAGTCCATGCCAGGTAAAGTGATTTAATTGGCAAGGTACCTTTAAGTAAATTTACACTTACACTGCAATTTTATTCTACACTTTTCTTGTAGTTTCATGCACTGAATTTTCAAAATAAAAAATCTAATGTCTTCACTTTTTGCTTGATGACTCAGAAATGTCCTAGTAACTAAAACTATGAATGAAAGACACTGACAAATACTGAAATATAATTTCAATATAAGACAAGCATTGGTGGAGTCATTTCATAAAGAAATGAGGAGAAAATTGGAATAAGAGCAATCATACATAGAATGTAAGCCCACTTCATTCCTAATGAGTGTGCACTTTCATAAAAAGTCTGTGTACTATTCAGCTTTTAATGTTTCTGTGACATTTCTGGCCTGTTAAACCATCTCATAAACTTTGAAATATATTGCATCAATGGAACTGTACTCTATATAATCAAATGTACAGTAGACCAACATTTTTTTTTTCACTCATCTCATCACTTTGTGCCACCAAAGAGAGGTAAACAAAATTCTTGAACACACTTTTCATTTTTTTTTTCAAAGTGCACAGTCTTCTGTTCTCAGATAATCTATCACATCTGGCAATGATGTACATTATAGCAGTAATCAGGAGAAAAGAAATAATTTTGTTTTCACTGCATACATCTAAGAGACATACAGGTACTATAATCTACAAGCAGGACTCAACAAGCATTAGTCCAGATGGTTATCAGAGAGAAACATCTTGCCATTCTAATGCCATCCTCTTATCATTTCTGGCAAGCTCCTCACAGCCATCTCAGCATAAATTTGTACAATTTTGATCATTTTCTTATAATACGGCGGGTGGAAACACCGAGTGCAACAACACTCAGTGTAACAAATTTTGTACATGATATTTTCTAAAACTAACTGAAACTACAAACTGACATATTTGGGCTGACGCACTTCCATTGAGCCCCATTGATGCTTAAAAATGATATCTAAATCCATAAGAATAATCAAATGGATATGATAGAAGAATGATTACTTTTTTTAAATTAGCTCTTTGTGTGCCAAGTTCGTACGGCCGACTCGGTCTACGGCGTGCCAAGTTCGCATATTCTACTCATACGCACAAACCCGCCCAAACCGATCAATAAATCGCCAAATGGCACAGTACAATGAAAGCGTTTCTCAAGATTCTGTTCCTCTCAAGCATATACTTGTAGCTTGCATTTTATGCGTGTGATTGAGTAGCAAGCACTGTTCACTACTGGATTTGATTATAGATTTTACAGTCCTGCCACAGGTTTGTTTGTAGAAGTTATGCCTTTCAGTAATGTAGCTACTGGTCATTTGAAAAAAAAAAAACAGTCATAGATTTGCCATACAATTTGAATCAAAGCAAAGCTTGGCATTTTCTCTACAACTTTGTGCACAATATTCCCATCTTAACTGAAGTCTATAAAAGTTAAATAGATTTGGGCAGTATACATTTATATTTGCAAGACTACACAGCACAGTGACATTATGCTGGCAGCTATATTGAGCACTCTCAGCTCCCCCCCCCCCCCCCCATTCATACATACATGTAAATTCCACTAGTGTGAGTACAGAGAGTCACCTTGCCCACATACAGTCTATACCAATGATACACTGTACTCTCCCTCTATAGGCCTATTCATCACTAGCTATGATATGTACCGGCATGTAATGTGTGTATAAAGTGGATGTGTGTGGGTGTGTGTGGGTGTGGGTGTGTGTGTGTGTTTGTGACAGACAGTGAACTTAGGAGTGATGATTGGACAAAGAATATGACAGAATTTTTTTTTTTAATAAATTATGTACAAAGGTGTATACTGTGCATGGATTAGTGTGATGCCCACATATTGGGTTTCATGTGGGGGCCACTACTAACATAGGAGCCCTGCCATGACAGGAAAAAAGCTGTCGCCAAACCCATCCAAATCAAGCTGGGCCACTGTATAAACATTGAATGGAATTTTGTTATCAGTGAATTTGTTCAAAAGTTTTAAAACAACTGCTAGAATACTTGCCAAAAACATCAGAGACACCTCTCGGGCGCCATCTACAGACCACACAGAGAAAGTGACAGTTTCAATGATCAATGGATCTGGTTTCTTTAAGTTTGCGGTCCGAAGGTATTGTCATAAACCCACAATTGAACTTTGAATTCTTTAAAAAGGAATAGTCTGAAGTTGTTGTTTTTTTTATGTCTCAGCATGTATGGATATTTTGTAATGCACAATACTGGTATATAATGAACTCTCCAGTATCAGGCAATACTTAGCCACCAATTAACTACTAACTGTACTGAGATTTGATGGGTGGTATGTTGGATATGTAGCTACTGTGAACACTGTCTATGGCACAGTAGTTTTCTGAAGGGATTTATATCAAAGTACATGACATGTACAGGGGCGGATCCAGAAATTCTTTAAAGGGGGGGGGGGGGGGGGGGCCGTAACTAATATTTCTGGTGCCACTTCCGGGTTTCATTTCATTTTTTTTCTTTTTAGTTCTTTTGTTTTTAACGAAAAAATAAAGGGGGGCGTGCGCTGGTTGCGCCCCCCTCTGGATCCGCCACTGCATGTATGCTGTAAGCATGTGATTACCTTCAAAACCTTGCTAACAGTAAATAATTGTGAATTTAATTACATTTGTCTGAAGAAGTATAGACTGAAATGTATGATAATAATCTGCACTACATGTGGTATACTTACTTCTGATGGCCTTGGGATGGAAATATTATTTTTCTCTGCCTTCTTTACTTTTCTCTTTTCCTTGTCACTGTCTCGACTGTTTTCCTTGTCTTCTCTCTTCACCTAGAAATGATAGAACACAAATATTTGAAGCATTCTTCATCCACAGAAATAATACATCCTACAAGTTTTACATCTTCCAGTAGTCAAATAACCATGGCTTTGAATGGTACTAGGGAAAAGTGGTACCTCTCTTCCTAAAATTTGAAGTACCCCCCCCCCCCATACAATGATACTCTCTTGCATTGATAAGACAAACTAAAACTAAAGGATAACTTTACATGAAAGTGTAGTTAATAGCAAGAAGTATAAAGCAGAAATGTGCCCGAGTATAAAGTGGAATTAATACATCTTTTATTGCAAAATCTGTCAGAAAAGATACCCAATTAAAGCTGGTGTCACTAACTTCCTTGTTTAAAGACAAAAAGGCCTCAAAGACCCCTGCTCTAACATTTCTTCTCTTTTTTCTTTTTTTTTTCTTTTTTTGGTCCTACTACAACTACAGCTGTTCCCATGTACACATGTCTTGATCTTTTTTCTGCACATTTTGACACATTTCATATGCTTAAAAAAAAAGAAGAACATACTTAATATCAATACAAGAAAATAAAGAATACACACACATGGACTTTTGAGAGAGAGAGAGAGAGAGAGAGAGGAAAAAAAAAACACTTACCTTGGTGCCTCCAGGAGGGGCCATGTTCTTGTCAATGTATTTTTTGTGCTCATACTTTGCCCTGATGAAATTGTCCAGGGGACTGGTATAGAATCAGTCAAGAGAAAATAGCATACTGTATTATCTAGAATGCAGCAGAGCTTCTGTAAGATGACTCTATCACACATTCTGTCTCAGTTTCACAAAAAGTACCTCACAGTCTGAATACACTTCTTTACATTTCATCCAGAGTTTGCATGAAGAAGAAGAAGAAGACAAAAAAAAAAATGTATTTGTACATATAAGGCACAAACAAAACAAATCTTCTATACAGCAATAATCCTATTAATAAATGAGCAAAAAATTTGGACAAACATTGAAAAAGAGTATATAGAACATTCAGCTGTCATTATTTGACCTCATCATGCCTTATTTGTACCGACAGTTTCCCAGATTTGATCTACTGAAGGATACGAGTCTGTCTGCGGCCTCCTAAAGCTGGATGGGAGATTGGCTTCGTAGTATTTCCTGGCCAGTGTATTTCCCACACTCTCCATACTCTAATGCAAAAGAAGAGAAATGAAAAGACAATGACACTGGTCAAATAATACTGGACAAATGTGTCACTTGTATTAAAAGCAATTTAAATGCCATGTGCCATCTTCTGAAGTAATCAGTCAGCATACTGGTATTATGAGATCATTCACCACGAGACCCACAAAGGTCACATGGGCTATTTCCAGTTGGCCTTAACCCTATAAAGCCCAAGGGAGGGGGGCACATTGTGCCCCCCCTACCAGATTTTCGTTTGCCACTCCTTCGCCCTTAATTCAATTTCAACCAAATTTGGTGACTTTTCCTAAAATCTTATTGCGAACATTTTGATTAGCTATATTTGGTGTTGCTGGTTGCCATGGCAACCATAAACTGACAACCATGTCAGTCAGATTTTGCATCTTTTTTCTGTTCCCATTTCTTTTAACAGCATTACAGTGTATGAAATGGGTGTTTCTTGGCTGAAATTTGTTGAAGGAGCAAAATTTGAAGTAATTATGGTCCTGGAAAGTTTTTCTTATTATTTCCTTTGTTTTTATGTGACAAAGGCATAAAACAATAGATATAATAGAGATAATTGAAAACGATAATATTTTCTAAGATTGCCCTTATATTTTGAGTTATTTTGATTCCTTCACCCAAGTTATGCCTCTAATATCATTTAATAGTTTATCATATTATCAATTTGAAATCTCAAAATTCAAGTATTATGCAAATATGAAATGTCATAACTACTGTAAAATGAGGAATTTTTGCGTGCACTATAATTTCGCGAATTTCGCGAGCGCCAAGATTCGCAAAATTAAAATGCACGCGAAAGTCCTTGTTTACATTATATGCATTGAACGCCAGTGGCACTTCGCGAAAATTTCATGCCACAAAAGAGGCTGTCGGTTCCAATTCGCGAAAAATTCATGCCGCGAATATATGTTTTACAGCAGGGCTGCACACTGGCGCCGGTCCGACGGTCAAAGACCGGCAAAAGTCACTGTCGGACCGGTAACTTTTCAGGAAATCCACAAGTTACCGGTCCGACATGACCAGTAAAAAAAAAAAGCATTGGCGGGGTCAGTAGAAAGAAAAAGATCAGCCCCGATCAGGGAGAAACAGAATGCAAGATATTGCACTGTTCAACAAGTTTTACGCAAGTTTTCGTTTATGTCTACTGTTACAATTTGTAAAGTAAACATATTAGTTTTGAGCACTAGCGGTCGACCAGTTATTCGCGCTCGCTTGCGCATTGGCGCTGCTCACGCACTGCCATGCCATGCAATACATGCAAAGGATGTACGGTACAATGTAACTGTTGAAATGCATGGATTGTAATTCCCCGATCCCCGTTTGTTTGTTCGTTTGCTTGCGATCGGCGGTCATGCCAGACAAGAAGCATTGATAGAAGCGCACGCATTTCTGGGTCATTTTACTCATGATTTTTTTTTACGCAAGATTCATCCAATCCCGGCTTCGCAGCTGCGTGGCAGTTGACATGTTAGAACTAATTTACTTGTGCCGATTTTTAGAAAAAGTAAAAACATATTCTATATTCAGCGATACAGTAAATGAATATTTTCATTCGTTCAGAATGGTCTCATAATGAAGATAGGCGCGAAAAGGATCACGAAATCGGCCCTTACAAAATGTGAAGAGATAATACAAGGGAGAAAAAAAAATAATGAAATCATCGCAGTCCCGCTTTCATATTTGAGGTAGAAATCGTCCCAAAAAGGATCATGAATTCGGCCGCGTCGTACACCTTTCAAAAGTTCATGTACGAAATTCGAAGAGATTATAGAGGAGAAAACAAAAATAAGGACACATTAATTTGGTGCGTGCATCATAAAAGATTAAAACCGAATAACAATGCATGAAATCAACGCAATCCCGTTAAAAATTTGAGGAAATAAATAGGCGCAAAAAAGATCTTGAATTCAGTCCTGCAACTGCTGTGTTGGTTATCAAAAACGCATGCACAAATGCAACGAAATTATCGGGAGAAAAATAAAAAACACATTTTTACCCTTCTGGTGCGTGCATTACAAAATATTACATCCGAAGTAATTCATGAAATCGCCACAATTCCGCTGATATTTAAGGTAGAAATAGACGCAAAAAGGATCGTGAATTCGGCCGTGTCGTATACCTTTTAAGAACGCATGTACGAAATGGGAGGAGATAAGCGGTAGAGAAAAATAATGGACACATTTTCAACCCCTTTTGGCGCTTGCATCATATATATCACAGCCGAAGAGTAATTCATGATATTATCGCTATCCCGTTGAAATTTGAGTAAACAATAATAGGCGCAAAAGAATCTCGAATTCGGCCCTGCTTGCAGTGTATAATTTTGAAAACGCATGCACAAATGCGAAGAGATTATCGGGAGAAAAATAAAGAACGCATTTTCAACCCTTCTGGTGGTGTATCACAAAAGATTACAGCCGAAATAATTAATGAAATATCGCAATCCCGCTGATACTTGATGTAGAAATAGGCCCTAAAAGGACCGTGAATTCGGCCGTGTCGTATAGACCTACCTTTTAAGAACGCATGTATACGATATGCGAAGAGATTATTGGGAGAAAAATACAGGACACATTTTCAACCCGTTTGGGCACGTGCATCATAAAGATTACAGCCGAATAATAATTCATAACATCATCGCAATCCCGTTGAAGTTTGAGGAAATAATAGGCGCAAAAAGAATCATGATTTTTGGTGGTGTCGTATATCTTTTAAGAACGCATTTACGAAATGCGAAGAGAAAAAATAAAGGACAAATTTTCAACCCATTTTGGCGCTTTCATCATAAAAGATTACAGCCAAAATAATTCATGAAATCATGGCAATCCCGCTGATATTTGAGGTAGAAATAGGCGCAAAAAGGATCATGAATTCGGCCGTGTCGTATACCTTTATGTACGGAATGCGAAGAGATTATGGGGAGAAAAATAAAGAACGCATTTTCAACCATTCTAGCTGGTGCGTGCATCACAAAAGATTACAGCCGAAGTAATTCATGAAATCGCCACAATTCCGCTGATATTTGAGGTAGAAATAGGCGCAAAAAGTATCATGAATTCGGCGGTGTGGAACATCTTTAAAGAACGCACTTACGAAATTCGAAGAGTTTATCGGGAAAAAATAGACGACACATTTTCAACCCCTTTGGGCGCATGAATCATAAAAGATTACAGCCGAAGTAATTCATGAAATCGTCACGATCCCGCTGATATTTGAGGTAGAAATAGGCGCAAAAAGTATCATGAATTCGGCGGTGCATGTGGAACATCTTTAAAGAACGCACTTACGAAATTCGAAGAGTTTATCGGGAAAAAATAGAGGACACATTTTCAACCCCTTTTGGCGCATGAATCATAAAAGATTACAGCCGAAGTAATTCATGAAATCGTCACAATCCCGCTGATATTTGAGGTAAAAACAGGCGCAAAAAGTATCATGAATTCGGCCGTGTGGTACATCGTTTAAGGACGCACTTAAGAAATTCGAAGAGTTTATATCGGGGAAAAAATAAAGGACACATTTTCAACCCCTTTTGGCGTGCGAATCATGAAAAATTACAGCTGAAGTAATTCATGAAATCGTCACAATCCCGCTCATATTTGGGGTAGAAATAGGCACAAAAAGTATCATGAAATCGGCCTTGTGGTACATCTTTTAAGAACGCACTTACGAAATTCGAAGAGTTTATCGGGAAAAAATAGAGGACACATTTTCAACCCCTTTTGGCGCATGAATCATAAAAGATTACAGCCGAAGTAATTCATGAAATCGTCACAATCCCGCTGATATTTGAGGTAAAAACAGGTGCAAAAAGTATCATGAATTCGGCCGTGTGGTACATCGTTTAAGGACGCACTTAAGAAATTCGAAGAGTTTATATCGGGGAAAAAATAAAGGACACATTTTCAACCCCTTTTGGCGCATGAATCATGAAAAATTACAGCAGGAGTAATTCATGAAATCGTCACAATCCCGCTGATATTTGAGGTAGAAATTGGCGCAAAGAGGATTGGGAATTCGGCCCTGCATGTCGTGTACCTTTCAGAACGCATGCACAAAGGCGAAGAGAGTGTTGAGAGAAAAATAAAGAACCCCTTGTACCGCGTGCATCAGAAAATATCACAGCTAAAATAATTCATTAAATCATCGCAATCCAACTGAGCACCAAGAGCAGGTTATGCAGCAAGTTCGTGCGCCGATGTTTAGAAAAAGTTACAAACGCATGATACAATCTGATTTTTGTTCATTATCATTTTACACTGTAATTCACAAACAAACATTCTATTTTTTTCTCATTTTTTGTAATTTCTTGTGCAATAAATAATTCAAGTTTTAAAAATGTACATGGGGGGGGGGTACGTCCATAAAAACTAGAAAATCAGTTTGCAAGTAATTTAATGGGTTTTTTTTAGGTTGCCGTTGTTGACCGGTAAGTTTTCTGTTCGGACCGGTAAAAAATGGTAAAACGGGGCATCTACCGGTCCGACAGAGACATGTCGGACCGGCAGAAAAAATGGGTTAGTGTGCAGCCGTGTTTACAGTATACATGTACCCATCCCAAACATTTCATCCCAGGTCTCATAATGTATCACTATGTTGATATGAATAGCGCCCCCATGTGGTGACCTTGAGAAATTTCAACCATAGCAAATAATAAAATTCCACTTGCTTATCATTTGTGGCAAATATGAAAATGATTGGTTCATAACAAGACATATATAATGGGGATAAAGTAATTATACAGAAAAATCATGTTTTTAGCATATTTCCTATGTATTTCTTTATATTTTGGTAAATAGAGCCCTCCATGGGTGACCTTGTGAAAATTCAATTGTACAGTCATGTAGAGTATGAGTTACTCTACCCACGTGCCAAATATGATGATGATACATCACATAATAAAAAAGTTATATGGGGGGCACAATGTGCCCTCCACCCCCCCCCCCCCCCCCTTGGGCCTGCGAGGGGTCAAAATAGCTTGGGCTTTAGGGTTAAGATACATACTCTGAGAATCTGGTAACTTCTGAGAAAGTAACCCTTTTCCTACAAATATCTGCTGATTTTAAGAATAAAGTTAAAAATTCCAATCCCATCCTTTATTTGAGACTTTTATCCCCCCCCCCCCCCAATAAGAACAACACACACATACACACTCACAAACACACAAATGCGGGGGGGGGGGGGGGGGGGGGGAGTTGCTGGAAAACACGGACAGGTAATAAGCCTACAAAATACTTTGTAGAAGATGACTACGACCAACTTCCCGACATCTCAAGGTAATCATGCAGAAATGCACACCATGCACACCTACCATTTCCTTCCTTAATTTGTCAATAAAAACTTTTTGTGGCTATCAGAAATGTCAAGATGAACCATATCTGCTGGTTTCATGAAATTTCATGGCCAATTACAGAAGAAAAGTAGCTAATTTTGACTCAAAAGTACGCCGATCGACGGCTGTATCAGGGTAGCATGATTGATGATCGATTATGTGGAAAAGCGATATATATGATGATGATCGATCGTTGTAGTCTGTGATACAGCCGCTTGTTTGGTGTTTAACCACAATAATTACGTCGGCTTAACAGTAAAAAGTTGAAGAAAGTGATCTCGATGCGTCTGTTTTTTTGTTGTTTTAGTTAATTTTCTCCTGCGTGCTGCGTTTGACTGTATATAAACATTGTATCTGTCAACATATTTTGCTGACTGAATGATGGGAGGATAGTAATGTGTACAAAGCAATAAAAGATAATAAAATGGACCTTACTACGAAACAAAAGCAAATATTGGGGTTGCTGTTCTTGTATACATAATTAATAAAATGAAATGGAAAAATGAATAGCGTTATATATACTATCATAAAAACAATAATTTATACTATAAATTGAACTTATCAATTAAAAACATAAATTTAATACCATTTACCATCACCAGAAACAAACAACAAATCCCCTTCGAATTCAACTTCCTCCTCATCTTCTTTTCTCTCTCTTTCTCTCTCTCCCTCCTTCTAATAGCCTTACCCTTTTCTTCCACTTTTCCTTCAACCTCATTCTTTTCCCTTCAACACTATTCAAATTAAATCATCAACTTTTGTCATGATAAAATCAATACACATGTACTTGCCACAATTTCTAAAGAAAGGATGTCCAAATCCTGGTATGAATAATCTGTATCAATACTTTAAATAGTGATAATCATGATAGTGGCAATGAAAAGAATGAGAAAAAATATGAAAATGAAAGTAGATCTAGGGCCCACACGTATTGCACAAGTCGTGTTAATATTGTTAGTAAGCGGCTAATTAGAGACTACCAGAATCGATTATAATCGTTGACATCGTTCTCTGTGAAATCGATGCACTACTTACTACGTCAGAACTATGATCGCGACCGACGTACTTTTCAACTCCGATTTCTCATTTTTCTTCCCTTTTCGGCTTTCTAATTCTATGAAAACTCTCTGATATGGTTCAATTTAGCATCTCCAAGAGCTGCACAAAATTTGATAGACAAACGGCGAAGCGAACAGTAGGTGTGCATTTCTACATGATTACCCATCTCAACATACTTGTATTTGCTCCTCCGTCCATGAATCCAGGTTGACTGACTTGACTTTTGATATGTGCACTCCTAGATTGCGATGTATTCCTGCACACCGTATGCAAAGGAAAATACCCAGGTTCCACGAGGCCCATCTTGGTCCTACAGTACGAGATGAAATGTAGAAAATCAAAGGGTAAATAACTGCTGGGCAAGTCCCAAGATAAGGTCCCCTCAGAAGGCAAAATTTCATCTTTGCTGAATATTGACATGTTTGGTATCATTTTGAAGCTTATTAGTTGAAGTTTTGATTTCCAGGGAGGAATATAATATGTAAATTTAGGCAAATTTCAAGGGCTTCACTTGCATAAAATGTAAAATACAGCATTACATACACATGTATGGGACATTTATAAAAATTCATATTTATTCAAAGGAAAGCAAGTTATATTTGATTAATATGTGGACATAAGAAGTTCATCAAATAGTTTAACTTGGTATGAAAATTTAGGAATTATGCAATGATTAAAATGCAAAATAGCTTGTGTCCTATCATAAGATGTCTCATACGTAACAAATTGAGGTCATTTTTTTAGGTTTTTTCTGAAATTTCTAAGGTTATTTGAACGCCCTTTTGGGAAGTTCTAATTTATTGTTTAAAGAAGTTAAATACCACAGAAAGAAGAAAAAAATAGTAAAAGAAATATTTTTTATTAGGCAATTAAATAATGTTACGCATGGGACAAATGCGTTACGTATGGGACATTCTCATACATATTGCATGTAAATGCATGAAGCTAGCTGGGAAGGTCTCCCAGTATGGTACACAAATCGTCAATCATCCTGCAGAAAGCATCCCAACTTTGCAGAGCTACTCTTGAGTTATAGACACTTAAAACAATACATGTACTTGACTGAACAATTTTCAGAAAGGGGGAGGGGGAGATGCCAAAATACACAATGAAAATCAGCATTAAAGGGAAGGTTTATTTTCGTACAAATAGGGCTTCAGTTTTCAACATTTTACAAGATGATTGGAAACAACTTATATTAATCATTTAAGAGGAATTCAAAGTTTATCTCATGAAGATCCAATTTGAAATGGCTGAGATCATAAAAAACAAACAAATACAAAGTAAAACGAAGTGGTCCTAATGAAAAATGTGACCCACCTTTTATTAGGACACCACGTTTCTGGTTATCTCAATTATTCAGTTATTCAGATTTTAGTAGTAGCCACGACAAAAATCATGGGTAGACATTGAGGTGTGACTCGAATCAACAACCTGATTGCTAGACAGACATCATACATCTACTCGATCAGTGGGGTTCCACGCAGCAGGTATTGCATATTTATTAAAATCAATATTTTTTTGTGTCAAGTTGTTTTTTATTGAAACTGAATGGCAAACTGCCCTTCATCAAAGGAAGTAGACACTTTACTATTCAATCTTTTAGTAGTAACTATTCTGATAAAAATACAGGGCATGCATATTCAGGTTGGTCATAAAAATATAAAATATGATTATGATGGTAAATATTTGGGGAATACTGATTCCCTTGACAATCTGGATCAGTATTTGAGTAATTTCAACTGATTCTACTTCAATAATTATGCAAAATACCCATAAACATGGTTCTCCACACACTAAACGATTGGAGGACAAAGTGTCCCATACGTAACTGTCCCATACGTAACACGTCATGTCTGTCTTTAATTACAATGTAGAACCTGTAATTAGTGCTTTTTGCCTCATGATTTGAAACTTACCTCTGATAATCTTGAGTGTTGTGACTTTCATCACAGTGAGTTACAAGTTGTAGAATGAAATATTTTCAGAAAGTTTTGAGGTTGAAAAAAATGTTAAAAAAAAATTTCTGGTGTCATACGTAACGGCACATATTATCTCTTCTGACAGAATATAATTGTCAAAGTCATTTTTCTCCATTTTTTTACATGATTATACTTCTCCTAGATATCAATGACTATGATAAAGTTCAATATGATCAAAGGCCAGTATTTAAACACTATTTTTCAGGTCATAAAAGTCTCTGAATGTCCCATACGTAACATGCACGTTATCTTGGACTTGCCCTGCTCCATAATATCTGACTGAAAGAAAAAGCACAATCGATATCAATCTCAGAATAATTTTGACATCTTCTGTTCTATGATCCTAGGGTGGTGTTGCAATACATGTAATTGTCCTGTTAGATGTTTGGTCTGTACAGGGTGATTCTACATGCAGGTTATTTGCTTAAATACACCAAGGCAATCACTCTAAGTCAATTCAATTTTAATTAAATTCAATTTCAATTTGTTTTCACAAATCAGTAACACAAACCCCTTGTGGGGACATGTACACTTGTACATTGTTTCGCATATAATCACAGGATTAAGAATTTTCATTCCTGACCAACAACATTTAATATGATTCACTAATTAACATATCAATCTCTTTATCCTCAGGATGGGTGTAAAAGAAAATCATGTTCTGTGTGCAGTATTATAAAAATTGTGTTTAATTGGCATGCATGTATATTATTTTTTAGTATACTAGAATATCTACATTTTGTACAATGTACGACTATGGTATGTTATCGGTATCAAAAAGCAGCCTTTTTCAAATAATTCTTCATACAGAATAATGTTTTGTGTAGGCTACATATGACATTTGTATATAGGTACTGAACTGCATATTCTGCAAATTCTTTCACCTTTACTAACTCATCCTAATTTTGAACAATTTACTATTGAGGTGCAATTCATTTGTTGGTTAAAAATGTAACATTTGGAATCATGGAATCATGTAGGCATACAGTCAAACCTGTCTACAGCAGCCACCCAAGGGAAACAAAAAAAAGTGGCCGTCATAGACAGGTGGCCGCTGCACACAGATTACCTGACTTTTGTGTGCATTACCTGGTACCTACGTACATGTATACAATGTACATGTATGCATCATCGTTGCATACATCTATTAAAGTACTTACATTTCAATAGAATGCCTGTACAGCGACGGGGCGATCATTAACAGCCCGTTAATGATCGCCCCGTCACTGTACAGGCATGCTAAACCTGGAAACATTGAACTGCACATTTCTTGAATATGAGACCACTGAATGGTCCATTCTGAAGCAAATAATTTTCACACAATAGATATATAATATACTCTTAAATGAATCCCACAAGGACTGGAACAATCATCCCCCAGCATTCCTACTACTTGTACTGATTCCCACTGATCAGTTACCAGCCATCCCCTTTAAATTTGTGTTTGTGTTTTCATTGTATATTGTACAGAGACACCACTCTATTAAATCTCGGTATTGAAATCAGGTCTGTAAATGTCCTTATTGCTTCACTCCTCATCTGCGTGTTATTTGAATGGCATTCACTCTCGTAAACGTACAACGTAGGTTGTTGGAGAGCTAGAGGGCGCCTCACTGACTACCTACGTTGTACGTTGTAGTATACGAGAGTGAATGCCATTCATAATAACACGCAGATGAGGAGTGAAGCAATAAGGACATTTACAGACCTGATTTCAGCCACAGATTTCGGTCAGTTTTTGACGTAATTAAACAAAAAATCGCATACCGATTATTGAATGATTATCATAGATTACGATAATTCCTTGTATTTTAGTTTTCCACGATTAAAGGGAAGATAAACCCCAAGAACAATGTGGATTGAGTGAAAGCAGCAACATTAGTAGAACACATCAGTGAAAGTTTGAAGAAAATCGGACAATCGATGCAAAAGTTATGAATTTTTAAAGTTTTGATGTTGGAACCGCTGGATGAGGAGACTACTAGAGGTTATGACGTATGAGTGGACTACAATATCAAGAAAATATAAAGAAAATACTACAAAAATCCATTTTTCATGAAAATTACACATTCCATCAACTTGATATTGACATATGTTAAGGGTAGCAATTATTCCCCCTGCTTTCTGAAAGCGGTTGGTCCACTGCTCTTTCATAATTCTAGAAGAGTGAATTTTTGTTGAATATCCTTTACTTTTTTCTTTGTATTGTTGTCCACTCATACGTCATATCCTCTAGTAGTCTCCTCATCCAGCGGTTCCAACACCAAAACTTTAAAAATTCATAACTTTTGCATCGATTGTCCGATTTTTCTCAAACTTTCACTGATGTGTTCTACTAATGTTGCTGCTTTCACTCAATCCACATTGCTCTTTGGGTTTACCTTCCCTTTAATAAAGATATTCATGAAGGAGTCGCACAACCACACTAAAAAATGACAACGTCTGCGAAGGAATAAAGCGTGCAGCCGCTGTCTCTACAGCGGCTGCGTGTAGCTACTTGGAATGTATACTGCAAATCGCCGAGTGCTGTGAATTCAGAGTATTTTTTTTTTACATGTGAGTAAAATTTCAGGCAAATTGTGAGATATTTTAAGTATCTATTGATAGAAAAACATTAGGGTGTCGATGACGATGTGTTGGACACCCAACTTGGCAACTAGACTAATGTTAGATAGGTCTAGGCCTGATGGTCTAGGGGCATAGGCCCCTACACTTTTATTCACCACTGTTCACTTATTTGTAGACCAATACACTGGCTAATTTTGCTGTAAATTTAGGCCTACCAATAAGTGTTGGTTCCCACATGTAACATATGCTTCAAATCTATCGTTACACCGCATTTCATTCTCAGACCTCCGCCTCAAACGCATGACACATGGTCGGGGAATGCGATTCAACTGAGCTGAAGCCATGCATATTGCATGCATTCACTGTTGTTCACCGCAGCCAAAACCATGTTCACATAATGCCATTGCTGCAATGCAGTTAGGGTACAGCCTACATGTAAATAGGGAAGTTCGTACACCTTACCTTTTGCATCGCAGTCTACACAATATTTATTGTCCTCCTCTCGCAGCAATCTCGATAAGATGGCCTGATATTTTTCTTGATGTTTTTTGTCTTTCTCAGAATGTGATCTTGACATCTTGCACTCCTTGCCTGAACAAATATCCTAACGAAATGAGAGGCCGGTGCGGCAGTTCGTCAGGATTGTGTACACCCACTTGCAACCGGAAGTAACGTGTGTCAATGTGTGAAAGGTTGCGTATTACACTAGTAAGCCTGCCTGCCAACGTCACAAAACGCGCAGGCCGCTTCGACGCGGCCACTACAGGGACAGTGTACTAGTGTACTCAGTCTGATTTTCTAACCCAACAAAATTGTGGACGTTTGCCACGAAAAGTGAACAACCCTCACAATGGGATTAAAATTTGTGCTCTTCTTTTTTCTTTTATTTCAAAATTTAGTTTAGCTCAGAGCTGCTATCAGCAAATGAGCGCTCTACTTGTGGCAATTAAGCAAAACAAACAAATTCAGATCATGAGAGCAAATCCATATTGTGATTCCTACTATTATTGCAAATGCGCAGTAAAATTAGATCTCACCGTTTTTTTTTTTCTTTCTTTCTTTCTTAGTTCTCTTTATATACTGTGACGATTCATTTTCCATTGAGCATCTGTGGGGACTATTTTGGCTTTAAAAAAAAAAATCATTTAAGTTATTTATATAGTGGACGCAGATTTCATTCTTTCTTTTTTTTTGGGGGGGGGGAGGGGGATATGACGGAATTGTGTAAAATTGCAATGAAACAAGCAACATTTATATCATCAGGGCCTAAACACTGATGATGATGATGACGATGATGATGATGCCAATCATTATCAATGATTAGGCCCCTATACAATAGTGTCACATATGTTTTAATTGTAAGCATGATATAATAAAGAATTATTAGGCCTAATGTGTAATTTTTGTGGTGTATCTGCCTACAAGCTGTAGCTAGTTTATAGGAATTACGATTATTCACATTTTTAATAATTTGTGCATGAGAATACAAATCCAGATAACTATAGAGGAATTAAGTTGTTGAGTTGTCTTTGTAAACTTTAATTCTTGGTGAAAATTATCGGCCTATAGCTATATTTATATTAGGTGAGCAACCTAGCTAGCAAAAAGAAAAAAAAAAGAAACAGACATGCACACACCCACACACCATCTATTTCCACCAGTAGACACATAGAGAGTAATTAACTGCTTCCACAGTGAGGAGCCAAGGGAATAATATGTTAACTTTCGTAATGAAGAAAATTTGTGAGTCAAGTTTTTATTTATTATCATGACATGTATTCATTATTGCAGCTGTATTTATCAATCAATATTTATTCATGAATTATTCATTCATTTATTCATTCATTCATTCATATATTATATATATATATATATATATATATATATATATATATATATATCATCATATATATATTTCTCACATTATATATATATATATATATATATATATATATATATATATATATATATATATATATATATATATATTTAATATATATATGAAGGGTTTGTTTGCAAAAACCGATAAGTCCATTTTTGAAGATTTTGAAGTACGATCTCTGTCATAAAGTACAAAATAATACCTTTTAAATGACATATTGGTTACTACATATAAAGTTATATTTTTGAAGATATGGTCAAAAGAAGCAAAAATTTTCTTATTATTCTCTTTATTTTTCTTGACCTTTAATCGCAAATATTTCCATTTGGCAAATATGGACTTATCGGTTTTTGCAAACAAACTCTTCATATATATATATTTATTTTTGGTCAGGATGAGAAAATATTCCTTTTTTAAGAAACCTCCTGTAGAAACAGGTACATGTATACTTGGCACGTCTTGTACAGTGTAATGTACACACAATGTATGATGTATACCAAGTTCCCCTCTCCTCTCTCCATCTCTCTGTCTCTCAATCTCACTCTTTACACAAACAAACACCGACACAACACCAACAAACACATGCACACACACACACACACATAGATACTTTAGTGATTTGGCAGTTTTGTATTAAACAAAAGAGTGTGTATCAATATGTGGTTCAATCAAAGGGAGTTCCCTTTCTCATGCACTCTGGAGATCTTTCTTAAAGGACAAGTCCACCTTCATATACATATGGATTGTGTGAATGCAACAATATTAGTAGAACGAATCAGTGAAAGTTTGGGGGAAATCGGACAATCCATTCAAAAGTTATGAATTTTTGAAGTATCTGCGCAGTCACTGCTGGATGAGAAGACTACTATACAGTATGATGTCATATGCGCACGATATAAAGAAAATAAAAAGAAAATTTCACAAAACCTCACTTTTTTAATAAAGCTGTGCACATTTCTTTGAATTGTTACTGACATAATATGTTAAGGGTAATATCATTCCCCCTGCCTTCTGAAAGAGAGAAGTCAAATGTTCTTTTGTTATATGCGAGAAAAGTGAAAATATGTTGAATTTTCTTTATTTTTTCTTTATATCGTTGTACACGTACATGTGACATCACAAGCTATAGTAGTCTTCTCATCCAGCCTTGAGTGAGCAGAAACTTCAAAAATTCATAACTTTCAAACGAATTGTCGAATTTTCCTCAAACTCTCACTGATGTGTTCTACTAATATTGCTGCATTCACTCAACCTACATGTCTATGAAAGTGAACTTGTCCTTTAATTTCTCTCTCTCAACTATTAAATTATACTAATGTTTATTGAGAGGGGGAGAGTGTGTGTACTCGTTTGAGTGTGTTTGTGTGTGATGTGTGCATGTGTATGATTTAAGCAACATGAATATATGCATATAAATCAAAGTTAAATCCATGAATATCTTCCAAAAGGTGTATTTATATTGTGGGGGAGGGGGAGAACAGCATGTTTGGAAAAATGTGAGCAAAAAGTGAAGAGTTTTTGAAAACATGTGCATCTGTATGACAGTTCTTCTATATATTCATATTGTACAATAATGCACATTTTCATTTAATTTATACTCTTGGTGACCCAAGTAGGGCATATACATTGCAGGGAAGATGGTACCTCCATTCAAACACACAATATTATATATCACATTATATCACATCATAATGGGGCTGTCCACTCTGCTTCCAAAATTTTCATGTACTGTACATAATTATATGTGACCCTGCACCAAATGGGGGCAAGCCAAAAAAAAAAGTAGCCAGACATGGATTTTTAGTTAAAGGACAAGTTCACCTTCATAAACATAAGGATTGAGAAAATGCAACAATATTAGTAGAACACGTCAATGAAAGTTTGAGGAAAATTGAACAATCGATGCAAAAGTTATTAATTTTTTAAATTTTTGTGTTGGAACCACTGGATGAGGAGACTACTATGGCTTGTGAGTCATATGCGTACAACAGTATAAAGAAAATGTAAAAGAAAATTCAACATATTTTCACTTTTTTCGCATAATAAAACAGCACTTGACTTGCCTCTTTCTAAAGGCAGGGGGAATAATATTGCCCATAACATTTGTCGGTAACAAGTTAGGGGAATGTGTACTTTTTTTCAAAAGATGAAATTTTGGGAAATTCTCTTTATATTTTCCTTATATTGTTGTACGCATGTGACATCTAAGTTATTCATACACTGCAGTAGTCTTCTCATCCAGCGGGTACTGCACAAAAACTTCAAAAATTCATAACTTTTGAACAGATTGTCTGATTTTCCTCAAACTTTCGATGATGTGTTCTACTAATATTGCTACATTCTCTCAATCCTCATGTTTATCAAGGTGAACTTGTCCTTAAGGACAGATTCTGAAAGAAAAGACTTCAAGCTTTAAAATGGCATATTAGCCAATTCAGCTGGACTCCACTAACCTATACAAATATTGCCAAAAAAAAGAAGAAAAAAAAGCAAAAACACATATACTCTGGAAAAGTATTTACTGAGAGAATAAGCTCTACAATCTAGTTATATATATAGGTTTTTAGGAGGTGGGCCTCCCTGGGAACCCCAGGTGGGACATGGTGCCCATTAGAAGGAATTGAGATTCTATCTCCCTAGGAATGCTACCTGCTAAGTTTGGTAAAAATTAATCACAGGGTTTTTCAAAAAGATTAAAATGTATACTTTAGGCCCCATTAGGACCCCTCCCCTGGGTCCCAAGGGGGGGGGGGGGCACCCCTGATTCCATCCTGAACAAACTTGAAACTACAGTGATCAATGCTCTAACTCATATAAAGTAGCTCTATCACTTTTGGTTCTAGAGAAGAAGAGTTTTAAAGATTCCTTAATTTTGGGGCGTTTGGGCCCCCTGGGGGCCCCACAGATGGGGCATGGAGCCCATTTGAACAACTTACAATGCACGACGCACGCCGGATGCCAGACGAAAAGTGATCGCAATAGCTCACTTGTGCCTAATTGGCATGGGTGAGCTGAAAAATGGAGTCAAAAGGGGCCTGAGCTTTTGATCCTATAGCACAATCTTTGTCAGAGGCAAAATAAAAAACAGCAGGGAAAGCAATCACATAAGGATTACATTTGAACACACATCAAGAGCAGTCAAGGGGAGGGCTAGGGGAACGGAAAAAAGAAAACAAAAGGGAAGGATTGGAGGTCATGGGCAAGGAGCGAGAGGATTAAAGCAGGAGGGTGGACAGACAAAAGGCAGAGGAGGGGCAGTGATGATCCCAAGGACCATGGGGGGCAACCTGTGAAGGATAAGGATGAATATAGGGAGGCAACATCAAACAAGAAATAAAAGGAAGAATGGAGGGATAAAGAAAGGAAGAGTGAAATGGCAAAAGCATGAGTGAGTGTGTGTGTGTGTGTGTGTGTGTGTGTGTGGGGGGGGGGGGGGGCTTTGAGCAAGCAGCGAGCTCTATCCTGGTGTACCGCTGGTGTACCGCTGGGTGTACCAAGTAGGGGCAACAAAATGAAAGGGAGAGTAAACCAACAAATGCAAGTCATCAAACATATCAAGGTAAAGTTATAAAATAATAAAAGTAACAATAATGATGATATTGAAAATAGTAATGCTAATGAAATGAATAATTATGAAAAAATCAAAAGGGGGAAAAACACATGTTAATCCAAAGAGAGAGAAATATGCATATGTTGATGTGCATGCATGTATCACGTATAATGCATATAATTAGCTGCCTTTCCCCCCCCCCCCCCCCCCCCCCCCGAAAGTGTACAGTGGACTCCCATTATAACAAAGTCCTCGGGACTGGCAGTTTTCTTTCGTTGTATCAAAATTTTGTTATAAGCAAACAAATAAACAATAAAAATACAAAGAGCCGATAATGTTGTGGCCTGAATTATTAAGTTTTAACCAGAATTTCATTATAACCGTGTTCGTTATAACGAGAGTGCACTGTAAGCACATATACAAACAAACTGATACAAGTGTGTCTACGTGTAGGACTGGTGGAAAAGGGCTGTATTTAAAAAAAAAAAAAAAATGCTATAAAAAAAAAAATGCTAAAACAATACTTCCCACTCTTTTTATGATCCCACACCTTATCATAATGAAGAAGTCTTGCTCTTTCAGAAAACATGACAAACTCAAGATTGACTACGTTGTACATTGAACCATCTTACCCGTTTTGAGTCCTCACACAAAATCAGTGTGTGTGACTTTTTGTTGGTTTTGTTATGTGCGGTCAGATACGTTATAAAACTACCAGTTTTTGCATTTTTATGATTTAATGGATGACCATAAAATACATGTACAATGCTATGCAATGATTGAGTTAAAAATACAAAAGTCTTTGCCTCATTTAGAGATAAATCAGACCCAGCACAACAGCAAAACATATTGAAACAGTGCATATTTAATCTTTGCCATTACTAACAGCTTAGTTTATACTTGTGCAATACATACATACACGTTTGTATACTAACAATTGATTACCTCTAGTAGGGTAGAAACATAGACTTTGTCTTTTTTATCATGCACAGTGCAGTGATGGCATAAAGAAACAGAAAAATAATTCTAACTTCATCATTAATTTTAATTTTCAATTTACTTTATACACACATGCACAAACACAAACACAAACACACACACACACACACACACACACACCATTATTCAGTCTACTCTGCAGAGGATGAGGGGTCAACATCACAAAGTACATGTAGTTAATACATACCAACTACTCTGGCTTACTCTAAATGCACAACTATAGCATCACACTGGCAATCACAAGACTTGAAAACAGGGCAACAAGACAAGATTTCCTGCAACCATTTCATTATTCACCAAAGTGATTGATTTTGCAATGCATTTTGATCTAAATCAAAATCTGTAAATGTCAACTTGAACAACAAAAAACCTTTCAAGACAGATGTAGGAATGTGGAATAATGTATATATCATAGTGTTTGATGACAGAAGCAATTCAACTGTTGTGCAGTCCACTGGGAGGCCTCCAGATTTGTAAACAACAACATCTGCCAGGAGAAGATAGCCCTTCATTTAAATTTGGAATACATTTGAAGTTCATTAATCCTGACCACTGACCAAGGATTGTTTTCCAATTCATTTCTATCATTACACCAACTAACAAAAATGGAATAACACCCAGCAGAAAAATGCGTTGACAAATAAATAGCAGGTTTGATCCTCAATATACTTGTCGAAGGCCACCCCCCCCCCCCCCAAAAAAAAAAAGAAGTGCTATAGAAAAAGAATTGGTGGGCTGTTTATTTTAAAGTCTGATATCCAAGCTTACACATTGACAGAAAGACCAAGGACAAAGATAAGGCTATACACTACTGTAAAAGTGGATATTTTCGCGCGACTAATTTTTCGCGCTAGGCCGGGTCAGAAGAGTTTCGCGTGTTTTTAATTTCGCGGAATCAAGACATCACGCACAGGTACGTATGGCAAGCAAAAATATTCGCGTGTTTTTATTTTCGCGCTAGTTTCTGGTTGCGCGAAATGCGCGAAAATTTCAACACCGCGAAAATTTCCACTTTTACAGTATTCTTTTTAACAAGATCAGAATAACAACATTTGTGCAATTTCTTCATACGATAGGTCTACATGGTGTAAAGTTAGTTTTGGAGATACACCGTACAATTATCATAAAGGTATTGAATTAAGTCTTCACAAATGCTGATGATATGTGTACATGAGTAAAAGGAGTGGGACACAAGAGAGAAGTTTTATTAACTCAAAATTAAAGTGCGTTTACACCATGTTCTAGGCGGCCACAGCAGCCCCATTTGCCCGAAACGTTGAGTCCCATGGATAGATGAGACATTCTCTTGTTTTTTCCCCTTCGCATTCTAGTCTTGTTCATTCCAGTCCTCGCCCCAGTGAACATTTAGCTATAATAATAATAATAATAATTAGACAAATTTGTATAGCGCAGCTACTATGTAAATATACTCTACTGCGCTGTGATGTAACAGAGCTCCTGTCACTGATTAGACACACGAAAATAAATAACAAATTAATCAAAGGCTTCTGAAAAAAGATAAGTCTTCAATAAAGATTTGAAGACAACAAGTGATGATGCCTTCCTCAGTTTCTCAGGTAATTTATTCCAAAGTTTTGGAGCAGCACAGCTGAAGGCACAGTCCCCTAAAGTTACTTTCGTTTTTAAGTGAGATTGCTTTAGAAGCAACTTATCCTGTGTACTTCGTAAATTATGAGAATATGAGTGTGATTTCATTGATATCAATTCTGATAGATAACCAGGTGCTTGACCATACAATACTTTATAAACGAGTATCAAAATTTTAAATACAATTCTCTGTCTTACTGGCAACCAATGTAACTTCTTCAAAACGGGTGTAATATGTGAAAATTTTGACGAACTGAACACAAGTCTTGCACATGCATTCTGTACACGCTGAAGCTTGGTTATCTGTGAATCTGGTAAACCAAACAATAGCCCATTACAATAATCAAGCCTATTGCTAATGAATGCGTGAACAAGAGTTATAAAATGGGTTCAAGAATGTAGCCAATTGGAAGCGCTGAAATGAGTCACGTGTGCAGCTGTGTGCGTGCATTAATTTCTTCAGGTATGCACTAAGAAGAGTCTCTCTTCCACCTCCCTGGCCTGACGTACGTCACAATGTTTACACTAGCAGTGCGCACTCAATCAGTTGTTACAAGTGCGTCACGCGCTACTATACGCGCTGTCAATCCTGTACACAACTTCTAGTTCGGGCTGCGGGCTGCCACAACAGCCGGCGACCTTTCTTGTGCATAACAGTACGTGGCGTACGTATACTCTTATACGTACGTACAGTACTTATGTGCGGGATTTCCGAGTGCGACGTGCGTAAATGTTTGGGACGAACCTCGGACATCTTGACTTTTGAGCGAGTGCTACATGTAGCTGACTGGTATTGACCCACAAAGGTACGTGAATAATGCTGTTAGTTTTCGACCCATTTTATAAAACAAATGATGCACAGGATTATTTTGTGGCGTTAGTGAAGGTGCGGCGCACTCTAGAGTATTGACAACGGTTGCAAACATGCACTCGGCTGCGCCTCGTGCATGTCGCACCATTGTCAATACTCTCGAGCACGCCGCACCTTCACTAACACACTCTATCCTGTGCATCATTTGTATATCATACACTGTTCTTACTGTGTCTGGTCAGGCTAGACTATCAATATCTTTAGTCGGGTCCTGCTATGGGCAGCTTCCAAGTTTTGTTACGGCCTATCACCTGTTGCCCCATTTTGATGCATTCCTCCTGTTTTATCACTGCATACTGTAGATTCCTCATTAGCACCGGGACAGCCGTGGCAAATGTTTGACAGTTTGAAAACCTGACACCGCATCCACGGCAACCACGGCCTGTCACATTTGACAATCCCGTATCACTGTGTTGTTTCAAGTCCATTCCATTTTCTCCACGGTGGCCTGAAACGGGGTTGTCGTGGTTGCCGGAAACATGGTGTAAACGCAGCTTATAACTTTTTAAACAATGCATAAATGATACTTTTTTCTTCTACTAAAGCAAAAAACAAAAACAAAAGCACTCGCAGACAGCAGCACTGTGCAAACTTATTTAGTTTTTGCTTTAATACTGACATGAATAGCCAATAGTGTTTTTAAAACCAACAACTTAAACAGTTATCCTAACACTCATTTCAGGCTGACTGACAAATATAATCTATTAATAAACATCAACACAAGAGCCTGACATATATCAACAGCAGAGGAGTTGAAGTTCAATGAAGGTTGCAACTTGGTCAGTTTGAATAAAAGACATATCACAGCCATTTGTGCAGTTTTAACAAACAGTATCACATAAAGCCTTGAAGGTACAAACTGGTGGCTCTTGTGTGTAAATGCCATCTGTCAATTGCGGCTGACACATAATCATCAAGATTTGTACGGAAGGCCAACAATCTCTCGTTCAAGAAGTAAGGTATTACTTGAATCTGGGTCTTTCTCTTTTTCTCCTTCAAAGTTATTTAAAATATACAGCAGACAAATACACTCATGCAAGATAGTCTGTATTCAACAATATGACCAAACAGTATCATGAAATGACTGTTTGCTGATGAACAACTTTCAAGTGACAGCAACATTTTGTTAAAACACAATGCTTACCAAAATGAAAGCTATCACAGTGCAACAAACATGAGATATTAGTGGGTATTGCACTGCCAGTATCAATGAAAGACAAAAGCCACTACAATAAATTGTACAGAGAAGCTTGATTGTGAACAGTCATATGTGTGTCCCAGTCCCACTGTCTCTACTGCTTGCCTCTGATACTTCCTTTACGCTTTCTTGTCTTGGTCTGTCTCTACGCTGAAGCCAGTCAAATGCCCAATCATACTGACATGTATAAGAAGGTGGGTTGGAAGAGATGTGTGTGTGAGAGAGAGAAAGAGAAAGAGAGTGAACTTAGGGAGATTAAACACAAATAGACGTCAAAGAATATAGTCAATTTCACTTGCACTGAACTAAAAAAAAAAAAAATCATTTATTGAAAAGTAAAGGCATCATTACAATTGAGCCACACACCTGATATGGAAAGGTTTAAACAAGTTACCACAAAAACTGAAAACAATGGATGATGGAAGGATATTTTTGTTGCCAATCTTTAAAAAAAACCCACACACACACACACACACACACACACAAACACACAAGTAGTACAGTATCATGTTTTCAAAATAACTGTACAGAATGAAAGAGTTCTCTGGTTACAAAATGAAAACATAGAAAGTGTTTTCAAAATGCAGTCAAAACCAGCTCAGCTTTGACATCTGTTAAGCCCTTTTTAAACCTGTGTTTCTTAACCCCGTACTTTTTCTGACCCAGGACTATCATTAATCCCGTACTAATTTTTTCAGCTTTTTGCACTCGCCAATAAATCCCGTACTACGCTCTTGTCCTGGGCTAAAGAGAAAACTGACCTTTTTACACTCGTATTTCTTAGTCCCATACTTTCCAAACCACATGAATATTCATGATTACGTGGTGCACTGTACAAGTACACGCACGCACCGGCAGCACTTGATTACCTCGTTTCTGATTGGTCAATGGGGTTCGGACTTCATCTCTGTCGCTAAGCCCTGGATTATTTCTTCGTTCTGTTTATACTCGCTTGCTTGGCACCGCAATTGCAGGGCCAGATAGTACGGGATTATCGGTGGGGCTAGCCCACTTTGGCAAAAACAAGTGTAAACAGAAAGTGGGCTAAGGAAAGTCCGGTACCAACGGTGGGGCTAAGGCCCCCCCCCCCCCCCCCTTACAATAATCGTACTTGTTGTAATACTAATCTTGCAAGATTTGTGTGACATTTATTAACCCTATCTCTGTCACGGGCCGATTAAATCGGCCCAAAAACTGCAATAGAAATGCTTCGGCCGATATTATCGGCCCTATTTTGATTGACAGATTACTTCAAAGGCTATGACACTACCACTCTATAAACTCATTTGTGATTGGCTGACAGTGTAAGGAAATGATTTCCAGCGTGAAAAAAGCTTCCCCACCTTTAACCAATCAGGAAAGCTTTCTCAAAGTCCAAGAAATTGTGGTGGCCCCGCCCATGTTCATTTGCATTCAGACTGCAATGTATTGTGTGCAGTTTTGCCTTGTGTGGAGAACTTACACGAATCTGTATATGTGGGACTGTAATAGCGATCGCCGCGAGCGATGAAAAGATCGTACACGTGGGTCAATTTTCATCTATTTTATCTAAGTCAAAATAGTAAAACATGAAGTGAAAACATTCAGATTAGGGATTTCAACATCTCTGAATTCTGTGAAGGGGTATAGTTTCAGTAATATCGGCCTCATAAATGATCTGAAGAATAGATGAACACTGCACATTCGGTGCAGGAGTTGCAACTGTTTACTCAGCACTAACAGCAGTGCAATGGGTCTCTAGTTAGCCGGGGCCAGCGGGGCAGGTGTACGTGTAAGGAGCAATAGGGTTACAGTAGCTTCCTGCTGGCGGCCTGAAGCTGTACAGTCTTGATGTTGGGGTATGTTTGACTGTTTATTATTATTATTACATGATGAAACCGTCACTATGCGAAACTTCAGTTCAATGCAGGTTTATCATAAAGAAAATGACTGCTGTGATAGTTAATTCTGTTTCAATAAGGAGAGTGCAGAAAGTCGTAGACTAGCATGTGATGATCAACTGGAATGCATATAGACACTCCAACATCTGAATATTTTCAATAACATTTTTATGCCTCCGCTACGAAGTGGCCGGAGGCATTATGTTTTCGGGTCGTCGGGTCGTCCGTCCGTCCGTCCGTCCGTCCGTACGTCCGTCCGTCCGTACGTCCGTACGTACGTCCGTACGTCCCGTTTTGTTTTTGTCAATATCTCAAGAACCGTGCGGTGGTTTTACATCAAACTTGGTATGAGGGTATATCCTTGGGGGATAATACTTTGTGTGGATTTTAGGGTCACAGGGTCAAAGGTCAAAGGTCACAGGTTATTTTGTGAAAAAAAAATTGAAATTTCATGTTTTTCTCCATATCTCGCAAATGGTTCAAGGTATCTTCATGGAACTTAGTATATATGTTTGTACCAATGGGCAGTGATTATCTAGGGAAGTTGGGGGTCATGGGTCAAAGGTCAGGGGGTCAAAGGTCAAGGTCAACTCCTCAAAATTTCACTACTTTCCTTAAAATGCAATATGCCTGAAGGTTTTTTTTTTTTTTTTAACTTAATGTATTGCATGTATTACCCAATATATATTTTGGGGGAAGTTTCTTGCCAAAAGGTCAAAGGTCAAAATTTCAAGTGAAAGTGCTAAATTGCACTTTTTCCTCCATATCTCGAAAGTAACTCAAGGTATCATCATGAAACTTACATATTTATGCATGTTCAACCTAACAGTGATTTTCTGTGGAACTGTGAGGTCAAAGGTCAAAGGCCAGGTTTAGATACGCTATTTTCCCATTTGATACTGAAATTATACTTTTTCTCAATACCTTGAAAATTACTCAATGCATAAACTTATAAAAGGGTCAAAAGTCAAGTAAAAATCATCAGTTCCCCAAATACCTGCACTCTGACATTTTAATCATTCATCCAATTAAACCTAGTTCTAGGAAAGTGAACATTCAGCACATTTGTGTCAAACCTGTCATTTTGATATTTTGCCAATTGTGTGAAACTGTCATCACACATTGTCAAGACATTGTACTATAGACCTATTAGGAGAACCATGCATTGTGGCGGAGGCATATCAGTAGCCGTAGCGATATATCTAGTTTATCCTTAGATTATCTTATCATTATGGCATTATCATAGGACAAGATTGATATAAATTTGAAAGGAAAAAGCACAATTCAATTTATATTTTCAGCTTGACAAGATACAAACACACTTTGTCTACTTTCAGGCCAACATCACTCACAAAATCAGAAATTACACATAATGTGTGAAATCTAGGTTGTAATTGCCACAGACTTTTGTTCATAAAATGAAAAGTACTGATGCTATTGATGAAAAAATCATACCATCTGAAAGCTGAATAAATTCTCTACAACATCTATGAGACCTTTTTGTGATGCAAGCTCATGTTGTGTGGAAAAATGGGGTGGTAACATGTAGAAATAAGTCTACATTGATAATTATGTGACATAAGAGGGCGTCCTACTTGAAATTGAAGTGCGCCCTCACTCAGATTATTATGGAAAATGAAAGTTTAGACCATAAGCTTTCAAATGATGTATAACATGACACATTAATGTCAATAATCATAATCAGAAATGGCCATCAACAATCTTGTGTCTGTGCACTGCAAAATGCCTGAGCACTCTGGCTACGGCGTATGTGACAGATATAGGGTTAAACATTTAGTGTGAATTGGAGACTCCATTGTATTTCGGGAATATTAGAATGTGGGTCTAGGACTTGTCCCCCGGAGGACAACTCCCCCGGGGACTACTCCCACCTGACAACTCCGCCAGAGGACGTCTCCCCCGGAGGACTACTCCCCCGGAGGATATCTCCCCCAGAGGACGACTCCCCCGGAGGACAACTCCCCCCGGGGGACAACTGCCCCGGGGGACAACTCTCCCGGGGGACCACTCCCCCGGGGGATGTCTCCCCCGGAGGACGACTCCCCCGGAGGACGACTCCCCGGGAGGACAACTCCCCCGGGGGACAACTGCCCCGGGGGACAACTCTCCCGGGGGACCACTCCCCCGGAGGACGTCTCCCCCGGAGGACGACTCCCCCGGAGGACAACTCCCCCGGGGGACAACTGCCCCGGGGGACAACTCTCCCGGGGGACCACTCCCCCGGGGGACCACTCCCCCGGGGGACCACTCCCACGGGGACCACTCCCACGGGGGACCACTCCCCACGGGGGACCACTCCCCCGGAGGACAACTCCCCCGGGGACAACTCCCCCGGAGGACAACTCCCACCTGACAACTGCCCCGGGGACGTCTCCTGGGGGACAATCCCATACTGACCAGAGATGAGATTTTTTGTGTGTGTGTCCTAGAAATTAAAATTGAATTCATCTGTGTAAAAACAGTATTCTTTTTATATAAAATTTCAATTAAAGCTGGCGTCACCTAAGACACGTCCATCTTTATAACAAGGTTTTTGAAATCTCAGCACAAAGTTTTTACCATTGTACATGCTACATGTAATGTCGAAAAAAAGTAGAAACGCAGGGCCATTTTATCACTGAAAGTTGGTCAAGAGATAAACACATTGACGAAAACAAGCTTTTGAGGGGAGAGTTCATTCCTTAGCATGTACCTGTTATTCTTCATTATTTTATAACATTTCAAGAAGTCCATTCTTTGATGATTTTCTTTTTCTTTTTGCAATTCATGATTATGATAAGGAATATGTTAAATGAAAGAAAGATATCATTCAGAGGGGTGAAGGCTCAAGTTTTTGAGTTTCTTTAGTTTGTCTCCCTCTACAAAGGAATATGTTGTTAGAAATACCCTTTAAATGGGGTTATGATTTTTATCTTAGATTCCAGTTACTATCCTGTATGTCACTGTCAGTAATTTCATTGTGCAATTTTCGTTTGTTACGTTGACTGTGAATTTATCTGAACATCATTACAATTCTTAATGTCGGAGAAATAATTGACAGAAGAAAAAAATATGAATATTCTATTCCTGAAAGGTCTTGAACGTGTAAAAAGGTAATATCTTCCAACAGGCATTGGGCACTATAATGCAGAAACAGTATTAGCACTGGTTGCACAGTTACCATGCATCATGAATGCACCAGCCACATACCGGTATCTGCATGACACAACCCTTGCTGTACTATTGTTGGTAGAAAACACCAGATTGATAGCTAAAACTTGTTATTAAGAGTATGGCAGTCAATACTACTTGAAAAAATACAGAAAAAAGTGCAAAAAATGGCAGTTGGGGTAGGGGTAAAGGGCAGAGGAAAATTTATCCCTAAATATGGGCAAAAGGTTAGTATCATGTGGAAGATTAGGTTTTACACTAAAATTATCATTATAATCCATTTCCTTGACCCAAAAAACATGGGGTTAGACACCAAAACCATCACAATTGACCAAAAAATAGCCGAGTTATAACCAGAAATGTCTTTTTAAAGCCGAAACGGCGACCAGCCTGGATTTTTTTTACGATTTCGGCCGGGGCACCCTGGATTTCGCATTTTTCATTCTTTTTTTCAAAAATGGTGTCAGTAGGCAAAAAGTCATCAAACTAAGGTGTGATTAGCATGTTCTGAAAATGTCACCCTCTTTAGCCCATCTCTAAGAGATATCAAAGGATGACGACTGTAATATTTAGGCTGTTATTTAGAGAGTTCATTAGTTGTTTCTTTAATCAGTCAGAATAAGCATACGATCTTGGCAGTAATTTGTTGTATTACAATCATGACGAGTTTGAACAATGCAAATGCTTTAGCGATATCGATTGCATCGGATGCCCAAGGGGAGAAACGGACACTGGTCAAAAAGTTATGTGCACATTTTGTTAACACGCAGGTGATAGGTTGATATGTTTTTATTCTTCTAGGTCTTGGGTGCAAGTAAGGAAGTTTGCTGAGGTAGTACATGTACCTCCGGGGTTTCTCGAGAGGGGTAACTATAGAGCATAGCAACAGCATCATCTCTATGGGGATTGGTAGGTGCTGCATAGCTAGGCACTAGTCTGTGCATTCATACTTAACTAATTTCAAACATTTGGCATCTCCCTTTCTTTAGAAAAGTAAAGTTTCTCTTATTCACACAGATTTTTTTCATTTATCAACTACCACTGAAACTTAATTAATAAGGCATTGTCTTTTTAGGATTATCATGGCAATTATTTGATACGTTCTTCACACAATATACTTGTCCTATTTGAGTAATAATGGAAATACTTTTACTTGTATAGGCGTGTTTGACTTGCCATATCTTATATCTTACATTCAACTTTACTACATGTGTAATCATAGCAACACATCTTATAAACACAAACATTACTACTTGTAAAGTGAGTAACACTTCACTTCAATGTTGAGATATCACGGCTTTGTATGACACATTACAACGCTCTCTTGTAACGACGTAAGTTCAATCTCGTTCTTCACACTTGGAGGAATACTTGTGATTGTTTTGTAAACTGTACTTTTGTTCACTTTTAGAAATGTGTTATTTTTGTCTTTGAAGAAATGTTAAAGGGACTGTACAGTACTGGTTGAGATAGGGATTCATGTTTTGAACATTCCTAAGTGAGATAATGAAAAGCCTCTTATGAAATATGAAAGAGCACGTACTTTTAAGAAGGATTCAACGTTTATTTGATGAAAATTGGTTTTCAAATGGCCGAGATATCCAAAATAGTGCTAATAATAAAAGGCGACATGCCCCAACTTTATTAGTATCTCTTTGTTTCACCTTGTTTTTGGATATCTCAGCCATTTCAAAACCGATTTTCATCAAATAAACTTTTGATACCCCTTAGAACTGCACTCTCTTTGACATCTTATAGAGTGGTTTCTGAATATCTCACAAAACGTTAAAAGCTAAATCTTCACCTCGACCAGAACTGTACACACCCTTTAATCATTGTTTCTCTTATAATAATCAACAGAGCTGTTACTTTGGATAAGTTAGATGAAACACTTTTATTGCACTCAAAATGTAACCAACTCTACTCTCCATATGGGCAATTCCATGGGAATGTGGACATGGCACTAGAATTTCAAGTTTATCATATTGCAAAAGAATTACTCATTATGTATTACCCATATATTGAAGTTAAAGAAACTAAAAGAATTATATCAATCGGTCAAATATTTCCCAAGAAACAGCTACAAATGTTGAACACAATTTTTCAGTCATCCAAATTGCTAAAATGCATGCTTAACTTAATATACTTTTTTTTTAATAGAAAAATTCTGCTAGCACTTCAATTAATTTATTTTAAAGAAGCAAATTGGTTCTACTTCAGTGTCCAATGAGAAAATTTTTATGGCACCTTCAAAAAATTTTAATCGTCACATGAAAGTTCAGCCCTTGAGCCATGTAATGCGAGTTACCGAAACAAGAAATATTTTTCATTCTGAAGGGAGCAGTGGAGGTAATTTGTTGGGAATGAAAATTTTCTAAATTCATCACACCCTGATACTGTACACAGGATGTAGACTTGAATAAACACTGTTATCACATTAAAAAATGTCAATGAAAAGTGTAACGCGAGTTACCGGCATGTAACGCGAGTTACCGACTATAAACACTTCCCCCAACATAAGCAAATTTTTACACTCAATTGAGCTAGATTGTGGTGAAAACAATCAAATGCAGTGTTAAACATTATGCTGAACTGAAACAAAGGAGGGAAGCCTAATAAACTGTGATTGTATAATACTAGAATCAAGGCCACTGATCACATGCCACATTGAAGAGTCTGGCCAGGCTTTCACTGCATGTGTACATGTACATTGTTTCCACCAGTAAATGAGAACATAAAATTTATCTTCGGAGTTTCCTGCATCAGTAGGCCTAATACAGAATTTTTATTACGGAATGCTATAAAGCAGCAAGTGTTGGTTCTAACCCTTATTCTGTGGTCTACTGAAGACGATGCCTGTCCGGAGATCAGGAGGTCATAGGTTCGAATCTTGCTCGAGTATGTACGCCCATGATTTTTTATCATGGCTGCTACTAAAACACTGATCAATTCAGTGCTTATTTACATTGATGTAGGGCAATTTGTCAACAGTTGCAATGAAAACATCTTAACGGAAGAATTTCATGAATTTGAATAATTACGCAGTACCCGTTACAATACATGCTATAAGGATTAGAACCAACATTTGCTGTCAAAACAAAGTCGCAGTAGGTGGTCTAGTCGATCGGTGTGTTCTGACAGTCAAGAAATGCCAAATCTGGGCCCTTCATTAGACATTGCGATTTGTACTGTCTTTTCAGCTTTCCCATTGCTATGTAGAAAGTGATGAAGACGTGACATGCTTGAGTTGGTACTGACAAGCAAACTCTTTGAACTGGTCACTTGTAAACTGTGTACCATTATCTCATACCACAATCTCCGGTATACCATTACGTGCAAAAGTGTTGTTTACATACTTCAATTACTCTTACGCTAGACATTTTTTTTTCCATGTTCAAACGTTATCAAATAAAATTGTGTGAAACAAAACTCAATTTTCAATTAATTGAAACTCGAATCATCCCATCTTTGTGGTTGAGAGATTTGTGTTGGTCGTGCGGGTGTGCTTTCCCAGGGCTGTTGGAAGATATTACCTTTTTACATGTTCAAGTCTTTTCAGGCACAGAATATTCATATTTTTTTCTGTCAATTATTTCTCCGACATCAAGAATTGTAATGATGTTCAGATAAATTCACAGTCAACATAACAAACGAAAATTGCACAATAAAGTATTACTGAAAGTGACATACAGGATAGTAACTATCATAAGAATCTAAGATAAAAATCATAACCCCATTAAAAGGGTATTTCTAACAACATATTTCTTTGTAGAGGGAGACAAACTGAAGAAACTCAAAAACTTGAGCCTTCACCCCTCTGAATGATATCTTTCTTTCATTTAACATATTCCTTATCATAATCATGAATTGCAAAAAGAAAAAGAAAATCATCAAAGAATGGACTTCTTGAAATATTATAAAATAATGAAGAATAACAGGTACATGCTAAGGAATGAACTCTCCCCTCAAAAGCGTGTTTCCGTCAATGTGTTTATCTCTTGACCAACTTTCAGTGATAAAATGGCCCTGCGTTTCTACTTTTTTCGACATTACATGTAGCGTGTGGTAATGGTAAAAACTTTGTGCTGAGATTTCAAAAACTTTGTTATAAAGATGGATGTGTCTTAGGTAACGCTAACTTTAATTAAAATTTTATATAAAAAAAGAATACTGTTTTTACACAGATGAATTTAATTTTAATTTCTAGGACACGAAAAAGAAACATCTCTGTTCAGTTATGGGATTGTCCCCCAGGAGATGTCCCCGGGGCAGTTGTCAGGTGGGAGTTGTCCTCCGGGGGAGTTGTCCTCCGGGGGAGTTGTTCTCCGGGGGAGTGGTCCTCGGGGGAGTTGTCCCCCGGGGGAGTAGTCACCCGGGGCAGTTGTCCCCCGGGGGAGTTGTCCCCCGGGGGAGACGTCCTCCGGGGGAGTAGTCCTCCGGGGGAGACGTCCTCCGGGGGAGTGGTCCTCCGGGGGAGCTGTCAGGTGGGAGTAGTCCCGGGGGAGTAGTCCTCCGGGGGAGTTGTCCTGATACGTTAGAATGTAATTAACCAATACTCACAGACACAAACCAGTATGTGTTTGGCTTGAAGATGAGACGGGCAAGAAATCCCATTTGTTTCTCTGGATAGATGACATGCAGATGTAGATGTTCCACACTGTAAAATGGAGGCCAATGAAACCCAACTCTGCAATAGGAACAGAAACACGTTTCAGTTGGTAGACTTCTCTATGAAAATCCTTTATACGTTCTATAATCAATGTTTATTGGACTTGGAGTCTTCAAGTGAAATGCTTCTATACAGTGATCATTATAAACAGGGCTGAACACTAGTTTAAAACCCATTTTTCTACTAATCCAGCCTGTTCCTGTCAGATCAGCAGACAGACCAGATGCTCAGTTTTTCCATGACTCACTTGTCTGAACCTGAAATTTACTGGTCCTGTTCTTTCTTCTTCTTTTTTTCTGACTTGCCCAGTCAATGTTTTTTGTTGTTGGAGGTGTTTTTTTGTTTGTTTTGTTTTGTTTTGTTTTGTTTTCTCTTTTTTGATTTGTTTTCTTTTTCCAGTCATGTCAGCAGACAGTAAATTTGGCAAGAAAAATGGAATTTGCAAACTTCCTGCTTTTACTTTTTTTGTGGGGGAGGGGGTGGATGGGCAGGTGTTTGTTTTGCTTGTTTGTTTTTATATTGCCCTATGGCATTTGATTGATCTGGAATTTCATGAATAACTGAAAACCAGATGGAATGGATTTGTTTATAATATAATGTAAGGATTGCTTTGTTGGAGAGGAAATATGATGTGATTGTGTTTGTACAGCATACAGTTTTGGAAAGCCAAAGAGCCTACAATCTGCTCAAATACTTGCTTCTTGACAGTAATAATCTCGTATCTTCTGAGTTAATTATCATCCTGCATGAAGTACACCAAAAGTCTAATGTTATAACTCTGTGCTAGCATACAATGTACCTGGATTCCTCCAGAATTCCACCTCTTGCTTCGATGACAGCCTTGCCAACTTGTCTGAGGTAGTCCACTTTGTAATGAAAGGCAGGACAATACGAAAGCAAGTTACAGAGAGAAACAAAACTTTGTGGTATATCATCCAAGGCTTACATACAGTACTCGCGGTAATGCTGCAAATGTCTACAAATGTGCCCATGATACTGTGCTTTCAAATGCCTTAATGACACGTCTATGGCAGTGTTTTAAACCATTATCTGAACAATGCTGCCCTACTTTGGCAAAAGGAAGCAAGTGACATCGAGTACAAATGCTACGAATGAAAAAAAATGTGTTTTTTGGTATACATGCCGTTCTATAAAAATTTGTGATGAGAAATATTGTCAGTATTCGTGCAAGTCATATGGTGATGCATTTATGACAATCGAAGAATTTTGATATTCCCATTGAAACTCATTATTATGTTACTTGCTTCCTTTTGCCAAAGTATTATAGATTTGTGGCAAACATGAAAAATCTAGCAAAAGGAAGCAAGTGACAATCATATCATAAGGAAAATTTGATTTTTTATTCAATTAAAGAGATATGTTTATATTGACATATTTTGGCATTAACAGCATGTTTTTATGATGATTAAAGAAGAAGACATGATCTTTTAAAGAAAATAATTTGCTGCCATGACAACAGCCAAAGAAGTCATTCAGAAAAATTTCAACAGGTGAATTCCGGTTCAACATGCCCAAAATAGAGGAAAGAGCACCATAATTTAAACTCTACAGAAATTTATTGTTTATTTTATTCTTTCTTTTCTTTTCAAATGAAATACCTTTTCTTTGTATAAAAAGTTTTCCTCATGTTCTTAGTTGCCATAGCAACAATAACAAGGAAAAGTAGAAATTACGCGGTGCGTAACATATGTCCCCGCCGGAAGTAGCATTTTGTAACAAAATGTGCAATATAGGTAAAAAATCAAGGTCAAAGGTCAAAGAAGTCAAAGGTCAAAATACTGTGTAGAAGTTTTGAAGCCCTCACCTAGTGCCATCACATAAAGCAAATGGAATCGAAATTGGGTTAGAAATGGCGAAGGAGTAGCATTTTGTAGCCAATGTACAATATAGGTCAAAAATCAAGGTCAAAGGTCAAAGAAGACAAAGGTCAAAATTCTGTGTAGAAGTTTTGAAGCCCTCACCTAGTGCCATCACATAAAGCAAACGTAATCGAAATCGGGTTAGAAATGGCGAAGGAGTAGCATTTTGTAGCAAAATGTACAATATAGGTCAAAAAATCAAGGTCAAAGGTCAAAGAAGTCAAAGGTCAAAATTCTGTGAAGAAGTTTTGAAGCCCTCACCTAGTGCCATCACATAAAGCAAACGGAATCGAAATCGGGTTAGAAATGGCGAAGGAGTAGCATTTTGTAGCAAAATGTATCATATAGGTCAAAGGTCAAGGTCAAAGGTCACGACTGAAATTCTGTGTAGAAGTTTCAAAGCTCCCATGTAGTGCTATCATATAAAGCAAACAGAATCAAAATTGGCTCATAAATGACAGAGAAGTAGCAAATTGAAGATTTTGATCACACACGGACGCACACACGGACGGACGGACGGACGGATACACGGACACACACACGTACGGAGCCCGTTTCATAGTCCCCTGCTCGAACTCGTTCGGCGGTGACAATAATGTGGGATGAACATAGTAAACAAAAAGCTGATAATCATCACAGTAATTTCTAATGAATATAGGCCCCCTATGCTACCCAATCTTGGCCCCCTATGCTACACGATCTTTTCATGTTTTCATGAATGCTTTTCGTGAAAATATTGTTATTTTCTTTTTAAAACAGTTGTTACCATGGCAACCGTCATTGCTATGAGGTAACCGTGACATTCTGAAATTGTGATTTTTCAACTTATTAAAGAAATACGTTTATATTGATATATTTTGGAAATTACAGCATGTTTTTATGATGTTTAATGAAGAATACATACTATGCATGCATTGTGTCACTGATCCACTATATCAGTGCACTGATCACTGTGAATGTGCATGTAATTGCTGTTCACATCGATTGGCTGCTGAAGCATTAGGAGGGCCTGAGCAGTAGGAGTGGTGGATTGTGATTGGTCAATTTAGTTTGCAGTTACTTGCTTCCTTTTGCCAATTTTTTTCATGCAATTTTGTGCACTTGCTTCCTTTTGCCACCCAAATATCTCAGAAATGGGCCAAAATTGTAACTTTGGGATTTTTCAGTTAAACAGAGCATGTCTCAAATATGCCAAATCAATAAAAAAGTCAATATTCATAAAAATATGTCACTTGCTTCCTTTCACCAAAGTAGGGCAGAATGAATTACGGGAACTATTACTTCATTACATGCACACACACACACAATCATTATACCATTTAAACAAATCACACACACACACACGCAATTAAAAAACAAATATTAGACATAAAATCTGAAATACACTACATATGTATCAAGATCTCAAGACCTTCAACAGGGATTTTGTCCCCAGAATCATATTGCACCTGGGTTGGTCAGTCCCTCAACTCATACACACAAACACACACACCCATGTCTGTAGCTGCTAACTTTGAATGACATACTCCTCACATGTCTCTGTCTCAGATGTTCACACTGCCTAGTTTTCCCACTAGGAAAAAAAAAAATATAACAGGTACACTGTAATTGTGATCAAAATACAAAAAGTGAAAAATTTTAAATGTCTCTAGTACTTTGCCTCCCTAGATTACTTATTCCACAATATAAGGCTGATTTTAATACAAGTACATTAGTGTAGGTCTGCAGGTTACAGAATGGTTGAGGTTGGAACAATGTCTTTGCCACTTTCAAACAAAGCTGCAATGTTTTTAAGGTCAGAATGGTTTTATGTAGGAATCTTTGTCAGATAAAGCTCCAGTTACAGTCAAACCTAACCACTATACACAATGCCCCCCAAGAGAAAAGCCATGTTAATGACCCTGTCTATGGCAGCCACCTGTCTACAACAGCCACTTTTTTGGTCTCCCTTCAAGTGGCCGCTTTAGGCAGGTTTGACTGTACTGCCATCAATCCACATATAAATGTGAAATATGACAAAATAAAGTTGGAAGATTTAGATCTTCTATCAAGTTTTTTTTTTTCTTTTTTTTTTCTTTTCTTTTTTTTTTTTTGGTGGCCTAACTCTCATCCCTGAAGACATACCAGTATTACTAAAGTAAGTCAGAAGTACATCAAGCTTTATATGGACAGCACTACTGTGAAGACCTGAATCCACTTACTGAGAGGGAGATCTGTTGCAGATAGAGACTTGACGGGACCATGGTGTGACTTGGGAATGATGAGGAGATGCTCCTTGGTTGCTGGTCGTATATCATGAAAAACTGTCACAGCTTCATTCTACAGCAATGCAAAGAAACATTAGAATAGTACGCCAGTTTCTATGCAATAATATAGAATAATGAGAATCAGAGCATTGGTAATGGTATTTAATGTATCATAATAATAATGAATGGGAGGGTTGATTGTGGGCTACACAGAACAGTTATCAAGTTAAATTCTAGTATACACAAAACAAATATCTAGTATAAGTACAGACCTATTAGAAATCTACAGACTCTCTACTGTGCACACTTTGTCAACTTTTGCGTACTAACATGGACGAGTATGTCCCATTTGCACCAAACTAAACACAAGTCACTGTCAAATGAGAGGAAAGGTAGCATACATGTACAATTGTGAGCTGATCTTTCATCCTTTCACTTGAAAGACTTCCTTCACATTATTGTATGTCCCCCCACCTATCCCCTCCCAATTTATTCTGTCATATCACCACTCTATAACGGGTAGGTACATACATGTTGTCTATGACTACCCTTGGTCTGTATACCCTAACCTTTGTTAGCTTTATAAATAATCATGCATGCACACTCTGTCGCCAAATGTGCATGTACTGTACATGGGAGCATCCATGCATTTCAACTATTAACAATAAGGGATGGGTAGGGTTAGGTTACTGTTAGTTATATGCCAAATATTTTGCAAGGTTTTTATTTTCATGAATTTCACGCGTCGGGTGCTATTCGCAAAATTAAAGACACCCGAAAATATTGACTCTGATCCCCATGTAAATGTGACTTACATCCTGTTTGCGTGTACGTTTCTCTGTTCAGTACAGGACTCCACGATTGCGAATAATAACCACTCGTGAAATTGTCCGGAATTCCCGATTCGCGAAAATTTAGACTCGCGAAATATATGGCATACATACAGTACAGTGAGCAGAGTTGTAATCTGGTACCATGGTACAACTACTACATGGCAAAATTAGTGGGGGAGACATATCAAAATCATAGGGTCACAAGATGCATGTATGGAAATTTTTCATTGACAGAACCCGAGGTCGAGGCCGTGTTAACGTTGAGTATACCGTACAATTGTAAGAGTTTATTCTCACCTGAAATAGAATATTTGTTCTTGGCTCTTTACCCTGCGCTATCTTGCAAAATATGCAGCCATCCTTGAATACAGGTTCTCCAAGAGTAGACAGGAAGTCTGTGTGTAATGCACTATCCAAATTATCCATGTCCAATTGGTTTAAACCAGTCTCTTTCACATTAGCTGCCGCCAGCTAGCTGCAATGTCAAATGATCAGACAGTCATGCTACTTTAATATTGCTAGCTAAAACTGAAGTCTTTTCAAGCAAGGAACTATCTCCTTTATTAAACTACTTTAATTCAAAGTAGATCATCTATATTATGTACATCTTAGACCTACAATGTATATTGTGTACCAATCAAGCCTCACACCCTGATGCCAGTCCCACTCCCCAACGTGGATTCAAGTTGGAAACTAGACTCTTCCCCATTACCGGTACTTACAATGACAATGTAGTACGATATTGTACTCTCAGCGGGGGGGACAAATCAATAATCGAACGGGAAGCACACCACTGGCACTAGCACTATCAACCCTATGGCATGCTGAACCAAGTAGGCCCCTAGATAAATTTTTTCATAATTGTTTTTTTCTTCTTCTTCCATTAAAGTGCAGGTTTCATGCTTGAAGATACACACACTGTTTTTGTTTGTTAGTTTGCTTGTCTTTTTGTTTTTTTGTTTTTTTTGTGTACGCGTGTACGTGCACGGGTACCAAAAAGTGTAACGTTAGCTCACTAGCTGTTGACCACTCGCACTTCTAGGATCCTCTAGCACCTTGACATGTCCCTGTACGTCCCTATTCTTCCATAATATTTTTAGACTTTGTGATGAATGAATGAAGCACGGGTACCAAAAAGTGTAACGTTAGCTCACTAGCTGTTGACCACTCGCACTTCTAGGATCCTCTAGCACCTTGACATGTCCCTGTACGTCCCTATTCTTCCATAATATTTTTAGACTTTGTGATGAATGAATGAAGCGGCCGTTAGGCGGTATCATTGTATGTGCATGAATTGTGACTTTTGACTCTCTCACATACAGAATCTCCATAACAACATTTTAAATTTATATCCTATCCAAGGGACAGTTGCCAGGGGACCGGTAGGCCCTATGATTTTTGTTGGATAGAGCCTTAACGTTAGAGGATACACCGGTACAAAGGCCTAAAATTTCATGTTTAGTACCGGTAAGAATTTAATCAGTTACCATGGTTACTGAGTTAGTTTAGCCTAGGCCAGGGTAATATAATTCTTTTTACAAAAAATAACAATATAGGGTCTAATAATAACTGGTGCCAGGTAAAAATGGCAGAGGTAAAAATGGCAGAGGTAAAAATGGCAGGGGTAAAAATGGCAGAGGTAAAAATGGCAGAGGTAAAAATGGCAGAGGTAAAAATGGCAGGGGTAAAAATGGCAGAGGTAAAAATGGCAGAGGTAAAAATGGCAGAGGAAAAAATGGCAAAGGTAAAAATGACAGAGGTAAAAATGGCAGGGGTAAAAATGGCAGAGGTAAAAATGGCAGAGGTAAAAATGGCAGGGGTAAAAATGGCAGGGGTAAAAATGGCAGGGGTAAAAATGGCAGCGGTAAAAATGGCAGAGGTAAAAATGGCAGAGGTAAAAATGGCAGAGGTAAAAATGGCAGAGGTAAAAATGGCAGAAGTAGAAATGGCAGGGGTCAAAATGGCAGAGGTAAAAATGGCAGAGATAAGAATGGCAGAGGTGAAAGTGGCAGAGGTAAAAATGGCAGAGGTAAAATGTTAGAAGTAATGAGAGCGATTTCGTCAGAGATAAACGTATGAAGAGGTTTTGAATGATAACCTAGCCAGAGCAAACTGTATTTATCGAATTATCAAATCCAAGCTGCAGATTTGAAGAATGTTTATTGAATTATGTTTTAAAAAGATTAAAGCACTCTCATTATTCTGAGTTTGATTCAGTGGCGTAATCTCTCTGTTCAGAGGTATGATAAACCAGCTAAGAGCCTAGAAGGCCTATGGGAAATTATTTCTATTATTCAGTATTATTATTATTATTATTATTATTATTATTATTATTATTATTATTATTATTATTATTATTATTATTATTATTATTATTATTATCATCATTATTATTATTATCTATCATTATAAGGGGGTTCTAACAATGCTGCAAAGCCCTTAAACAGTATAATCCTAGGTGTTTCGCCTAATGAAGTTATCACACACACTCACACACACACACACACGCACGAACCCACTTTTGGCATAAACATATACTTCTATACGCAGATATACATACTCTCACATACACACTCTTACACAAACGAATTCCGCTCACGTCTAGGCCAGTATATTGTCATTATTTTTTGAACTGTTTAGTGTAAAGAAGTGAAGGAGACATAGTCGAAGCAAACCGCTAATTTTTCACCTGTTCTATGTTATTTTCTCACATTCAGGTTTCGTAGGAGCCTATCTATCTCACAAGGCCTGATCACGACATAATGTAGAAGTAAAAATACAAAACGCAAAAAACAAACTACAGCAGATGTATCGGCAGACATAAGTAAGCTCTTGCAAAATATTTCATTACATTGTTCAAGTATCACATGGCGCAAAAACAAATATCTCGAAGTTTAATGAGCACTTTGTGGTCACTTTACAAACTTATGCCTATTAAAACTGGAGACGAACTTTAGCAATATACTGCTCTAGTGAGAGAAAAATCCAATAGTTTGCCATGGGATTTCTTTCATTCATTGTTGAACGAATCTGCAGGCGAAAAAAATGTAAATGTTTGATGCCTTTCAAACTTAGCTGTTGCCCCAAAGCATGGGCGTAAATCCCGGAACACACCAGAATCAGGTCAGTAGCACCATTAGACCCAGAGATAATCGCAACTGTAGATTTCAAATGGCGACCATTTTGAAATCCAATATGGCGGACATAAAGAGAGAATTCCAAGTGGCCCAATATCTGAAAATTTTTGCAATATGTTAATGTACATTTGTGCCAAATTTGGTGCTTGTATCACAAAATGCACGATAGGTTTGCTAAGCTGCCCCACTAAGAGTATTTAGTGATACCCCTTTCAACATTTTCGTGTAATTACTGATTTGTTTAACCCCTAATTTTTGGGGAATGGGATATCAAGCGGGGAGAAATGAGACAACCTGGAGAGAAATTGGATAACCATCATGACCAAAGTAGGATTTACATGTGCCGCGGGGAGAAATGTAACACTGCCCTATTAAATTTCTCCCAGTGGTAACAGAAACAGTAAAAGATCCCTGCCAATTTTTCATACCTGCATGTCTGTTATCAAGCAATTTCATTTTCAGAAGTTTGCACACTTATTAAAATACCTTAACATAGTATAGGACCTACCAGATCTATAGTAAGTTTGATATTTTACTGACAAGATACCTGTAGAGCAGTATAGCGGGTAATATGTCCATTTTAAGGTGTTCCGAGGCTCATCTTTTTACTAATATAATTGGATTGTTGACTGGCCAAGCATTTTTCAAGTTACATGAGTGTCCCATATTTCTCCCCGTGTCCAATTTCTCCCCGGTCTCCCCCGTGCTTTGGTCAGAAGGCACGAAAAGGCGCGTATTGCGAGAAAGGTGTCAGAAACATAAAGGAAAAAAAATCTGTCACTTTTACCTCGTCCTCTTGCATTTCAACGACTAAATTTTTATCAATGGCATTTTTATCTCTAGCATTTTGACCACTGACATTTTGACCCCTGACAACTTTACCTCTGACATTTTACCACTGACATAATTATTTACCTCTGACATTTTTACCCCTGCCATTTTTACCTCTGCCATTTTTACCTCTGCCATTTTTACCTCTGTCATTTTCATCTTTGCCATTTTTACCTCTGCCATTTTTACCTCTACCATTTTTACCTCTACCATTTTTACTTCTGCCATTTTTACCTCTGCCATTTTTACCCCTGCCATTTTTACCCCTGCAATTTTTACCTCTGCCATTTTTACCTCTGCCATTTTTACCTCTGCCATTTTTACCTCTACCATTTTTACTTCTGCCATTTTTACCTCTGCCATTTTTACCTCTGCCATTTTTACCTCTGCCATTCTTACCACTGCCATTTTTACCCCTGCCATTTTTACCCCTGCCATTTTTACCTCTGCCAATTTTACCTCTGCCATTTTTACCTCTGCCATTTTTACACCGAACCTAATAACTAGTCCCCAAAAAGAGGTCATTGATAATTGAAAATAGGGGCAGGGCCATCTAACATTTATATGTTACACGTAACGTGTAGGCGCCTACTGCCAAATTGTGTTGTTGACGTTCAAGAACTCACACTCACACTAGAAAGTCACTACTCACAGACTCATTCAATCAATGACAATGTCAATGACAATGTCAAACACCCATTCACCGTTCTGGAATTCGTGACCAAAATTTCGGGAACCACCACTACCGGAGTCACCTCACTGTCCTCAGTTCTCACTCTCAGTCATTTCTTCACCACTGCCCTGGCACCGATGACCCATTTGTAGGAGTACGGGAAAATAGGTAGGCCCCCTCTGCTCTGACCAATGCTTACTGTATACACATACAACGTGTACGTACAAAGTCTACTAGCTAGACAGCTGACTCGTCTAACCTGGAGCTAGCTAGCTAGCTGAACGTAAACAGCTGTTGCCCACTAGCCGTAGTTGGCGTGTCTCATCTCGGAAGTGAACATAAACGTATTCGAAGGTCGTACCATGGAGCTAATCTTTTTGGTAGCTCCATGGTCGTACGTATGCATGTACACCAAAAAGGTTCTATACTCCGTGTACGATCAATCTTTGGTAACGTAAAACAGACGACGTCCGGAACGTCCTATGCGTACGTAGACCCGTACCACGTACTCACCTACTGTACGCGTTCACGGACACAGCGTGCGCGCTGCCATATTGTCTCACTGTACGCTCTGACAACGAGTGGGGGCGCTGATCACTTTCAGCCGATTTAATTAATCGCACTTCCTGTACAGCTGTCACTAGGGTAAAAAATCGAGAACTACTTTTCGGCGGCAATTTTGAAATAATCTCAATGTCACATTGTCCAAAAAAGTGGATTTATGAAAAATGAAAGACCCCTCATCGTCCTTTGTCATACAGATAATGGTGACAATATGAAATTACGTTAATCAAGCCCTCTTTCTTTCACTGTCTCAACACATCGCCAACGCAGTTAGTCCCATGCGTATTTTAGACAATATTTAGTCATTTTATTTTACAATTTTTGAACGTATTTCAAACATTAACCAAAGTTTTTCCATAGTGCCTTTTGTGTTTTCTTTGATCAGTGATTCATATTCTTTGACTTTGTAATTCCAATTGCAAGTCTAATTGGGCAGATTTTTTTTTTGATTGACTTTATATCACCATGCATGCCCGTGTTAACACAGGCTTGGATGACCATCGGGACCATCTGTCTCGGGTGTAAATATGTGGTGATTTATTTTGCATGGACTGGAAAGTTTTGGGGTGGGATGGGATGGGGGATACTGTAAAACAGAAAAATATTCTGAAAATCCTGTGTTTTTATCTCCATTATTATCATTATGACCATCATCTTCATCACCACCATCATAATCAACTCCATCATCATCATCATTATCATCTGCACGACAACATTATCGCCTCCTTCATTATCAGCTTTACCATCATAATCTTGTCTTATTAGTCATTGACATTGACTGGTCATTATCATCATCACCTCATCTTGGGATTTTACAGTTTTTGGATCTATGATGTCATAGCAATGATGATTGATATACTGTACGTATGTTATTTACCTCTGCTTCCTTTCCTTTTTTTTTTCTTTCTCTTTGTTTTTTTTTTTCTCTCTACCGCTTATCCTCCCTTTATATACAATGTATATATATACTGTAAAAGTGGAAATTTTCGCGGTGTTGAAATTTTCGCGCATTTCGGTTAATAACACGCGAAACTCTTCTGACCCGGCCTAGCGCGAAAAATCAGTCGCGCGAAAATATCCACTTTTACAGTATACATATATATATATTTTTTCTGACGCACAACTGCAATGATTATTCGTAATCATTATATCTCACAATTTGTAAAGTGATTATGTGCAATATTGGTGGGATTGGAAAGAAATTTATATAATGATATAATCACTGATATTGTTTTGTATGGATTAATTTGGATGCTGTGTTGTATTTTAGGGCAAGCTGATTTGAGTTGTTTCAGTTTATCGCATCACTGGCTGACATGGGGGGGGGGGGTAGAGATTGGGAATGCAGTAACAGGGAAGGTGTCTGGAGTTTTTCTTGACCGAAAGATTGGTCTGCATCTGGTCGTCAGGGAAACGTTCCGTGAAGACTGCGTCTGGCTACCACGGATCCCCAGGATAGCAATAACGTCAAAAATAAATAAATAAATAAATAAATAAATAAATAAATATAGTGTAGATAAATAAAAGACTCCTCCAGACAGACGGATCTTTCGGTCTACAGTTTTTCATGCCAATGGAGCCAGTTTTCATGCCATGTTTTTATACGATTGTTCTTTTCCGTTTGACTTTGCATACGTGTTCGGTTGTTTATCTATTTATCATGTACTATTTCGTGTTGTTTTCTTCTCTCTATGTACATATTGTATTTGTTGTTTTGTCATTTATATGTAAAAATCCAGCACTGAATTTCTTGTGATGTTTTTATTGGACGATTAAAAATGAATTGAATTGACTTTACTTGAATTGAACTGAATTGAATTGAATTCTCTCAAAAAAAATGCCCACAAATGTTGTCAATCGGGAGCAAGATCCTCATGTTGGTATATGCAGTGTATGTTCACTGGCCATGGAAAAAAAAAATAAGGGTGGCCCCACTAAAAAAACAAGGGTGACCCCACTAAAAAGCATCATCAATTTCAAAACACACATGGGTGATTACTGTTGCAGCACTCCACGATCACCAGTATCACAAAAAACATGAAACACATGCAATGACCTCACACCATCTCAAACAGAGGCAATGGCAGCCAAAGTTGTAAAAGAAATGATAGCAAAATCCACAAACAAAACAGCAATTCTCAAGGATGGCAACTTAGGACAGGTAATGTATTTTTTTTTTCTGTTTATTACAATAATTAATATAAGCTTGTAATTTATGACAACATAAACTATAAATTCATATATACAATATATCATTCAAATTACTTCAGAATAGGCTCTTTGTTGCAGTGTTATGTATAGATTATTTCCTTTACTTTTGAGGGGGGACAGAACATAGGATATACATGTATACCATTGTCAGTGTAATGTAGATACATGCTGTCATTTTCATTAGTACTGTATAAGTTATATATTTTGCTGGGGGGGGGATATCTTCACGAGTCAGTCTTCATAAAATTTCCCTTTCCAATATTTGTCTATTCATAGTTAAAGAAACATTACTAAAATTCTAAAATTAAACTCTTGCTAACTTCCCAATCTAGTGATAAAATCACAAAGAAATTATGTATGTGAAATAAATAGCTTATACAGTAAAACTCAACAGAAGTCAGATGTTTTATAATCTAATACCAAAGCCTAAGCCAGTATGTGACCTTCCCTTATCACTTCACAAAAACTGAACTACACCTTTTGAAAATTAAAACTCAACATTGTCAAAGACAACATTATCCCGTGGTACCAGCTTTGGGGAGCTGGGCTTGGCCTCATGGGTGAGCGAGGGGGGAGAAGGAATGTACTCCAACCTTAACAACATAAGGAGCAACCTGAGACGTTTCTCCCTCACAGACGAGCTCCAGCTTGATCTCTGATCAGTCGAAGAACAATGGATCTTTTTGAACCCAGCTTCCTATCACAGAAACAGGAAAAAATAAAGTGATCAAACAATGAGTGAATGCAAAGGAAATCTATGATTACTGAAACTAGAGAAAGACAACAGACTGTAATTGCTTCAGTATGAATCAAACACTGATCTCTGACTCACTACGCATTGCATCAATTGTTATCGTGATGGCTGCTTCGAAAGCAGCAAAGAAGACGACCAAGAAGAAATCGGCTGAGCATTCACCGACTCAGGTGATGGTCCTTTAGTTTCTCGCAGTAGAATTGCACCTAATATACATTGCAAATACACTTAAGTACATAAAAAAATGCAGATATCAAATTTCATTTAAAGGACTGAGGAGATTCAGGTACCTAAATAAACTTGCTCCAGGGTGCATGTTGTTCATCATCTAGTTTGAACCAACATTGAGTGATTCTCAAGTATCCATACAATAATAATATTGTCTATAAAGGATGTTAATTTGAATGCGAACGAGACTGAATATTGATATTTCATGATTATGCAGATCAAGTCTGTGTACATCTGGCAGGAAAATACCAAAGCAGTATACTGACTACTTAAATATTGTTTTGAATTTTTATGTAGTTACTGTACAAATACAGCGCCCCCCCCCCCCCCCCGAAATCAGGGCTCCAGAACTTTTTTTCAAAAATCTTTATTATTTACTTTACTTTTCAGCGTAATCATCCAGCATGCCTGCAGCCTGCGGATGAAAGCCACATGCATGTACACGTATTACCGGTACGCACAGATACGACACCCCTCGCTTCATGCATTAAAACTTAAAAGCATGACCACTGGAGCTGGCACAGGGAAAAAAAAATCATTCCCCCCCCCCCCCCCCACTATAAAAAAAAGTCCCAACGCCTATGGGTATAGCACTGTAGGTAAGGTCAATATGATGATATATTCATAACATTGTGTCAATGTGATGTTCATATCTATGAGATATACAATGACAATATATTATTACTAGTACCGTCTAGTCCATCATCACACACATTTGAAAAGCTAACTGTGTGTCAAAGTTAGGGATCAAACACTTACAAAATGATTGGTAGCAATTAAGAATATTATAATAAGACAAGATGACCTGCAAATGCGTCGTAATACATAAAAGTTAATTTTTAATACTTTTCACAAGTTGTGTTGGTGGTTTTTGACGCGTACACTACGCGCATAGTACGGCATGGGACCACGCTCACATCGAATGCGAACGGAAACTCACCTGCACGTCGCCCCAACGGCACCGGCGTACTCCAGATGCGTGTCCCGATCAAAACACGATTATGCTGCTTTTAAACTCAGTTGAAGATCACTCTAATCAAGATTATTTCTCCGAATCAACTAAAACAATCCGATAAAGCCATCGGTAATATCGTACTGTATAAGAGGTACGAAGAATTACACTTCAGCGTCACATTGATGTTCAAAAATTGACTAAAAACGGTCACGACGTCAAAAACGATGGAAACTCTGTTTATTTGTTGCCGAACTTCAGACACACGTAAAAAAAGTTCTACCCAATTAGACTTGCAAACTGAATGGCCAATTTGAAGAGAAAATCATAAATATCAAAATTATATTAATGATTTTCCGCAAAAAACTTCAAATAATTTTTAATCAATCAACAAAAAAACCCTTATATTTTTCGAAGATCAAATTGATAGGAAAAAGGAATTTTTGAATGACTTTTTTATATGTTTGGATTGATATTTTATTCATGAAATTGGCATTGTTAGAATGAGTATGACACGAGGAAGATATTGGCGATTATTTCAGATCAAATATTTGATTGGCTGATCGACGAGGGGAAAATGTTTATGCATGATAAGAGAGAGACGGTAAGCGCATGAAAATGTGGAATTTGGGGTGACAAAATGGCCGCGCGCGGCTTGTGTCCGGTGAAGTGAGTACGTGGTACCGATATTTACGTGTCGTCCAGTGAATTAAGAGGACCAACGTCTGCACCAAGCCCACCATTTCTTACCAGATTTGTGGAAGAAGACAGTAAATACAATGGGAGGGGACGGAGGAAGTATTCCTGGTCGTCAAGATCTTGTGAGGACAAGGAGGAAGCCCGAGAGAGTATGTGAACGTGAACATTTTGTATTTTGTTGATGAGGATTTGAGAAGACAGCCCACTATAACCCCGTCGCGGGGCGCTGTACAGTACGTATTTGGTCCGTATGGGATCGCTGCTACCGCGGTTAACAGCCCACTACAATTGACTAGCACTAGGGCCTACTCAACTGCTAAACGTTACTTTCTATCTCCGTTACCGCTACGCTCTCACTCCGAAAGAAAGTTCATTTATTTTCTATATCTCGCTCATACACGCATACGCCCCGGATGATACACGCACAGACATAATGTCTAATGAAATCATGACACGTGAAAACGTTGAATTTTGTGAACACCCTGCAATTGGGTTGAGCATACCACGCGCTCTCGATTTCAGTTCGGGAAACCCACTCACAAGGGGGACTGTACTCAGTCGCCACGTCTGCACTCAAGCATTGCCGCGCCGCCGCGCCTGGCGACACTCACGCCAGTAATCGCTCGCATTTCAGCATTTGCATGGGTCGTTTGACATCGCATTTAAATCCATGATTTTAGATATGATGCCTCAAACCGATTTTGCTCAAATTTCGTGAGTAACTAGGAAACTTGTGAAGCTTTATGGACATAATCAAGCGAATTGCCGCAGTCCTTTCATTTTCGCGTTGCATTGCAAAAAAGCGTGGAGACTCCTTATAAGGGGTGCCCCGGGGGTTACTTATAAGGGGGACGGGGTTACTTATAAGGGGGACGGGTTACTTATAAGGAGGGGTTCCCCTTGTGAGTGGGTTTCCCGGACTGATTTATTCATGAGAGAGAACATTAAAGACCAAAAGAGGTCTCAGGCAATCCGTGTGTCGGGGAAATATAACAGAACCAGGGCTCGACCTTAACTTTTTTTCTAGGAAGCCAGCCGGGCTCCTCAGGTAGCATACCCAAATGATTTTTAATTTGATGTATAAAGTATGGCTTGTTTGTACTTGTTTTGAAGCTTACGCAATTATCTTTTCATTGAGAGTACGGTTTTTTCATCTTATCCTTGAATATGCAAATTAGCGCATATTTAATTTGCTGAATTTAGGTAATTTTCTTGCGATTATTCATAATCAGAAGAAAATTTGCTTCTTATTCTTTAGGATCAACCATAATCTCTAAAGCGTTGAAAACAATTGTCAATTACTTTTAATTTACATCAAACAAGCTATGTTTTGTCATTTCAATCACATTAAGATTGTCAACAATATTTTAATGAGCATAAATGCGCATAAATTTCCATGAATAATGAGCCTTATCAATATTCATGGAAAGATTAGACAAAAAAATCAAACGACCACAGCAAAGCTTGCCAAATAATTGTGAATTTCACTTATGGTAACAAAGTTACCTTATAATCTTGTCAGGTGTATGTAAAGCTTTTTTACCACTTATTTATGTGAATATGCATAAATTTGCATAAATTTCCATACATATTGAGCCTTCATATTCATGGACTGGATTTGACAAATCAAATGAACACAGCAAAGCTTCGTGTAGCTGCGTTAATCATTGTAAATGAACTTAAAGTACAACATTACCAAACAATCTTTCCTGGTGAATGTAAAGTTTTTACCCCTTATTTATGTGAATATGCATATATTTGCATATTAATTAAAACTACAAAGTATGGAAGTAATCAAATTACATGCACAAGATATGATAACAAAATCAATGAAGTGTAGACATCAGTTAGCTACGCCAACGGGTACATACGATACACGCACACACGTTTCTTCCACTGGCTACAATGTTCAAAACAGTACAAATAAAATTTTCATTTTTCTTATTTTGTCAGAGAAAAAAATTACTTTGAAACACTTCAAATGGAACAATATACTTACAAAACAACATAAATCCACTTAAATTGGTTATTTACTTGCGATTTCTGCTTGAAAACTAGCAAAAAAACGGAGCTTAAATTGGCATATCGCTGGCAGTGAATTCAACCTCCTCCCCCCCCCCCCCATACTAACGAGAAAATATATATATTGTATCATGTTTGTTACAAAGTTCTAAAAATGCATCATTATTGAATCATAGGCATATTATCATGAAAATTTGCTCAAAACTTATATGGAATGAATGATTCATGTATGAAATGACCTACTTTTTGTGTAGGTAGTTCTCGCTGAGAATCCTTTAGCTTTACAAAGTTCAATGACTAGCACAAAATTTTGATGTCTCCGTTCTTGTAGTCCTCATTTAGTTTACAGGAGTAGATGGCGTCATCATTGTCATATTTTACGTTGAACCATTCTGGGTACCCTGGCACACAGCTCAACACCTTGCCATTGTAGTCACCTTCCTGGAACTTGTGTGGTTAATCTGTTATTGACAGAATTTTAACAGAGAACAATGCTGAGTCTTCTGTTCTTATGAGATATATTATATTTTTTTGCATTCAAATACAGTGGGCCATTGATTGTACTATTATATTGATTTGTACTATTAAATTGGATATAAAAGATTGTTACAAAATGTAAAAAATTGTTGTTTGTATTTTTTTTTCCTTTATTTTTTCCCCAACCGGATAAAATGAGATACTGGATACAAAAAATTAAATTGGCTCACTGGCTAAATATGCTTATTCCACACTACATATATTTATTATGCTGATACCAGGCAAATTATGATAAAAACAATTATATGAAGTAAAGGTAACTAAAAACAAACCAAATGCTAAGTCATAAATCATAAATGGTCAAAATAATATTATGAGGCATGACAAGACATGGAAATAATTTCACCTAGTATAGCTTTAGACATTTTGTCTATTTCCCTGTGCACATATACACCGATATAAATTTCATTTCAGGCAGCCATGTATTGTAAAAATTAGTACCAATTAATTGAGAACAAGTTTTAGTCGAGTCACTGAATGCAGATGGTATCATTGCATGAGATGACATGTGTGGATAATTAGGAAAAGGAAGACAAGAACTTCTATAAAGGACCACCTGTGCTCAAAAGTCATACACACCAAAACACACAGCCCAATATTCCATAACTAAAATACATGTGTAACTAAACAAACAAAATTGACAAAATAAAGTTCATTGTTATTTTTTTTTCATTTATTTGTATTTATTGAATTTGCTATAGTTCGTCGGTTGAGAATGATAAGGGCGTTAAGTTGTCACAAAACTCATAGTGTTCAAGATAACTTAACGCCCTTCTCATTCTCAACAGACGTGAGTGTTGTTCATGTCTTTTCAATCACTGTAACAATTACCTGTAAATATGTTGATTTCATTGATGTAATAAAACACAAACAGTCTTCCAAGAAAGTCAGAAAAGTTTATTGAAGTTGAAAATGGTATTTATTACGTTATGATCATGCAAACAAAGTAAAATAAAAACAAAAACAAAACATATTTTGAAGTAACATGATACAATATAAAACATATACATGACAACAGTCATGTCATAATTTCGGCTATGGTCAAAGTAGGTTGCGAGTGAACCCTTGGGTAAAGAGTGGAAGGGTGTCAATGTCAAGAAAAAAATAATCTAAATCAAATAATATTACACACTACACATTACACAAAAAGTATTCAACTCAAACTACTTAATAGGTAAATAAAGCATACAGTACATGCCTCAAATCATAGAAACAGAAAATGACAAAATGCCGGTCAGCTGCAAAAAGTAATTTACCTATATGAAATAGGTTGTTAATTCATTTCGCATTTAATATTACTTGTACAATGACATTACATTCAATCATGTTGCATGCATATTGTAATATAAATGAATGAAATATGTACATTGCATTTACTAATAACATATTTCCTTTTCAGTCTTTCTTTTTTTCAGGAATGGAGTGGAGTGGAACTTTCACCAGGCTTACCCTTCTACCTACAAGAAGCGGGACTCCTTCATCGACAACTGATGGTGGAGGGAGGGTAAAGGCTTGTCGTACGAGTTCCTTCACATTGGATTGCAGAGTTTGCCAGGAGTGTGCCGAGCCTTTGCTGCTGAAGTTATACACTTCTGGCCTGGATGCTGTCTGCCTCAATACATGCTGACGAAACCTCAGTTGGGATTTGAGAGCTTTCACCTTGTCGTTGTCAGACCTAAAAGAGTTGACCATTTCCTCTACCTCCCGCTCAGATTGCCACAAGCCATAATATTGGATTTCCTGGGTGTAGAATTCCAAGTCTGCTTGCCTTTTTTCCTCTCTCCTCTGCTTTTCTCTCTCTTTCTCTTTCATTGCCTCTCTTTTTTGTTGCCGGATGGATTCAACTCTCTCCTTGAATTGAGCCTTAATCTTTCGCGAGTGCTTTCTGGCTGTGCTGATAAGCTTCTTGGCTTCTTGGTCAGGCAAGGACTTCAGCCACTCACTGGTCTTGTTGAGAGAGAACATAATTGTCGCTTCCCTTCAAGGAGAGTAGCATTCGGTCTTACTCTCATGAGATGGTCCAGGTAAGCAAAAACCCTTTCTGCAAACTTGTTATGTTTGGCGACACTCTTCGTACTTGCCCGCTGATCATCTGTTGTCTCAACTTCAAGATGGGCTGCATGGGACTTCATGACTTGTGCCAAAGCAGGCAAGAGGTTCTTCAGGATGGAGCAAGTGAGTCCATCATGCTCGGAAGCGTTGGTCAGGCTGTCCAGAACGGCATCACTGCTTACCTGGAAGGGACTTAGCTGACCATCGATGAACTGTTGGGGATTGTCGGTGCCCTTACCTAAGGTTTCCTGGATGCGACTATAAACTTGGGGCAAGTCGAGGATGTGCACAGCCTTATCCTCCAGAATCCTCCATAAGGGAGCCGTTACATGTTTGCTGATGAGTCCTAAGGCTCTGCACCCAGCGAGGTAGAAGGGCTCCTTCAGATCTGCCTCTACACATTTCAGCAACTTGTTTGATGCCCCATAGCTGTCGAGGAAAGATGTCATTTGCTTGTGCAAGAAGAAAATGAAGCCTGCATTGAAAAACATTATATTAAATCGGTTCCCTCGGAATGGGACTATTGGGACTTTGCTGAATCCGCTCTCCTGTAGAAACTCCTTGGTGAAGAGTTTGAATGGTCCATACACACCTGATTGTTCATTTCCTCCACGGGCGAAGGCCTTACTTGCATTTTTCACAAGGCGCAGTACACCATTTCCCTCTGTTTTGAAGGCCAGGCCTTTCACAAGTGCTCCTGCTCCTTTTCCATCGAAGAGGCTTGTTTCTACAGAGTCCAGCGTCTTTTCACAAACTTCCGCGTACTGAACAAGGGAGTGCAGACCACAAAAAAATGATGTTATGTTTTCCAGGGGCTGCTTCTCCTCATCAGACAAGTTTTGCCAGTTTTCCTGTATTGTTGGTAGCACATCAGAACGGTATTTTTGAAGAAGCTCGTGCCATTTTAGCTCCGTGGCCGCTCTGTCAGACATGGTATTTCGAATGTTTGCAAGGATTTTTTTACCTGCATCTGAAGCAGACAATGTGGCTTCATCTAGATCCTGCAACAGTTCCTTGAAGGTGCTGAGGGTGTCACTGGCTGATTTTGTTGGTATATCACGAAGGCCCAGGACATAATACCGTTGATCTTCATCCGATATGTGGTATCCCATAACTTTCTCGCCAAACTTTGAAGTTTCATCAGAGTACAGTGTAGTGTTGGGTTGCTGTGAGACTGTAGAAGACAATTGCTCTTGTGCTATAGCAAGTCGCTGGATGTTCATGTTTTAAATGGTTGATTTCGAAGGAAGTCGGGTGCACTTTTGCTCAGTAAGATTTTCAATCACTGCATTTATGACAGGGGAAACTTTGGATGTGGCAACATGGTTATCTAAGAGGTCAAACACACACTTATTTGTAGCATCATTGTAACAATTGTTTTCATAATCGTAAGTCTCTATCTTACCAGGCTTTCTCTGTCCTAGCTCATTGCTGAGTTCCTTGTTTTCATGCCTCAGTTCCACAATGACCGTTTTCAGTCTGTCTACCTCCTCCTCAAGTTCAACAATCCTTTTTTCACTTTTTTCTTCCTGTCTAGTGTCGAACTCACTATTGCGCTTTTTGTGGTACTTTACTTGTTGCTTGATTTTCTTCACTTCATAGCTTAAATCTTCATTTTGTTTTCTCTTTTGACTGATGATTTTTTCTTGATTTTCCAGAACACTTGTCTTTTGTTTACATTCTTTCACAGCATCCTTGGCAACACTCTCAAATGGACATCGTTTGTGTTCATCACAAATACCGGATACAGCTTTGGGCTTTTGCAAGTTGGGTTTACTGCATGGTGGCTCAAATGGGGCTGACAAAAATAGTTCGAAATGAGGGAGTCGAGGATGATCCTTTTGGAGTCATCTCTTTTGTTCTTTAGAGATTGGATGGTCTTGAGGAAAGTTGTATGTGGAGGACTATTTGGGAAGATTGATTTCAGATGGATTGCAACTGCAGTTTGAGTTTGACTTTTAAGAAGCTCGAAAACCTGTCGGTTGGTTACAGTTGCTGAAGTCATAGTTCCTTAAATTTGAAATAAACCCAACAAAAGAAAAGATAGAAAAAAAAAACCACGTATATGTTAATTATTCCAAATGGGCAATTCTATGGTAAATGTAAGAGCAGAATCTGAAATCATCTTATTATTCATCTTTTTTTCATTTTATAGGTTTTTACATACTAGACAATTGAAGTAAAAAGACAATTAGACATTACAGGTAACAGTTGGGGCCAAATGTTTAGACATGGCAAAAAATAGTTTCTCAAAGATTTCACAACTTCTCTCATTCTTGCCAACGTATATCATGGAAGCATAGGCCTACAAGTTCGGGTTCTACTTAATGTTCATGGTATACTTCGCAAAGACAGCACTCATATATCCCCCCCCCCCCTATTTTCCACTTTTCCTGAACGTTTGTTTTAAGTGACCCTGTGTAAATAGCGTATTAACACGGTTACGTGAATCTGAAGTTTTGAAAACACCTAATTTGCTCCAATTATTGTTTATTGGGATGATATCAATCAAATTAAGTAGTTTTTGATTGAGCGGATATGGCTATTGTGCACGTCATAGGAAATGCATAAAATGTCTACTAAAGTCATCTAACAGTGGCATTAATCAGAAGAGGATGAGGTATTCATCAAGGTAAGTGACAAAAATCGCATATGTCCCTCCGCAACATACGTTGCCCCACCCCCCATTTTTCGAGACCTGAAAATAATTTTGTTTTATTCTATTTCCTCTAATTCAGTGAGGTGTAATCCCCCCCCCCCCCCCCCCCAATTCTGGGTCCTAGTTCTCTCCTGATGTAAACATTTTTTTTTTTTTTTTAATCAGATCAGATTTTATTTGTTTCTTTGTGTCTTTTTTTTTTTTTTTGGGGGGGGGGGGAGGGGCATATCACACGTACCCCATACAGTCATTAGGATGTAGGTAAGCACTAGGTCTGCTTCATTAATAACTAGGCCCATTTGTTTTTGTCGGGAATCATGAAAATGCTAAACCTTTTCAAAAAAAAAAATTCACATTTTTTTTTGGGGGGGGGGATCAGGGTGACTCCCCCCCCCCCCCCCCCATGCCAAATATAGTCAGACTTATTGATCAGAATACAGACTAACAGGTCTATTAACAAGTTGTGAATATAGAAACCTCAAATTGACTTTTAAAAGGGGGATAAGGGGATTTTCTCAAGGCTTTCAAGCCTTTTATTTTAGGCTTTCAGGTAGACTGGGCATTTTCTCAACAATGAGGGCGCAATTCCGCGAAAAAAGAGAAAGAAATGTGGACGGAAATTTTGAAAAGGTCTCATTTTCATGATTCCCGGCAATCCCCGGCAGCGGGATTCCCCCTGATGCCGGTGTATTTAAAACACACACTATCTATTGAACACAGACAACAGGTTCTCGTATAGTTCAACATCACTCACTTTTCACCAAATCACTCATGAATTCAAAGCAAAAACGGGGTAAAATTTCAGATTTTGAAGCACCATCTTTGTATGCACACAATTTCAAAAATAATTCACAAAAAAAATTCAAATTTTACACAAAACAAGCTCAGAAATTTCTCACCTTCATTGGAAGCCATCGTTCGCGATCGTAGATTAAAATGCCCGCGATAAATCAATCAAATTCTCTGACCCCTACAACCCGGGAGTAGCTCCAAAGCATGCGTTATTTCCGGCATACCGTGTCGCGCTGTAAACAACGTCATGTGCAGCGATATGCCGATTTAAGCTCCGTTTTTTTGCTAGATTTCAAGCAGAAATCGCAAGTAAATAACCAATTTAAGTGGATTTATGTTGTTTTGTAAGTATATTGTTCCATTTGAAGTGTTTCAAAGTAATTTTTTTCTCCGACAAATTAAGAAAAATGAAAATTTTATTTGTACTGTTTTGAACATTGTAGCCAGTGGAAGAAACGTGTGTGCGTGTATCGTATGTACCCGTTGGCGTAGCTACCTCAGGGACCTTTTTAGGGAGCCAAATTGAGTTTTAGGGAGCCACGGTTCCCTCAGTCACAATCAGCAGTAGAGGTCTATTGCGTGTGTTAACCTGGTGGAGAAGATTTCATTTAGATATAGCATGCATTTCTCCACAGACACAAGCCTGAGATACCTTGTTCTTAGTCTCTAACACACAGTGTGTGTGTGTGTGTGTGTGTGTGTGACTGTGCCTGCCACGTGCACCTGCGTGTGTGTGTGTAGGTGTTTTTTGTGGTCCCTCTCCCATTCCCTTGTGTAATTTCTTACCCTGGTCTGATCATATCGTCTTTCTTTCTCGGTTCTTCTTTTTTTTAGCTGCAAGGTGAGGGTTAGAAACAATTATGTAACGCCACATGTTGATTGATCAGCAGAGCTGCCAAGCTTTGGAAGCACAAATCCGTACTCAGCAGCTCCAAAATCCGTATTTTCCACCAGAATCTGTATTTTTTCCATCTCCCTCTTTTTGCCATTTTGAATTAAACTCGTCGACTTATAAGGCCTACAAGCTCTTTAACATAACATTACGACACATGCAGAAGTATCGAGCTGGTCACCAGCACGATAAAGAATCCAAACTATGCAATGTTCAGAGTTGATTGATTGCTTTCTCTCAATGCATGTGTACAAGACTACAAGTGCATGTATGTACCTCCAGAAACTTGCTGGGCTGCTTATGGAAGCTTCCACTATCTAGCAGGGGAGGGGGAATGCTTTCATCTTCTCAAGAAAGCTTCTGTGTCAGTGAATGCAAAACTCTGTTCGCTGTTTCCAACTATTGTTTACTATAAAACATAATCATGCGTTGTTTTCAGGCTTTTTAATTTTACTGGATTTTAAACATCAGTATTTTCCGAAAGTACCGGTATTCCAATTTCTTTTACCCTAACTGGAATCGGAAAGTCTGTTATAACGATGATCGCAAAATGCCGCGCTGTGTGTGGTTGCGCCAATGTGCAAACACGTGGTTGTACTTTCAAGTTTAAAGGAATGCGCCATGTGCTCCTGCCTAAGAGGTTACTGCAAGTTCGATGGATCGAATGCGCCATAGCTGAGCTGATGGCTTGTTTACGGTAAACATGCAGTTTACATTCGATACGAAGAAGTCATTACGTTTTTCACGAGGAAAAACATACAAAACAAACAAAAAACACCTACGAACGAATGTTGATAGCCAAAACTCTGAAAAGTAATGAGCAGTTATGATGAGCATGAACTGAAATTAATTGTCATGATTTTGCTGTCTAAGCAGGTGATGACTGCATCTCATTGGACCTACTCGTAGTGAATTTGTCTTGGCATACGATACCTTTTAAGTATTTCTGTGATTACCTTTTTAATTGACTGATTAATCGATCCTTTTTATTGTTCAGGGAACATAAGATATTCGATTAAGTACACTATATTCGACTGTTTGATGTTTCCTACTATATGGGCCAAAAGAAAGGCTATAGAATCACGATATCTTTGCAATGATTCCTTTAATTCAACTAATGAGCTGGTTCTTCGATCGATATTTCGATTTTTACCGTCCCCTCTAGCAAGAGGCAAAACACTCTGTCCCTCGGATAGGACATAAAATGGAGGTCCCGTGTATGAGAGAGTCACAGCTCATGCACGTAAAAGATCCCGCTTCATTCATTCATCGCAAAGAGCAGGGTGTCTAACCCGGTGAAGTGGTCCCACCCCACATCCAACTGGACCCCATGGAAGACCTGCTTAGTGTAGCTGAATATGGGCTATCCAGCCATCTTCACAGATGGAAAATGAACAACAACAACAACAACATATTTCCAGGATATTTACACGCTGTTTATTCCAGTGCGCGCATTCTTTCGTCTGGCACGCACCTGGGTGTGGCACCTGCTTTTGTGGAAATTTCCACAAGGGGAGAGGGGTGGGTGTCAAGTTTCTTCGAGCCGAAGAGACTGCGCGCATGTATTCAGTATTTCACAATCTCTTCGCTCTAATTTATTTAATTCATGCTTTCCCCTTATTCTTTGCTGATATTGAACATTAATTAGATTTAACTTTACGAAGGTTGGTAGATCGTGGATCTTTTTGTTGTGAGGTGTAGGCCCTATGTAATTTTTTTTAAATCATTCTTTGGAGGGGAAAGAACTTAGAAGAGTAAGGGGAAAGAAGAATAAGAGGGAAAGTGAAATAAAACGAACGGCACGTACGCTCAGCATGCAGTAAGCCGTCTTTTTATACCAGCATAGTTTTCATCATCACCATCAGACATCACTCAGATCATTTTAGCCTTTTCCTATCAACATTAAAGCCCAAACAAAGTTCTGGTATGCCTGCAAAAGTTGTCAAATTTTGCTCCAAAATGTGAACGTATGCCTAGGAAATGTGCGGAATAACGCTGTAATAACAAGATATTCGATGGGTAAGGACGAAAATGGGAAATATTAACCAAAAACATTCAGTCTCGGAACTTACCCGAACGGGGTCAGGCTAGACTCGGACTCGGGGATACTCGGCCTCGCTTTGCTTGACGGCGGGATGAGTTGTATTGGTTGTTCCTCTGGATTGTACAGCGTTGTACTATGCATATGGGAGCGGCCTGTATAAACTACAGGTATGGTTGAGGGGTCTAGATATCGCGCACGAAAATTTGAAATGCTCTTATAATAGAAGTTATTCCATAATCGTACCTGAATTTCTCAATGAATATCACGAAAATGCAGAAAAATCACCTCCCAGAATCTCCTGATGATACGATGACGGAGTAGTGCGCTGTCGCCGTTTGTATGTCGGACTTTTTTTAATGCGTTCACCTTCTCGGGGTATGTAAAGATCGCGCAGCTGCCCTATGTAGTTTCATGCGTGAAAGTGTCTGCCCCTCTCTGCGGCTGAACGTGCTTCGGCTTTCGTAGAATATTATAAACGATCGATCGAACAAAATACGAATTCTATCGGCTACGATCATACGAACGAGACAAGCGAGACGACACGTCTTGGCTACAACATCCTTAAAAAAGATTTTTAGCTAAGGTAGGTAAATTATAACATAAAAAATTGGAAATTTATTGAAAAATTTGTTCCAAAAAATTGGAAATTTAGTGAAAAATTTGTTTGAAATCTAAATTTCTTACCTGCTTCCTTCTCATTTTTAGCGGTTGTCAGGTATGTTTATTCCATGGGCGTATCGGCAAATTTTGCGCTTAGTCTTACGCGTATTAATGCTTGCTATACGCAGTTACGCTATGCGCGATCATTACGTCCCTGCGCGAGACCTAGTACCCTTACTATACATTGTAGCGTTCTGGCTACTCGCAGTAATGGTCCGAGTTGTTACAACACGCGCATCAAAAACCTCTTTGGCGCGCATGCAAAATTAGTGTGCGCCTCTCAAGCACCTCTAAAAACAATCAAAGACAATTGATAAACAACAACAAAAACTTCAAAGACCGCGCGTCTCAGCAACTGAGGTGATGTGCGTATACTAGTAGGCTTGAGGACCGCGCGCTGTCCATTTGATTTGTACAGGATTAGCACGCACTTTCCTGTCTGCTCAGTAAGGCCCTGTGGTAAGGCCTCGTTTGGTACCCGTAGTATTATAGAGTACTGATGAACATGGCGATCACGAACTGTGTGTAAATTGTCTGAAATAGGGTCGAGTTTTCCCTGAGACCGAGTTAGTCTGGAGCCTTCTGGAATAAAAGTCGGTCTACCGACTTTTATTTTTCTCAAAATACTCCAAAACGACTCATCATTCCGGCAAACCGCGTCAGCCAGGTAAGTTTATTTGTAGACTCTTTCGATATATTGCAAGCAAATATGAAATGGTGCCAGACGGGTTCTCAAGCCCTTACCAGAACTTAGTTTTCACTTTAAGAAACACGCACAGTCCCTCGAGATAAAAACTGAGGAAAATAAATAACAAATACAAAGTATCAACACCTACCAACACAAATATTTAGAAAAGACAACACACGTCGCTTCGATTCGAAAAAGTATTGCAGCAAAGTGGAGAAATCGCCGTTACGGAAATAACAGTGCGAGACACTTGAAAGAATTACGTTTAAATATTTCAAAGTATAAAGGGAACGGATAAAGTTAGATAAAATAGAAGAAATCGTACCAAACGAGGTGTGAGAAACGACAGAAATAGAACGATAAGTTTAGTAGTAAGTAGGATTTAATAGGCCCTAGCAAGTTTGCAGCACCGAAAGCTACGCGAAAATTAATACACATTGGAAACTCTGTATTGCGACGAGATCCTTGGACCTTGGGATCATCAATAAACGATACAAAACAAAGGAAATTAATTCATTTTGACCGGAAAATAGTTTGTTATAAGTATTCTGTTATATGAGATCTCCTTTAATAGGCCTAGAAATACATCGAGTTTCCACGATACTCGCGGGAAAGAAAGCTCGAACGCTTTTCACCTGCACATGCTGCAGTGCACATCAATACACGAACAGAAACTCACCTCTTCCTTGCAGAAAAATGATGCAATAACGTTACAAAAACACACACACAACACTCTAAAAATCATTTCGCACTTGGGAGGCAAGGGAAAAGCGGAAGAAGTAGAGAAAATGAAGCAGACATTGCACAACGGAGCGCTTCTACCCCGACTAAAAACGAAATAGTGTACTGCTTATAGTGGCAGCTGGCTACAGTGTGTAGCTTAGCTATCATACTCACGCTCCCCCACCACGGCGATCGATGTAAACATCCAGGGTCCGTATGGGCGACAGGGATTCAGGCGCACGGAGTTCCGTTCGGTGTCCACAGTACGCAAGCAGCGAATTGCATGTGCGCACACTATTCTATAATAGAAGATACAAACACACACACGTCGGGTACACACACACACACACACACATGCGGGCAACGTGGGCCGGCTGGAGAATGAAACATGTTCATCGTGTAGTCTATACAGTATTGCAATTTCAGGGATAATAACTTCGAGCGTCAGGGCTCGCTGCGCGCGCCGGGGCCGCTCGCGCTCGTCGATAGTGTGAGTGTGTACATAAACTATGATTCTGTCTTGAAACGTGAGGCTCTACGGCAAAAAAAAAACTTAAGGAGCCAGCCGGGCTTTTTTCATACATTTCTGGGGAGCCCGTAGCGATTCTGGGGAGCCAATGGTCCCCGGGCTCCCGCTAAGGTCGAGCCCTGCAGAACACATCATGGACGTTTGAAAATTATTATGCTCGTAAATACCAATAATGCGTTTATCATAGCAACAAGCCCATAAGCATAGTAAACGCCGTAAATAACTGGGCGAAAATTTTGAGATATGAGTTCCACCAAAGCATAGCCTGCAAATCTTAAGGTAAGAAAGGTATCGTAACTGTATAGCACAGATGAGAAAAAATGAGAAGTACGGATGTTTAGCTTAGGACATACGAGAGAGGTTGGAACGGGGATACGACTGTACTACATGTAGTTACCTCTATATAGGGAAAATGGAAGTACGAGCCCTATAAAGAGCAAGGCGTGTAGTATCAAAACTAATGCGTGAGCAAAAGTTACGGAGGCCAAGAAAAACCCCCCGTGGAGGAAACATGGTTGCGACCAAGGATACTAAACGAGGGCGCACTCCCTGGCTCCTTGCTTGGATGTGAAGGATAAAATGACCGTATGGAGAAAATTAAAAGAGTAAAATAATGAGCAAGCGGGATAAATGAAGCCTTTTAACGCCTGCTAAACAAAGATGAGGCGAGAGGTTGGTACAAGATTTGCCTGTTTGGAAAAAAGGCGTCGAGAAACAAGTGGGGTACAAAACGTCGAACTATACGAGATGACATAATACGAAAAGTAACGAAATTCCAAAAAATGCTGAAATGTAGGAACTGCTAGATGCGGCCATTTACGAACGTTCAAAAATTGAGAATAAACTTCGTAATGGGATATATGAGACCTATGGAGTGAGAGTGCAAAACCATACGGGGTATCTGACCAAGAAAGTTTAGATACTGGGACGTTCACGAAAAAGAAACTGTGCAAAAGGAAGATGAAATCCTTGCTATGTAGAAAGGCTAAATCAAAGCGGTTAAATGCCGAGAGAGGTGGAAGCTAATAGCTTGGACTCTAAATCAATTTGCACGTATTTATTGCGAGCCTTATCAGAGCTCCATCTACCCTGCCTAGAAATCAAAAAAGTGGGAACGTGAGCATTGAATGCGGCTGTAGCGCCGCCGGACCTCATACTGTGAAGCCCGTACCTTGAGATGTCGGGCACAAAAGGCTTAATGGCATCCAATATGATCTCGCGAGTGCGAGAGTAACTTAAAGGATGAGAGGTGGGAATCAGGCCGCGCTTGGAGACCTGCAACCTACGAAGAACTGGGAGGGAACAATCTAGAGGATCACCGAGAGCGGCAAAATAGCGCTCCGCTACGCGAACTGGACAGGTGTCCTTGCCTGTCCTGGCAATGACTATGTCGCTACCTTGTCTGAATTGATCCGATTTCGAACTTGGTAGGTGGATACAAAGACATTCCTGCGAGAAGGTGCAGCTTTTTCGAGTAACCTTTTTGAGATCGTCAAAGCGCAAGAATCCGGCGTAGGAGATAAAAGAAATGAACAGGATCCGGAGATCCGCGTTGGCTTGGCCGTGCACTTTCCAGATTTCTCGCAAAATATGGGGAGTTAACGGTAACTTGCGTGAGGTTGGAGAAGAATGTAGGCGCTTGAAACCCTGAAGGGCAGTCTTGACCATGGGATCGTCGGTGGGCGACGGAGAACCTGCTAAACTGTGAATCCACTTGATGGCGGCTATTGTTGGGTCTGCGACGGACTTGGGACCGGTGGCTGCCAGGTGCGCCAGGTAGAGGGAAAGGTGAAAGGGGGCGACCGGGAAAGCTGGAATGCTTGGATGCGAGGTTGTCCAAGCCTCCCATTTTGTCCAATACGTGAGATAGAGCCTTGTGGTGGAATCGGCTTTGGAGGACGAGGAGTGCTGGAAGATCTACGGCTGCCAGACGTTGCAGGGCTGGATCGTGTAAGGAAGCGGTGTACTTAGCCCATTCGCCTGTGAAATCAAGAAGGAAAAAAGAACGACAGACCAGCAACCTTGCTTGGGAACAATCTTGCGGAATATAAAAATAGCATAAATGTGATGATCAACATGATCAAAGCAAACTTGTAAAAATATCAGTATACTAAAGTATATATGGAAGACAAACATTAACTGCAAGGGAGGGGTATGCTGGGTGGGAGTGATGGTGGAATGCTCGACCGAGAATGAAGCCTGAAAGGCTAACTAGGAGAATATATAAGCAGGCGAGGAGGAGAATGCGAACAATATTACGCAACAAAAAATGCGCAACAGATGGAAGAGGTATGCGCTCGCTAGCGAAAATAAATTCCACTACTATCACCAGTGCAACCACTAACGTTAGACTATCGTGTCTCCTAATCTGGCTATGCCCTATATTAACACACAGCCCGACCAGACGCCTTGCCTGTGAAGCTGCAGCTGTGCGCAGCTGCATTGTCCATAAAAATGCAATGGAGTTTATTCATTTACATGTACACAACTCAAAGGCAGTCATGACATAGGGCATAGAGTCGAACTTTAGAGAAGTCAAGATAAATGGCATCAAACTCACAACCTTCGTCGAGAGATGCATTCCACATTCCTAAGATTTCTTATTTGTGTGACACAAAATCTTCTACTACTATAGTAACACACTAGTTACTAACTGTTTTTATGTGCATCACATACTTTAATAACAGGGCTGGTGCGGTGCCGGCGGAGCGATTTCAAAAGTGGCGGGGGGGGGCACTTCAAGATTTCATGAGCTAACAAGCAAAAAAAGGGGGCGGTCTTCAGCTCATCTTGATTCTTTCTCCTTCTGCTTCCCGGGTCTTAAGTTCAGATGACAAGCAAAAAAAAAAGAAAAAAGAAAGGGGTCTTCACCTCATCTCTCCCCTTCAATTTCCAGGGTTTCTTCACCTGACAAGCAAAAAACACAAAATCTTCAACTTCCAGGTTTCTTCAGCTCTAACGTTACAAGGGGAAAAAAAAGGTCTTCATTGCAAAAACATAACCTCACTGGCCGCGCTCACACTTCAAGATTTCTCTCTATTTCTTTTTACTGCACTGCCACTTAAGTTATACGTACTTCCACTGTTGAAAAAAATGTGGGGGGGGGAGGGGGCCAAGTTGTATGGTGCACAAAAAGTTCTCATTCTCCATCATACATGTACCTGGTGCCATCCTGGTCATACAGTGTATTGCAAATGGGTTTTCTTTCTCTTTGCAGGCAGACCATAATATGGAGAGAGTTGCCAAGTGGCATCACTGTGCCATCACCCAGGAGAAGCTCCGACAGCCCATTGTATCTTGTGAACTTGGAAGGTAAAGAGTCTTCCTTACTACTAATACTAGAATGACTCTTCATTTCATGATGTATACATGACCGATATTATGTTATGAAACAGGATGAAAATAAATGAAAACCAAAATTGTATTATATTTATAATTAAACAACAAACAAACAAAGAACAATCTAAGTCTGCATTGTAATTCCAATTCATGTATTCAGAGCTCTCGTACTGTAGTAGAACTAGTAGTTGTAATCAAAAATGTATTAAACTTGGGTTTCTATCATATTTTGAGTTAGGAGTAGTTCTAGTTTAAATTGTGTTATGGTATATTTGTCCCCGCCGAACGAGTTCAAGCAGGGGACTATGAAACGGGCTCCGTACGTGTGTGTGTCCGTGTGTCCGTGTGTCCGTCCGTGCGTCCGTGTGTCCGTCCGTGCGTCCGTCCGTGCGTCCGTGTGTGATCAAAATGTTCAAAATGCTACTCCTTCGCCATTTCTAACCCGATTTTGATTCTGTTTGCTTTATATGATAGCACTACATGGGAGCTTTGAAACTTCTATAAAGAATTTCAGTTGTGACCTTTGACCTTGACCTTTGACCTATATTGTACATTTTGCTTCAAAATGCTACTCCTTCGCCATTTCTAACCCGATTTTGATTCCGTTTGCTTTATATGATGGCACTAGGTGAGGGCTTCAAAACTTCTACACAGAATTTTGACCTTTGACTTCTTTGACCTTTGACCTTGATTTTTTGCCTATATTGTACATTGGCTACAAAATGCTACTCCTTCGCCATTTCTAACCCGATTTCGATTCCGTTTGCTTTATATGATGGCACTAGGTGAGGGCTTCAAAACTTCTACACAGAATTTTGACCTTTGACTTCTTTGACCTTTGACCTTGATTTTTTACCTAAATTGTACATTTTGCTACAAAATGCTACTCCTTCGCCATTTGTAACCCGATTTCAATTCCGTTTGCTTTAAGTGATGGCACTTGGTGAGGGCTTCAAAACTTCTACACAGAATTTTGACCTTTGACTTCTTTGACCTCTGACCTTGATTTTTGACCTGTATTGTACATTTTGCTATTAAATGCTACTCCTTCGCCATTTCTAACCCGATTTCGATTCCGTTTGCTTTATGTGATGGCACTAGGTTAGGGCTTCAAAACTTCTACACAGAATTTTGTCCTTTGACTTCTTTGACCTTTGACCTTGATTTTTTACCTATATTGTACATTGGCTACAAAATGCTACTTCTTCGCCATTTGTAACCCGATTTCGATTCCGTTTGCTTTATGTGATGGCACTAGGTGAGGGCTTCAAAACTTCTACATTGAATTTTGACCTTTGACTTCTTTGACCTTTGACCTTGATCTTTTTACCTATATTGTACATTTTGAGCACTACTAAATGCTACTTCCGGCGGGGACATATATTACGCACCGCGTAATTTCTACTTTTCCTTGTTTCTTTACTTATCATTTGAAGATGTGGACATATAATGCTGTTTATAGAAACACAATTTCACCAGATTTTGCCTTGTATAAAACAAAAACTATAAGAGTCAGGAGAGAAAATGTTTGAGTTTGTTTAAACATTGACAGAAGAGATTTTCAGCCATAATAGAATGATATGTGACTCTTCCAAGTTGGACGTTTCAAATCCACTTAAAAGAGTAGATTGATGTTTGAATCTGTATTCAAAAAATGATAATGATGATGATAAAATGCTTGCCAGTAACTGAGCAAGTAGACTTTTAAGTAGACTGTTCTTCCCAAAAACAATATCAAAGCCATGGTTTACATTAAATGTAGATAAAAGATAGAAGAACATTAACTTTTTTTTCAGGAAATACTAGAAACTAGAAAAAGAACTTGTTGGCCCCCAAAACACATACATTTTGTATCAATATATGTGATTTTTTATTGTCTTTTTTATTATTATTCATGTATTCATTCATTCATATAATGTATAATAGATTATAGTTTTTTGATCCATGGTCACACATTCATCATCAGAATGTGACATAACTGTTCTGTAATTGTGTTTGTCATTCCATGAATAGATTATATAACAAGGAGGCAGTACTGGAATATCTTCTTGATAAATCAAAGTGTGACTCTGCCCAGCATATAAAGAGTTTAAAGGTAAGATATACATTGTATGAATTAAAGCAACAAATTATGAAAATACATCTAAAAGTGACTTCCATAAATTATACATTGTAATCTTATGTTCAGCATTAATGTGATGGTAAATACAGTGCAGGAGTCCGTTGCATAAAAGTTACAATTATGGTAACTTTGCCATCCAATGGTAACTTCCATGGAATTCCTGATTTTGATTGGCTGTTGAGTATTGTTACCATGGTAGTTACCATTGGATGGCAAAGTTACCATAATTGTAACTTTTATGCAACGGGCCCCAGAGAGTAGAAACCTTTGAACTGAATGTTGTGAAAATTATCTGAAATTCAAACTTACATGTTACAGTCAAAGTTCTGTAGACATGCACTCTTAAAAATATCTAGTCATTTTGTGACTAGATTTTTGGTTCATATTTTTTCAACTAAATTCTAGTTATTTTGACTAGAATTCTATCAACTTTCAAGCAAATTTGACTACAATCGAGTCAATCATTTTTACGCTTTAGCTAGAACCGTCTTGTCAACACTTCTTTGAAACGTGATTGGCTCTTGTCTGCGCGCTGCACGCAAAGAGCTAGATGGCGGCGCAGGCAGAGAGCAAAAGCGTACTCGATCGCACGATCCGTGAGGAGTGTATGCTGAGCGTATATATGTAACGCATCTACCCTAGCAAGCGCCACGTACGACGTACGTACGTTAGTACGTACTTGATCAAAATGGAGTTTGTGGATGACAAACTTTCTGAGTGGGGCCTCGACAAATTTATCAAAAATTTTGAGGGTAAGTGCTGTATTTATTTTGTAGCATATTTTAAATCGTGTTTAGAAGCTTGTAGTGTACAGCTTCATATTAGGTATTGATTCAGTATTATCTAAAAAGATAATTCGCTAAAATTGGGCGAGCTCGGGGGAGAGCTGCTGCTGCCTTGTTGGGCCTATCAAGTTGCCTCAAATTGTTCGCGCCTAGCCTAAATGTGTAAAACGTGCTGCATGAACCGTTGCGTTGTTGGGCGGCAATGATTAGCAGCGTAAACATCGGTGAACATTGAAAAAAAAAAAATCCCCCCAAAATCGGCTTTGTGACAAATATGGTTTCAAGCAATTGTAAGATATGCTGTTACAATATTGGGAGGTCTTTACTAATTTGGTTAGAGACGATTACGGTGATGTTATCAGATTTACGGCACTTCACCACCTTTCAATTAGCAGAAGGTTCACTTTTTGAGTTTTCGAATGAATTCACAAACAACCGCGCACTCGCAAGTCACAGGCGAACGAGCCGATCTCCGTCATTTTAGGGGGCTTAATTCATTTTGGCTCATCCCTGTCAGTCCCCATCCGTCCTCTTTCCTTCGGTCCAAGATCTATTTGGCACCTAGTTCTAACTGCACTTGGTACAATGGTAGCCTATAGACCGGTGATCTATCTATCGAGTCTCTGTACTGTAGTGTAGACCTAGACCTATCTACCAGTTCCAGTAGTACCAGACAAAAGGTCTAGCCTTCATGTAGAAGAACTCTAGTAGATCTATAGTATAAGGATGTAGGTAAAGTACTAGGTCTAGAGGCATTATTGTGAAATAGGTCCTCATTTACTTCTTCGCACGCGTGCACTTGCGTGTAAAGTACCGTACTAGAATCTAGCAGTTAGTCTTAGTTGCTTGATCTTTTCCTGATACGATAAGCTAGAAATATAGTCAAATACACATAGGCTAGATATACTTGGTAATTGAACATCTAGTCTAGATCTTCTAACTACAACGTATTCATTTTTGCTAGTCTAAGCCCTTTCAGTCCTCTTCTCATTTGGTCTAGATCTAACTGGGTACTTGCACTTGGTACAATGGTAGCCTAGACCTCGGATCTATAGGTCTAACGGATACTGTAGAAACTACCACCAGTTCCAGACAAAAGGTCTAGCCTTCATATAGAACCCCTAAATAGTGAGAAGCTCTAGAGGCATTATCGTGAAATAGGTCCACACTCATTCACTATGCAAGCGCGCACTTGCGTGTAAAATAGTTTTAGACTTAGTCTAGAATAGCCCGACCAGACGCCGTGCGGAGCCGGTTGAGCGACGTGGGCTGTGTATGTACTATAATTAAGTCTAGAATTAAAAGTCTAATGACACTGACATATCTAAAGGGAAATTCGACAAACTGATGTGGCTCTAAGTACTGTCATGGAACTGGATGTATAATCCCCAGAAAATGATTGTGTGCCAGTCATGTTATATTATGGTCTCACACTGGCAATATGTACTGTACCCATTAGGAGAATAATGTGATATGGCGGAGGCATACCAGTGGTTTAAGTTAAACAAAAAAGTATCTTTTAGGACACCTAAATATTGTGCACCTATCAGGATCAAAATGGTCATAACTTAAAATATTTCAATTCTATCCCTAAAGATATACGTACATTTTCAAAAATGAATTTCCAGAGGATTTCCAAAATGTAATTGAGAATGAGGTAGGATAAGGTGGTAACATCTTATAAATGGATAAATTTGACTTTTGATCCCAAAATGTCTTATTTTGAACATCCTATGTGTTTCCCCTTTGCTCTTACCATGACATTTTCAATATCTTTTAATAATTAATCATGAAATCCTATTTTTGATGATGCATAAGTTATGATTGGGGTTTGTTAATTTTATAATGAAAGGCCTACATGCTTCTGCTTTTATATATCACAGGTTGATCAAGGCTTTCGGATACTTTTCGAAAGTGAACTCTGCAGATGCCCTCTTCGAAAAATGGCCGAAAATGTCGGCAAGAGTTCTGGAATATGCAGAATTTAAACAAGTGCAGTGGAAGAAGATTCTCAATGTCGAAGATCCACATTCAGGTATCACATTACCATGAAAATAGCACAATTCTCACGGGAACTTAACCATTTGACTGGTGTATGCATTATATAGGAGGGACAATGATCTAAGCAGATATTGGGGTCACAATTTTAAAGGTCAAGGTCATTGCGTTTATATATGTGAAAAGGACACTCTTGTGCTAACTATTTATTTGGTGGATCAAACATGAATCATACTTGCATATGAGAGGGCCAACGATCATATTAGAGTTGGGATCACAACATTGGCCTATAGATGGGGAATCTGCATGGTTTATGTGCAAACGTAATGTCAATGACCTTCGACCTCGCCCACCGTTGACATTATTTGATCTGGCCGGCAGCCACTATTTGCATAACACACTTGTTATTCACATCACACCCTTCCCGAGCTGCTGCCCCGCCAAAATAGCCCGGGCTTAATCAGGTTAAGTGTTGAGAACCATTAGATCAATATGAAATGGGCCTGACGCAACGTCATTTAAGTAGATTTTATTTTCCACTTTGTGTAATACATTTCAAATTGACACTGTCATATTCCTGATCTGGCAAAGGTGGAGACATAAATTTTGACCCTGTGCAGTCGAGGATTCGTCTGTGGTATTTTTTTTTTTTTTTTTTTTTTTTTTTTTTTTGACGGGGGGCGGGGGGGGGGGGGGTTGGATCCATTAGAAGAGAAAAATGAATGTGTTCACTCATGCATTAAGTTTCTCTTTGTTTCAAATACCAGGTTAAAAGACCATTGAATGTTCTTTAATTTGATACATAATCTAGTGATCTTTTGAAATCCTTGAAAATATGAATCTTTTCCTGAGTCTTGATAAAGATTTAAAATTAAAAACCCTGATATGAATAAATGAAATAAAACTAATTTTGGTAATAGATTGAGAAAAAATGCAACCCTCTAGAGAATGCAACCTTTATAAGGGATGATTGGAATTTAAATGTGTATCTTCTTTGTCATTTGAAGTTTTACAGAGAGAAAGTATTAAAAAGATAATAAAACTCCACGTGCCACATTTCATGAACTTGTTTGCTATGTTTGTGTTCTCCTTAGATGATGAGAAGAGCAACCTGGCTCTACAGGTTCTTCCTCTGTTGTTTCCAGCTGGGGTGAAGAAACGGGCAGTGAAGTGTACAGCGTGCAACTATGGAAGAGAGCATGCCTGCATTCATCAATGTCGAGAAGGTGATGATAGAAATAGGGATCTAACACTGAAAATAGTGCAATACCCTGTGTTGTGTCAATTGGTCAGTTGACATGCTATGAAATATTTGTCACTTGAGATCTATATTCAGTCAAGTGAACACATTCCTTTTATCCTTTAATTGACATTTAGTTATCCTTTAATTCACCATATAGTCAAATTGCTCTGAAAATGCTTGCTGATTCTTGTTCATTTAGTAAGTAATCGATGGAATTTCTATTAATGATAATGATAAGAATACTAATAACAGTATTACCACTAGTGCTACTACTAATGATAATGATAACAATTACAGTCACCATAATAAAATGTGCTTCGTATGTCCATAGTTTATTGCAGCTGGAATTATCTCACTGTCTGCTTGATATATTGTAAGGCAAGATCAAGTAAATTAAAACCATAAACTGGTGAAGGGCTGAAGATAGAGGTGTGCAGAAGGAAATGTAAAAAAAAAAAAATGATATAAAAGTGGCAAGGCAAAATCATGTAGATGAAGGGGGCTTTCATTGGCAATATTTTTTTCCAAATTCAGAAAATGAATGAATCTCCCAATGTTTATGATGGTATATCAACAGAATTCATGTTTGATACACTGATTGATGTTTGTGTTTTTATATTGGTTAGATTATTCAAAAGCACTTCTCTTTTATGCCTTGGATGTGGATCAAAATTTTGAATATTTGTCTTTTATCTGTTTGTTAATCTCTTATTAAAGCTATTAGAGAAATTTCTTTATTTGCTTTTTTACATATAGATGGGACGAACCTGCCTATGTATTTGGAAGGGAAACGAGAACCTCATGTCCTGGTCTTCGGGGAGAGAAAGAATCCGGAGCAGGCATTCGTGGCTGTTGAAGGAGATGCGATCCCTTGCACATCTCTCCTGAAAGCAGTAGATGTATGTTTCAAACTTACTTATGTGTTGGACATCAACTACTGCTGGCAGTGCAGTCATACATAACATATTTGCAAAAGTTTGTGTATGGGCTGGGAATAGGTGATGGTCCACCAACATCCTCTGTTGTATTGCTTAATAACTTCGTTGAGCAAGAGTAAAGCCGTAAGGGCTCCACTGTACACCAGCTAGGGCACTGAATTGAAATGTTCATTGAACAGTAACATCGTATATTGATCTGTTTTTGTAACACATATCTATTTCTGAAGATATAGTTGATTTTGTGGATTGTTGCATGTGGAAATTTTCTTTGGGATTGTCCAGGTTTATATGAGCTGGCCATAATAAGGAGGGATGGTCGATTTTAGTGGCCTTATTGTAGAAGCCCTTTTTGTGTTGCCTAGATTAAATAGTGTATATGATGCAAAAGAAAATGACACCAAGATCATAATATTTGGTTGATTCGTTTTTTATTCTATGCTCTGTTGGAGTAACAACGTAATTTCAAAGGTCAAAAGTCAAAGGTCGAGTGACAGTGCTAAAATTTCACATTTTTCTTCATATCTTTGAAATGGTTCACGGTATCTTCATGAAACGTAATGCATATACAATGTACATGTGTTGCCTGACATTGCTTCTCTGTGGATGTTTTGGGACGTGAAATCAAAGATCAAGGGTCAAAGGTCACCTTAAAATGCTAAAATTGCATTATTGAATGCTGAAATTATACTACTTTCTCCATATTCATGTGATATTAATGTGATATGGCGGAGGCATGCCAGTCGCCATAGCGACATTTTTAGTTAAACATAATTCGAATCTCAAAACCGTCATCTTCCTCAGAAAAATGCTTCATCAAAAAAGGCTTCATCAGCATTGGCAATTTGAGATATGAGCCAAAAAAAGATATTTCATTGTTTTATTGTTCAACTTCAGAATCTACAAACCGAATGGAAGTCTGCACAATGATTCAGCATTGTGTATGAGATCAAAGATGGCCGGGTTTGAGCGTACCCAATGAGAGCAATCATACTTTCTGACTCTTTTCAAATATTTGATCCCCGTTATCTATACATGTACATACTCGCCAATTGACTGGGCGTGCGAACGCAATGCAGGAGAGCTGTATGTATGTGGGGCTCCCTGATCAAATCAATCACTCAATATTATTAAATATCAATTATCAAATTGTCTATGTGAACTTTTTATCCGAAAACATTTTTTTTTTTTTTGGTAAGCCCGTTTTGATCAATTAGATCTCTATCATCATTAACTTGCCATTGTTAAATGTGCTATCAACTGAAAGCCTGATTATTGTAGTTTACATGATGCCTCGTTTGTTATGATCTAGGAAACTTGAGATATGTGACAAGGTAGAATGTCATGGAAGGCCGAGTGAAAATGAATGTTAATTTTGAGAAAAAAAAAAACACGTTTTTGTACATGCCTTGTATTCTACACACATTGTTGATAATGCTGAATTTTCAATTTGCAAAGAGAGAGTCATGAAAGAAAATGAATGAAAAATCATAGATGTTCATGAATCAATGCAATATTCATTGCAAGCTTTATACTCAGTGTTACGAGTAGCATGTTCCGATGATTATTGGTTCAGAATAAAATATGCATTTGTGTCAGTTAAATGTTACACAATTTGTCATTGCATTCATAATTGATTTGTGACTGATGTGTGCAAGATTGGTGAGATTGAAAAGATGTTCTGGTCATTTTGAATAGAAACTAGTTGAATTTGACTAGATTCATGAATCACAACACTGACTACATATCTAGTCAAATAACTGATCAGTATATTCTAATCATCTTTTACTAGAAACCGGTCAAACCAACTAGATTTTCTAGTCATAAACATTGACTAGATTTCTACTCAAAATCTGTGACTAGTTTTTTCTAGTAAAAATGACTAGAACAGAGTAAGTACCCCTGGGATCCTATAATCTAGTCAAATACGACGAGATTCTAGTCATATCTGACTAGGTATTTTTTAGAGTGTGTATCAACAGTTTGTGTAGCTGTATTGAAATGCAGGTTATTTACACCATACTTATCTGCCATGAGCAGTTTACCTGGCTTTTGGTGTACAGCTATAAAAGCTCCAGTCAGAATTGATTGTGCACCTTTGTGCATGTAAAGTTTTGTGTTGTTTCTACATTTAAAGAACATGAGCCAATAGTTCAGAAATTTTAGACTTCTTTCCTTTCACAAAATGAATGAAAACATTTACAATGGTATTCCTATGAAATTATTTTGAAGCATTTCTTGGACCATTGGTGTAATGAAATTTGATTAGGCAGAGGATGTGTCATGACTCAGTGAATATAGAGGAATGATTTTGTTTCTGATATACATGTATAAGTTTTCCTTGCAGTTGTCTATCTGTCCATGGTGTCATACTCCTGTAACATGCCATGTTGTGCTTTGATTTGCTCTTTCTTTTCATAGGATATCCGTCAACTGAACCTCACTGACAACCCAGCATACAAAGGTGAGAAAGGAGACAAGGGTGATTCCTACGTGGATAGACACACAGCACCGTACATCTGCCCTGTTACAGGACTTGAGATGAATGGAAAATATCGGTTAGTATTTCCCCTACCCTAAACATTTCTGGCATTTCACAGATTTATTGAACAAGAAATTGTTTGAGGAAAGGACATTGCAATTTGTAGATGAACACCAAATAATAAACACAGGTTCATACACTGTATTTTCCCATAAGTAGAAGGATTGTGTTTCTTTTTTGTATGTAAGATGTTGTATGCTATCAGTAAACAGTCTTGATCATTCATTCATTCACTCAATGCAAGAACATATTAATGAAAGAAACTGAAACTGTCTTTATGCAATGCTGCACACTGGCACTGGTCCGACAGTTCCTGACCAGTAAAAATCACTGTCGGACCAGTAACTTTTTCAGAAATACACCTGTAAAATATGGCAAAACTGGGTACATTGTACCTACTCGTCCGACAGACAGGTCGAACCACTGGAAAAAAATGGGTTAGTGTGCAGCCCTGCTTGATATCTTTCGTGATAATGTAATCTTGATTAATGGGAAAGGTAAAATATCTGGATAATTATTTAGGTTAAAAGTTATTGTACTTCAAGTTGTCACCACCTCATCTCGGAATGTCTAATGCATTATTATTATCTAGTAAGGATAGAAATGAATAAAGACTTAAACCATAGTTGCCTGAAATGACAGGGTGAAATGCCAAAGGCCAAGTCATCTTTGCATGGCAGTAGAATTGGCTTAGTTTTCCTGTTCTTCATTCCCTTGTAGTGTGCAGAGAGGAGCTTGAATTACTCCTTCTATTATATTTTGTGCAGAGTGGTGAGGCTGCTTGGATTTTGATGAAGTGCCTCTTCACTTGTATACACATATCTTTATAGTGTGTTCTCTATTTCTTTTTACTGCTAGATTTTGCTTCATGTGGAACTGTGGCTGTGTAATGTCAGAAAAGGCTTTCAAAGAAGTCAAGTCAGACATTTGTCACAAGGTAAGATATGAGAAATCAAAATACCATGAAAATTAATTGTTTTTCATACTGTGATTGCTACTTTCGGGTAAGCAGTTTCTTTCGTGAATTCATTGCTTCTCCTTTTGAAAGTTAGCAATGTATGTGAGACAGAAATATTGGTAAAGTATTATACAATGGTTAGAATATCACATGTTTCGAACTGTGGAGAGAATGTTACTTCGAGGTGACAAGAGGACATCTTTGGAAATGTATTTGCTGAACACACATGCACACACACACACACACACACAAAACCCAAACAAACATAAACAGTACATCTACAGTGCATGTTTCACAGAGTATGAAAGAGTTCAATATGTATGATAATCTGCTACAATCTACATCCATACATACAGTTTTGTACATGCATATTTACTGATCTCCAGACATTATATAACTTCCATTATTTGTCTTTGATGAAGTCTTTTGCTTGGCTCAAATACTGTAATTCATCTTAAATCTCTGAATAGTCTGGCTCTGGTGATAAACTTTTAAACTTTTAAACGGTCGGTCGGTCGGGCGGTCGGTCCGTTGCAAATCTTGCGTCGCGAACTACTTCCTCAGTTTTCAACCGATTCCCATAAAACTTGGCACAGATGTGTGCCTTGGGTTGTAGATGTGCAAGACGTATTTTTTGACAGTACCCAAAAGTACCTTGCCATGGTAACGGCATATTATGGGTAAAAATGGGTACAAATCTTGCGTCTCGAACTCCTCCCACAGTTTTTGATCAATTTTTATGAAATTAGGTACAGATGTTCATCTGAATATGTTAATGTGCAAGACACATATTTCCGCAGTGGCAAAAAGTGCGTTGCCATGGTAACGGCATGTTATTGGTAAAATATAGGGCAAAATGCTTCATGGCAAAACTGCTTCATCAGTGTTCTTCCAATTCTCATGGAATTCATATTGAATGTTTGTCTTAGGATATAGGTCAGCATGACACATTTCTTGACAGTGACAAAAAGTATGTTGCCATAGTAACAGCTCACATATTATGAGCCAAAATGATGGAAAATTTTGTGTTGCAAACTACTTCCTCAGTTTTTGCCCAATTTCCATGAAACTTGGTACAGATGTGTGCCTTTGGTTGTAGATGTGCAAGACGCATTTTTCGGCAGTACCCGAAAGTACGTTGCCATGGTAACGGCATATTAATGGCAGAAGATCAAGGAAAGATCTTGCGGATTTAACTACTTCCTCAGTTTTTTTACCAAAGCTTATGAAATGTTGTTTGGTGGGGGTATAACCAGTCGCTGTAGCGACATTTCTAGTTGTAACATGCTTCTCAGGAAAGGGAATGTCAAGTTCCGAACATATTTGCAGACTTTTAAATTAGGCTTGGATGTAGTGAAGATATCAGACATCTATATCCTTTTTAAAATGTCTAATTTTGACATGTCAGCCATATTAGCTCATTCTTTGGTTTCTCTGGTTTATTGTCTGTATGATGACAGGTTACAAACTTACAACCGCTGATTTGCATGAGTCTATGTATACTGGTACAACTTTTACCACTAGTATCACATGGGTAGGATGTCAATGGAGAGTTGAAAAGAGGAAATTCAAACTTGATATTTGAGAATTCTCTACATTACTCTTTTCTAACATGTTTAGTGTGGCCAGCCTTTCTCTAGTGATGATGGTATTATCATCCATGGAACAGAAGAGGACGTCAAACTACTGACTGTCCGCATGGAGCAGCGCAGGGCTCTAGCTAAAGCCCAGAAGGTTTGTGTCATTGATGTACCTTAGGACTAGGAAAAGAGAGAGAGAGAGAGAGAGAGAGAGAGAAACAAAAGTAGAGACAGTAGTGTGTAAAAGAAAATGTTAGCATTGTCATGTTTGTAATAAATTCCTAAGTGTTTTCAGGATATCTTTATTGATTTCCTCTGCCACAAAGTGTTGCTGGAGGCTTAATGTGTTTGGGTTTTCCGTCTAACCGTCCATCCATCGGTACGTCTGTAATGGAGTTTTAGGACAGCGTGACTTAAAAACCAATTGATGTATCCAATTTGACTTGGCGTTTGTATGTGTGAGTGGACAAAGTTGTGCCTACATGTATCAACTTTTGGGTGCACTTCCTCAAGGGAAAAGGTCAGGTCAAGGTCAAATGCTAGCATTTCACGATTTTACCCAATATCTCTACAATGCCTCAGTGTTTTCTCATGAAACTTTTTGTATGCATACTGAGCCATCTATTACCAAATTAGGATTCTCTAGGGGAAGTTTCGGACCATAAAAGTCAAAGGTCAAATTCCAAGTGAAAATGCTTAATGTTACCTATTTTCCATATTTTGAAAGTGACTTGTAGTATTGTCATGAAAATTGGTTTATAAAATGATTATTTGCCACTTGTGTGAAATTGTTGTCTTACATTGGCAATATGTACTGTAGACCTATTTGGAGAATATAAATGCGATATGGCAGAGGCATACTGGTCGCCATAGCAATGTTTCTAGTTCTAGTGGCAGCATTTGATGTTGCTTAAAGTGTTTGTTTTTTCTATGAAAATTGTTGACAGACAGGAGAGTTCTTGTTTTATAGAAACGAAAACATTTCATTTCTTTGATTTTTTTAATGTAAGTTATGTTCTGATCTCACAAGAGGCTGTTTTGTATTTAAACTGTAAGAAAATGTGTGAATGTTGCACTCTGTCGAAAACAAAAATAACAAATGATAATTTGCAGCTCGTTTTTTCTTTGCATATTTCTTTTTTTTTTTCTCATCTTTTCTTTGTAGAAAGCTAAAAAAGCGCAGAAGAGAAAAGCAAATCCCGAGCTAGCTTCAGAGTCTACTCCTTCAACAAGTGGTGAGATGTGTTTCTATGCCTCCCTTGTCATGAATGTGTTCAGCTTTTATCAGCCTTCTATTGTATGTGTTACAAAGTTAATCATCATCATGGAAGTAAAAAATATATCTCCACATATGTTTGATATGCATTATCAAATTGGATTTTTATACTGTTTGATCAGATATATGATATTTATAACATAATACAGATGTCTCCCTGCTACCTTTTCCCTCATCCATGCATCCTTAAGTGTTTTTGCACAATGGTTGACATTTTGATTTAATCTGTATTCATTATATGAGTATTTTGTTTAACTATTATGCCCATTCAGTTTCAAAATTACTTTCCAATAGCAAAAAAAAAAACAAAAAAAAAACAGTAGTTATTGTGATAGCACCATTCCCTTCGGCTAGTTCTCAATTGATACAGTAGTCTATTGATGAACCATTGTCAGTCGTGTGCTCTCCTTCTGTCCCATGTCACTTTTTATGTCAGTGAGATAAGTCATGATTCTTAAAGCTTCCAAAGGCTAATCCCCTTGAAGGGACTACTCAGCAGATAGTATGGTCCTTTGTTTGAATCAGTCTTAATTTATTGCACACCAGTGAAACAAACACGACTAGGGCAGGCCTGCTAGTATAGACCTGACCATCAGAGAGTATGTGACCGTGCATCACAAAACCAACAAAAAGTTGCACCACTTGATTTTACGTGAGGATTCAAAAAGGTGGAACAGGTCAACCATTTCAATCTTGAGTTTTTCGTATTTCCTGAAAGAGCTGTCCTTCTTCTACATTATTCTTAAGGTTGGGATCATAAAACGAATTGGAAAGTTTGTATTTAAGCTGTTTTTCTACAACCCTTTTTCTTGCTTTTTTTGTAGAGTAGTGTGATTAGGTATATCTTAGAGGCCTCTTTTCATTTCTGAAAAATCCTCTATACACACTCTTCACTTTCAACTCTAATAACTTTTGAAATACATGCAGTAATTCTACTGTTTTGAAAGTTGCTATTAATCATGGACAGAATGTGCTAATAAGCATGATCAATTTCAGCTTAACCCTAAAAGGGCTGGGGGGGCGGAATCCCCCCTCGACGTTTCGCGCTATAATTCTGTAATGCGAGAAGGCCTCGTCGCGAGGCTTCTTGACTTTCTTTGTTCAAGTCTCGCGCAACTTTTGAGACCAAATTTGCAACGTCCACGCAAACTTTTGCGAAGCCACGCCCATTTTTGTAACGGAATGTCGCCCCAAAACGGGCACAATTTTGTGATTTTGTGTACATTTCCTATGGAAAACAGTGCTCTGTCATGAAAGTCATAAAAACCTAATTATTTTTACAATTAATCACTTTCATTGATTAATTTTGTGCTAATTATGGTAGAAAAGTGGTAAGTGACAATTTCCAATGAAAAAACAAAGAAAAAACAAAAGTTGAAAAACAAAAATACATAAGAAATTCTGAAAACAATAAAATACATAAGAATTGAAATGAGTTTTGGAAGTTTTTGTGATGCACAATTGTTGAATATGCTAAAACAGATTTACAGATCAAAAATTAGACTCTCAATGCTTTTAATTAGGCTAAAATATGATCTCGAGCTTAATTTGCATAATTGTCCCCGCCGAACGAGTTCGAGCAGGGGACTATGAAACGGGCTCCGTACGTGTGTGTGTCCGTGTGTGTGTCCGTGTGTGATCAAAATGTTCAATTTGCTACTTCTCTGTCATTTATGAGCCGATTTTGATTCTGTTTGCTTTATATGACAGCACTACATGGGAGCTTTGAAACTTCAACACAGAATTTCAGTTGTGACCTTTGACCTTGACCTTTGACCTATATTGTACATTTTGCTACAAAATGCTACTCCTTCGCCATTTCTAACCCGATTTCGATTCCGTTTGCTTTATGTGATGGCACTAGGTGAGGGCTTCAAAACTTCTACACAGAATTTTGACCTTTGACTTCTTTGACCTTTGACCTTGATTTTTTTACCTGTATTGTACATTTTGCTACAAAATGCTACTCCTTCGCCATTTCTAACCCGATTTCGATTCCGTTTGCTTTATGTGCTGGCACTAGGTGAGGGCTTCAAAACTTCTACACAGAATTTTGACCGTTGACTTCTCTGACCTTTGACCTTGATTTTTGACCTATATTGTACATTAGCTACAAAATGCTACTCCTTCGCCATTTCTAACCCGATTTCGATTCTGTTTGCTTTATGTGATGGCACTAGGTGAGGGCTTCAAAACTTCTACACAGAATTTTGACCGTTGACTTCTTTGACCTTTGACCTTGATTTTTGACCTATATTGTACATTAGCTACAAAATGCTACTCCTTCGCCATTTCCTAACCCGATATCGATTCTGTTTGCTTTATGTGATGGCACTAGGTGAGGGCTTCAAAACTTATTCACAGAATTTTGACCTTTGACTTCTTTGACCTTTGACCTTGATTTTTTACCTGTATTGTACATTTTGCTACAAAATGCTACTCCTTCGCCATTTCTAACTCGATTTCGATTCCGTTTGCTTTATGTGATGGCACTAGGTGAGGGTTTCAAAACTTCTACACAGAATTTTGACCTTTGACTTCTTTGACCTTTGACCTTGATTTTTGACCTATATTGTACATTGCATGGCTACAAAATGCTACTCCTTCGCCATTTCTAACCCGATTTCGATTCTGTTTGCTTTATGTGATGGCACTAGGTGAGGGCTTCAAAACTTGTACACAGAATTTTGACCTTCGACTTCTCTGACCTTTGACCTTGATTTTTGACCTGTATTGTACATTTTGCTATAAAATGCTACTTCCGGCGGGGACATAAACAATATTACGCATCGCATAATTTCTACTTTTCCTTGTTATTTAATTAAAATTAGAAATTGATTGTTTAAAAAAATCTTATGACATAATCTTATAGATTTTGATGTGGGTCTCACGCATGCAAAATTGCAAAATTTCATCGCGATTGCACCACCAATGGGGCGGAATCCATCCCCCCCCCCCCCCAACACACATGGTCCATGTTACAATCTTGTTTAAACTCACACTTCCACTTTTTTGAGGAGATGTTACTTAGTGAGTTTTATGTCAGTGACTAATACAACAACCTTTCCATTTACTGGTATAAGGTTATAATGCTTGATTGTACATGTACATTTATCTATCCCTTTGTATTTTATATACAGAAGATGCAGGTAGCAATGGTCTGAATCGCACAAGTTGTCTCAACAAAAAGTTTGTTGCAGCCAGGAAGGAGGATAACATAAAGGCAATGTCAGACAAGAAACCAGGACTTCCTCAATCCCAGACACAGAAGACTACCTTAGACCCCAGCATTATGGCACCAGAGTATAATTCCAAGAATAGCAAAGTTTACAAATCACTCTTTCTCTCAAAGGATAGCAAGGAAGGTGAACAAGCGCACTGGGTAACATACAATCCCTACTATGCCATGAGACACTAGTGTGAACAAATGCACTGGGTAACATACAATCCCTACTATGCCCTGATGCACCGGTATGAACACACTTTGGGTGACATACAATCCTTTTTGTGATATGAGGTACCCATGTGAACAAGCTCACTGGATGACATACGACCCTACTATGCTACGAGGCACCTGTAAGTTAATACGCTCACTGGGTAAAGTACAATCCCTTCTATGCTATGAGGCATCAGTGTGAACTTGCTCACAGGATGATATGTGTGTGTGTACTCATCTGCGTTAAAAGTTGGCAGTGTGAACATACATATCGTCGCTGGGGTGACAAGACCTTGTATCTCAAATTTTGGTCAAAATGACTTTTTTTAGAATGATGGTCTGATAATCGGTTAAGTGATGTCCTGTCCAAATTTTAGCTGTCTTACCCCAAAAATGAAGCCACCACGGCGTGTCAAAGGAAAGGCTATCCCATTCAGTATGGTACTTTGGCAACCATGTTTTTTGGCTCTCCTGATCATTTGACATTTTGTAGATACGAGGTCTTGTTGCCCCAGCGACGATATGGGTTGACATTATATTCCAGTTTTGCCATTAGAAATTATTTTTATACAATAATGTCACCATGTTCTACCTGTATCAGCAGACTTATTCCTTGTATCTAATTCTACAATATAACTGCACTATTAAATTTCTTCCTTTTTTTTTGGGGGGGGGGGGTGTAAACGTAGCAGGGGCTGTAGCAAAGCAATAGAACCATCTGATATGTAAAGAAGACCATGTACATTTGAAATTTGGCTCCGAAGCCCTGCCCCCCCCCCCCCCCCCCCCTTCGACGTTCTGTGCAATGTATCGCTATTGCAACAAGCTATCGCTGCGATAATTCTTGACTTTTTTCTTTTGAGTCTCCCACATCTTCTGTCACCAAAATTGCGATGTCCGGATGCGCAGTTTCCGAAGTTATGCATAAATATGTACATGCATGTCAGACCAAAATGCACACTGTGCTTAAAGGCAAAATTCATAAAAGCATGATTATTTGGGGGTTTTATTGATTAAAATCAATTAATAACATACTTGCATGTTTGGAACAATGTTGTGGACAAATTTCATCGAAAAAGCAATGAAAAACAACAAGTCGAAAAAACAGAAATATGTGAGAAATTAAAAAAAACATTTTAATACTTAAGAAATGTTTCTGTTAGCACAATTTTTTTTCTTATATTTGCTAAGGACACTAAAAAGAATATTCACACAAAAAATGTGCCTGTTCTGAGCTTTATTTTTTAGTGAGTTATACCAAGTAGTCTGATTTCACATCATTATGCATAAATTAGCATAAATGGATAATTTTTTGAAAAATCAACATCACATTTTTTAAGATTACGTAACAGGCAATGTGTGTGCCAATTTTCGTTGCGATTGCACGGTCAACCGAGATCTGGAGAGCCCCCCAGCTCTATCATCTACACTTTGTACCTTAATAGCGCAACCTAGTTAGGGTTTAAACTCTTTACACTGTACAGTGAAAATTTAGTGCTTAGAATTCCATGAGACCAGGACATTATGTTGATAGATCAAGAATACAAAAAGGAACCCATTCCTTCCCATCATGAAACTGCATGTAATTTGTTTATCAGTTAAAGTGTTTTTACAGATGTCTTTGTACATGTAAAAGGATTACTCTGTATTCTGGCCAGTGCTGCTGTAAATGTTATATTGCTGTATGTAAATCTGCAATGCAGCATGACATGAATATGTGCCTAATTTTCCCATGTTTATTATTCTGTGTTTATGTTTTAATGAGATGTAATGATAAACTTGAGTTTTAGCTCATTCAACTTGATGTCAGATCTCCATTAGATGTAAATCAATGAATTATAAACTAATACACCATCCTCCTGTCTGACCTATACACATGACATGGAAATCTTATAGACCATTGACAGATCACCTGCTGACCTCTTGTCCATGGTCTTTCCCTGCTCAGCTGGTCCTTAATCTCTCACTTCCTGACATACCATGGTCTTGTGTTACCCACACCACCTCACTTTGGTTACTGGTTTGCAAGAGGAGTGCATGCCTTGAGTTGTAGGCTTCAGTGTAAATCTTGTAATTCACTCCCCTCTCTTGTCCTCTTGAAATGTAAATCCAGTGTACATGTACATGCTTCTTTTCTTTTCTTTTCTGTGAGAAAAGTTTAGATTAAAAATACTTTCCTTTTCATTAGGTAATGGAAGACTGTAAGTGTGTGTGTGTGTGGGGGGGGGGATGTGAGTGTGTGTATGTATGCATATTCATGTGAATACTGGACCTCGCCTGTTCCAACCTGTGAAGGATATTGTTTTAATTTGTAGGAATAATTATGTACACCAGAACAATGTGTATCAGGACAATGAATAAATGTCAGTTTGTTTTATGTACAGTTTTTGTACAAGTATTGCATTGATTTCACTCCACTTGTTGTTTGTTAGATACATGTACAGTGCACTCCCGTTATAACGAAATGCTCGGGACCGGCAGTTTTCTTTCGTTATAACGAAATTTCGTTATAACCGAACAAATACGATGTATAGCAAAAACAAGGAAACCGCATATATATATCATATTCTGCTTGCTTAATACTCATCATACACTGCAAAGCTATGTGAAATGTGATGGGATAACTGTATTACAATAATAAATTCAAGTTCCCCTCAGAAACTGTGCGTGACACAAGGAGCGAACACATAGTGGTGTGAAGCGTTCACCCATGCAGAGACGCTTTAAATGCTTGTTCCGCTACGTATTTTCGAAAGCAATTCGCATTTCGTTATAACGGAGCACATTTCTTTTGTTTTTCTTTGTCTGTGGCGCTCGGAAAAGACTTCGTTATAACGGAAATTTCGCTATAACCGTGTTCGTTATAAGCGAATTTTATACCATAGACTTTAATGGTGATAATTTTGGGACCAGAAGATTTACTTCGTTATAACGAAATTTCGTTATAACCGTGTTCGTTGTAACGGGAGTGTACTGTATTGACGTGAAAGGGAACATAGGCCTGCAGAATGTTCCATAAGCTGAATTGTAAGATGTAATTCACTGACTTGATGTCCCCTGCAGAGCATTACAAACCACAGATCAGTAGATTAGAACAATTTGTAACTTCACAGCAACAAAAGTCATGCAGAACATGTAGTCACACCCGATGCAAAACATGTGTACAAGATGTGTACATGGGTATACATGTAGGTCTACAGTATGGCCTGTTTTCTCGTGTGTGTGAGTAACAAAAGACGCACATGTTATGTATCTACAAGAACTTGCAATGTAGTGTAAGGGGAAAACTTTGGGGAAAATTCGTTTTTATTTATTGTAATTATTTTGTTGTTGGTTCTGAAATCACTAAAAATAACCACAATTACCAAATACAAGTCCTGTATTGATTTGGGTACCAAGCTTAATGTGTGTATTAAGAAATTCCACCATTTTTGGTAGCCAAGATCATCATCTGGCAACGCTGATCGGACAACAGTGACTAAAATTGAAGTCATTATCCCGGGTCATTATGCACACTGTACTAGCTGATAACATTCTTTATGTGAATAAGCCGATAGGAATAATGCCATCGCAGTAACCACTTTTTTTCTCCCTCTTTTTTTTTCTTTTTCTTTTTTTTTTCTTTTTTCTCTCTGTTTTTTTTTTTTTCGCTGTTCGAAAGTAATTTTGAAACCGGAGGGGCATAATAAGTAAAGAGTAAAATATCTCCTATACTGAATAAAGATTTTTGAGAAAAAAAAAAACAACCATTGTGCAAAAACACTTTTTAACCCTATCTCTGTCACGGGCCGATTAAATCGGGCCGATTAAATCGGCCCAAAAACTGCAATAGAGATGCTTCGGCCGATATTATCGGCCCTATTTTGATTGACAGATTACTTCAAAGGCTATGACACTACCACTCTATAAACTCATTTGTGATTGGCTGACAGTGTAAGGAAATGATTTCCAGCGTGAAAAAAAGCTTCCCCACCTTTAACCAATCAGGAAAGCTTTCTCAAAGTCAAAGAAATTGTGGTGGCCCCGCCCATGTTCATTTGCATTCAGACTGCAATTATTGTGCACAGTTTTGCCATGTGTGGAGAACTTACACGAATCTGTATATGTGGGACTGTAATAGAGATCGCCGCGAGCGATGAAAAGATCGTACACGTGGGTCAATTTTCATCTATTTTATCTAAGTCAAAATAGTAAAACATGAAGTGAAAACATTCAGATTAGGGATTTCAACATCTCTGAATTCTGTGAAGGGGTATAGTTTCAGTAATATCGGCCTCATAAATGATCTGAAGAATAGATGAACACTGCACATTCGGTGCAGGAGTTGCAACTGTTTACTCAGCACTAACAGCAGTGCAATGGGTCTCTAGTTAGCCGGGGCCAGCGGGGCAGGTGTAAGGAGCAATAGGGTTACAGTAGCTTCCTGCTGGCGGCCTGAAGCTGTACAGTCTTGATGTTGGGGTATGTTTGACTGTTTATTATTATTACATGATGAAACCGTCACTATGCGAAACTTCAGTTCAATGCAGGTTTATCATAAAGAAAATGACTGCTGTGATAGTTAATTCTGTTTCAAGAAGGAAAGTGCAGAAAGTCGTAGACTAGCATATATGATGATCAACTGCAACTGGAATGCATGGACACTCCAACGTCTGAATATTTTCAATAACATTTTTTATCCTTAGATTATCTTATCATTATGGCATTATCATAGGACAAGATTAATATAAATTTGAAAGGAAAAAGCACAATTCAATTTATATTTTCAGCTTGACAAGATACAAACACGCTTTGTCTACTTTCAGGCCAACATCACTCACAAAATCAGAAATTACACAAAATGTGTGAAATCTAGGTTGTAATTGCCACAGACTTTTGTTCATAAAATGAAAAGTACTGATGCTATTGATGAAAAAATCATACCATCTGAAAGCTGAATAAATTCTCTACAACATCTATGAGACCTTTTTGTGATGCAAGCTCATGTTGTGTGGAAAAATGAGGTGGTAACATGTAGAAATAAGTCTACATTGATAATTATGTGACATAAGAGGGCGTCCTACTTGAAATTGAAGTGTGCCCTCACTCAGATTATTATGGAAAATGAAAGTTTAGACCATAAGCTTTCAAATGATGTATAACATGACACATTAATGTCAATAATAATAATCAGAAATGGCCATCAACAATCTTGTGTCTGTGCACTGCAAAATGCCTGAGCACTCTGGCTACGGCGTATGTGACAGGGTACAAGTATACAAGGATGAGAGAAAAGGTAGCAGCGAGATGTCTGTATTGTGATATATCTGATCAAACAGTAGGCCTATTAACCTATACATAAAACTCCAATTGAATATTCAATGCGTATCAGCATAATGTGGAGATATATTTTCTCCTTCCAGGATGATGATTAACTTTGTAACACATACAATAGAAGGCTGATAAAAGCTGAACACATTCATGACAAGGGAGGCATAGAAACACATCTCACCACTTGTTGAAGGAGTAGACTCTGAAGCTATAGCTCAGGATTTGCTTTTATCTTCTGAGCTTCTTCTTTTTTTTTTTTTTTGTAAAACTTTCTGTAAAGAAATAATGAAGAAAGAAATACCTGTATATACCTGTAAAGGAAAAAATGAGCTGCCAGTTACAGCTGTAACATGCAACAGAGTGCAATACATTGTATTCACACATTTTCTCACAAGTGAAAATAAGAAACAGCCCCTTGTGAAATCAAAACATGACCTACGAATAAAATCAATGAAATGAAATATTTATTTCAATTCAATAGTTTATTTATTTCCATCATCACAAAGAAAAGAAAAGAAAAAGTTGACATAATCCAAAGTGATGCAATTTTTTTCCATTTCTCTTACACTCGTCTAATAAAGGATTTTTTCAATACAATATAAAGTTTATTATACACGAATGATGCCGTAAAAAAGAAACAATGCACTTTGCCATGGCAACAAAAATAGTAAATAATCACAATGATGGAAAACAGTGTTCCACTAAAAAAAGCCAAGCTTGTAAGACGTGGAACACTGGAACAAAACAACAATAGCACCAATTTGTTATACCAATAAGACATATTTATTTCAAATTCTTCTATATATTATTGTACATTTTACTCATTGATATATGATGCTGATACTATGAGCAATACTTACTAGGATTTTAGAATGCCGTATAAACTATGTAACATATCACATTTGTGGCACAGACACTATGGGGCCAGGTGTGCCAGGAAAATTGAACGGAAAGAAAGATATGCAATCGGCCACCAAAAAAAAAAAAAACATAACGACGACAACAACAACAATAAAACAATACACAGAAATAACAGAATTTGAGGAAATGCACTCAGACAGATACTGGACAACGAAGAACGAGGAAAAAGGAGCAGGGAAGAATAGAGAAGGAAAAGGAGAGGGAAAAGGAGAGGGATGGAAAAGGTCTGTGGACACACTACAAAATCTCAAGGAAAAGTGAAACATGACGGGTTTTTTCATTGAACAGAATTAACTGGTATATTTAGAAAACAAATATTTTTTGAGTTTATACTGAAATGTAATTAACTTCACAGATTCTTTAGATCATGATCTAAGCTTTTCCAAAATCTGGGTCCGGTATAAACAAATGTATTTTGAGTGTGTACAGTTCTCACCAAGGGAAGATGAAATTCTTAAGATTGTCTCGTGGGATATTTGAGACGAATTATGAATCGAAGAACTGGAATTTAACTTACGTTTTTGGCAACGTTTCGCTGATTAATCACAATCAGCTTCATCTGGCATCCTTCCAGAAGAAGGCTGGTCGTTATATACGTGAAGCTGTCAATGGCTGTGTAGGAACGTAAGTTAAATTCCAGTTCTTCGATTTATGGCGTCTCAAATCTACATCGACTGGATGAATAATAACTTTCATCAACATAGTCTCGTGGGATAATTATGTACGTGGCTGTTACAGTTAAATAAAGAATAAAATATTTTGGGTAGATGGTTGCAGTTGTAATTAAACATAAATTGACCAAGTTGAAACAAATACAACTCTTTTATTTTCAGAATTTTGTTTTCAAGGAAAAGCTTGTCAGTATATGCTCGGATATGAAGGTTAAAAACAATTCTGAGCGCCATCTTTTGCAGAAGAAAAAGTTTATCTAACAATGTTGAATATGTATTCCCCCAAGCAAGAATTCCGTAATTCAAGTACGGCAATACCAAACTTGAATAAAGCGTAATCAAAGCCGAAGAAGGAAGATAATATTTCAATCTATTCATTATGCCTATGTTACGTGCAATTACATTACAAATATTGTTTATGTAACACTTCCATGATAACTTATTATCAACACAAACACCTACGAATTTAATAGACGAAACCTCTTCTAGAGGAGTAGTGTCAAATACATATAACATAACCTGGTAATCTATCTAAAGAATTACTGGAAAACATATACTTTGTCTTCTAAATATTCAGTGACAATTTATTTGCATAAAACCATTGTGAGACATTCTTCAATTCATAATTCACTGTACTTAAGTATTAGGGTCAGGGTGGGAATAAAAAAGATTGGAATCATCCGCGAATAATATGAAAGAGAGTTTATCTGAAGATCTATAAAAATCATTAATGTACACTATAAATAACAGTGGGCCTAACAAACTTCCTTGCCGAACACCACATTCTATTTTCTTCATAAAACAATCAAAACTGTTTACATGTACATATTGAAATCTGTCAGGTTAATAACTCGTAAACCATTGCAAGGCTCTTCCGCGAATACCATAATGGGATAACTTAGAGAGAAGTATACCGTGATTAATCGTATCAAAATCCTTGGTAAAGTCCAGGAAGATGCCTATTGTATTGTTGTATGCGAAAATGTATCAAGTGTATGGGTAATCTTTTCCACAAAGGTAAGTAAAGCGTGGGTGGTGGTGTGATTTTCTCTGAATCCAGATTGAAAATTCGTGAATATATTACTCATATCAAAGCATTTTACAGTTCGAATATATACTATTCTTTCCAAAATTTTAGAAATTGAAGTTAATAACGATATTGGTCTGTAATTATTGAATATGTTTTCTTATCAAACAACACACAAGTTTGCTTTTCCATAAGAAAAGAACTCTCCTGTCCATCTACAATTTTCATTGGAGAAATATAAACTATATAGGCAACATCAAATGACATTAGAACTAGAAATGTTGCTATGGCGACTGGTATGCCATATTGAATTATACCTCCCGCATACACGAAGTGTACAAGGGGGAATAGGAATCGGCGTGTGGTTGGTCGGGCGGTTCGTTGCAAATCTTACGTTGCGAACTCCTACAATTTTGAAGCAATTTAGATGAAACTTAGGTACATGATGACATTGGGGTGTAGATGTGCAAGACATGTTTTTTGTGTTTGTCGGAGAAAGCATTGCCATGGTAACCACATTTTTTCCCAAAACCTTGTGGAGCGAACTACATTGTACTTCCACAGTACATAATTGTAAACTGTATTTTCAAACTTGGTACAGTGTGCATAATGATCTAAGGCGTAGTTGTGAAGTGGATAACTCAAACGGTTGAGTTACTAGTACGCTGTCCACTATCCTACTGACGGACTGAAGCATGGACACCCAACCCCAACACATAATGCCTCCGGTGACACTTCGTGGCGAAGGAACAAAAATATCACGAAAGCAATTGTATTCTAATCTGGTTTACAATTATTTGGATCGTCAAATAGGTTATGATTTTTTTTTTTTATTATGCTTGTAGGCTAAGTATGGTTTTAAAAAAACAGAAAGAAAATTGAGAAATTCATGAAGATCACATTTGATGCATAAATATGTGTAGGTCGGTTGTATCACAAAACATATAAACATGTCGCAATAAAGCTTAAGACACATGGACATGTCACTGTTTTTCTCATTAAATCATTAGTCTGGAAACATTTTCATTATGACTATTGTTCACATTTTGTATATTAACAAAGCTTAACATTAATTATACTGACTCAAATTTTCACATTGGATGTTTCTTTTCCTCTCTCACATTTAAGAACTACATGTATTTTGAAGCACTAATGCTGAGTTTTTGCTTCATCTGCAAATAGTAAATTATGCCTTTAACATTATGCTACAGGCCATGCATATATCATGGAGCTACTAACAGAGAAGCTCCATGCATATATCAAGACTGTAAAGCAAGGAGACTTGCGCATCAAATGCATTGCGTCCTTACACGCTAAGTCGTAGTTAGATAGGCAGTTACCGACTTCTTGAAACTGTGTCTAGGGACAAAATGAAAGTGTACACCACAAATTCCTCTGAAATTATATTTGACTGTAATTTGCATCAATGCTCATTGTTTGAGCATATACATGTAATTCATTATGAACATACAGTGTAGTATCTATGCTCTAGTGGTGAATATAAAACATACAAAAGCTTTTACGCACTTTCAATTCTCTCACCCCATTCATGCTAAACAAAATGTATTACAGTACAACGTCGTATAATTCTTCTATACTCCCGTGTCACCACCCCCCCCCCAGGTTTTCTGGACTCCCACGTGCAATAGGCAACCGCTTAAAGGGATGGTATAGTATTGGTGGAGATGAGGATTGGGCTTTTCACCTTTTTTTTTTCGAGATACAAAAAAAAAAAACTTTGAAAAAATACAGAGCACACCATTCACTAGGAATTCAAAGTTTATGAGATGGAAATCAGTTTTGGAATAGCTGTGACATCGAAAACAAAGTAAAACAAAGCGATCCTAAGAAAAGGTGGATCCCACCTTTTATTAGGATTGTTCTATGTTGGATATTTCGGCCATTTCAAAACCAATTTATCAAATAAGCGTTGAATCCCATTTGGAATTGCATGCTATTTCATATTTTATATAGATGTTTCTCATTATCTTAAAAAAAAAAATGCTGGATACCTGAAGTTAGGTCTCAACCAAAACTATACGATCCCTTTAAGTGGCAGTCCTTAATCTTAAAATTTTAGTTGACTATTTGCTAATTTGTCAATACAGAATAAACCTTGTTAATGAAATTCACTGTTTATTTCTTTGCTTTCTTCGAATCATGTATTTTTTATGTTGATGTTTTTGCTACATCATAAAGAAATCTTATTTCTATATAGATATGAAATTATGTTGAAAAAATTAAATCAAACAACCAAATGAACACTTTTATTTTTTTTTTCATTGAGTTTTTATTGATCAAATTAACAAGATTATAAAAACATCACAACAAAATTCGAGATGATAAAAATACTACTACTAATAAATAATAACAAAAAATTAAGTCAAAAAAAATGAAGAGAATCAAAGCAAAGCAGCATAGAATAAAGTCAATAAGAATGTTGTACATATGCAATGGTACAGTCATAAACAATAATATCGCTTCAATATATTAAATTCAGAGTGTTCACCGCAATAACATACCTTTACATCATATGTCAAATCTCCATTTACGAAAATGAAGTACAAGTTTTCCATTCTTATTAGCAATGCGATACTCAAATTCTTTACATGTTTTTAAATACACCTTAAATCCTTGAAATGAGGGTTGGTTACCTCTGAATTTACACAAATAAATATAATATTTAAAGATAAGGAAAATATAAGTTATAAATTTATCATCTTTAAACCCGAAAAATTTTTCAAAAACGGAGGGGTTATGATTTTTCTTAGTGTTTTGATTTATTACATTGATTATGTCATCCCAAACTTTTTTTACGTGCTGACACTCAATAAATATGTGAATAACAGTTTCTGGCAATCTCTGACAGAATGTGCAGTTGGGGGAGTCCTTCCTTTTGATTTTGTGCAAAAAATCATTTAGTGCTATAACTCTATGATATAGCTTGAAATAAAAGGAACGAACTCGAGCGTCAATAGAACTTTTAAAATTTCTCAGATGGATGTTATCCCACAATTCTGAATCTGGATTTAACGACAGGTCTTTCCAAAAACAAATTTGTTTTGCTGGAGCACAGTCCTCTGACATAATTGAGTAAACATATTTCGGAACTTTCTTTGCTAAACATAATTTATTTACTATCGTGTCAAAAATTTCATTATGATCCCAATTTGATATAGTTAACCATGTTTGAGGAATATTACTCATTAAAAAATTAAATTTTCTCCTTCCTGTGGGTGAAATACCGAAATCAAGAATAAGTTCTTCAAAAAGTTTGCTTCCAGGGAGTGGTGAATCTAAAAGATCACTGACAAAGACTATACCTCTATCAAACCACTCTTGATAAAAAAAGAATCGCTTTGACTTGGATCTAATATTTCTGTTAAACCATAAACATTGACATGATCCTAAATCTGAAAATTTCACACCAAACTCCTTATTTATTGCTTTCTCCCTGAAAAAAATACCAAGTTGTAATAGAATCAGATAATTGAGAGCATGGTAGCTTATTCAAAACATATTCAGGTACATGAGATTTCCATAAAATATCATTCATCTGATTAAAATCTTCTAATACTGAAAGTTCAATTACCTTCCATAAACTACTGTAATTTTTGTCCAAAAGAAGTTTGACCCAAGCCATTTTCTGTGACATGGCAAAAACATATGGATCGATCATTCGCAACCCACCCGAAGCAAAATCATTACAAACATATTTTCTTTTTACTCTATCTCTTCCACCACTCCAAATAAATCTATAAAATATTCTGTCTAACTCTTTGAAAAAATTTTTTTGGGATCTTTATACATAATACTGAAAAAAGATACAACAGTTGAGGTAATAATAAGGTTTTAACCACACAAATCTTTCCAATTAAGGATAAATTTCTGGCGCGCCAACAGTTTAGGGTCGCTTCTGTAGATTTCAATTTAGGTTTGTAGTTAAGAGCAAACACTTTGCTGACATCTAGTGAAAAAACAACTCCAAGGGTTTTGAAAGTATCTGTTTTCCAAATAAGACCATTTTCAGAGTATGGATTTATTTGAGAGCCTCTTTTAGCACCAACCCAAATTGCCTCCGACTTAGATATATTTAATTTACAACCAGAACATACTGCAAAATTTTCAAGCAAATCAAACAAATGATCAAAAGATCTGAGTGAGCCATCTAAAAAACATGTGGAATCGTCTGCTAACAATGATATTTTCACTTCTTTTCCTTCTACAGGAATACCCTTGATATCATTATTTTGTCTTACAGCTAAAGCCATTGTTTCTATAACAATAAAAAAAAATATGGAGAAATAGGACAACCTTGAAAGATTCCTCTTTCCATCATAACAGCTTTAGTAAAAAAATCCATTATTTACAACATAACTCTTTCGGCTGGAATAAAGAGTTTTAATCCAGTCAACAAATTTATCCCCAAAATTAAATCGTTTTAAAACTTTTAATAAATATTCATGGTTGACACTATCGAATGCTTTTTGTATATCTAAGAGGAGAATGGCACCAGGGAGGTCATGACTTTCTGTATATTCTATTAAATCCATAATCAGTCTAATATTATTTCCAATATTTCGTCCCTTTAAAAAACCAGATTGGTCCGAGTGAATGAGTTCATTAATGCAGTTTTTCAATCGATTTGCCAAAAGCTTTGCCAAAATTTTATAATCCACAGTCAACAATGATATGGGCCTATAATTTTTTAAATACATCTGGTCTTTATCTTTCTTTGGGAGAAGAGTAATAATACCGTTTCGTTGTGATGAAGACAAAAGCCCACTGTCCAATGAAAAATTAAATGAATCCAATAACAAGTCAGAAATATCAGGCCAGAAAACTACATAAAACTCCACCGGTAAACCATCATATCCTGGAGTTTTATTGCGTCAAATGAACACTTTTATCGCAAAACGAGCTAACTCCATTCTTGCTAAGTTGAGATACATGTGATATTTGTGATTAAGGCTGCTAAAAACAAGGAAAATGATAAGAAAATACAGGTTATTTCTAATCATAACTTTTAGCATTATATACTTTGTTATGTCACAAGGGAGATATTACTGGAAAGGTTTGATTTTGCTCCGTCTGATGATGGACTTGCTTTAAAAATGGCGCTTAGCTCATTTTGCAATAAAACTCTTCAAATACAGGTATACATGGCTCCACTGATAATCATGTTTATATGCCCAATTATGAAGCACACAAAATGCAGTTTAATAATGATTGATTTATTAGACAATGATCGAATAGGATGAGATTTAGGGAACAACATTAAAAAAAAATACACCACGAATGACATTGAAATCAAATCAAATTTGGTTGTGTAGTTTGCAGTAACAACGATCCTTGGTTGAACACAGGCTTAACCGGCTTTGTTTATAAACAGATTAGGTTGTCATCACCATAACAACAATAATGAAAGAAGAATAATTGATTAATCTTTTACTTCGCCGAACAGCAAGATAAACGTAATATTTAGTTTTGCTCTGGTTGTTTCATATGTAAGACTACCATTCGTATGTTTATATGAATAATCTGTATAAGTTAATCATCGTTAAAGATATGTTAAGAGTTAGTATTCCTGTCTGTCGATTTGTTTAGGTTATTTTTGTTCATTTTGTGTTTCAAATATTGTTATTACTGTATATGGTTGTTTTGCCACACAAGACTTTTTTAAAATAAAAGAGATAATTACGAATTGGCTATGTTGACTTGCAGATATACTTACATATGTTTCATTCATTGAATCTGTGTGTAAATAGTGTTATTGGATGCTGCGCAAATGTTTTTATGGAGTTTGGTTGCGTGTGTTCCGAGGCTGCTCAAACCGTGTTTTCCATGTCTTTTTTTTTTCTGAACTGCCTGGAGCAAAAAGGCGGGCCTAGAGATCCGTTTTGTCACTTCCACTGGCCCGTCTTATACCCGAGGCATTGGGTAAAACTGCCAATGGTATATGAAAAAAATAATGTTTGACTTTGCTCTTATGATGATTAGATATTTTGTTTGATTGAATCAACATATAGGTGAGTAGCAATATACGGCCACGACATAATATACACCAAAGAAAAATGTCCAAATTCCTTTAGGTTAAGAATGACGTGCCTCCAAAGTTACGGTCGTCTTACCCCATAAGGTGCTTGCAAAAGAAACAATACTTGATATTGATCATGTATTGATACCAATGCTACAGATCTTGAGTTGCAAATAAGAGAAATACGTAAATACGTAAATTTTACTCTGCTCGCATAGGTTCCTTTCCCGTTCTAAATCTCCATTAATTCACTTGAATTCATCCTGCCAAAGACTATAATACTTTTTTTTCCTGCTGTGTGCATATCAATACTACAAATATCATACCATTCTTAAACATGAAATGAAAGCTTAGTTCCCGTCCAAGCCGCCGTCACATAGAATATATGCTACAGTGTATATATCTGTATAGCCACAGATTTTATACTGATCGAAACTAAAACCCATCATATTATATCAGCGTCTTCTTCAGTGCAGTGCGCCACGCGGCGGACTAGCGAAAGTCTGCATATCATTATAATAATAATAACACACGACACACCGTACGGCATTGCATAATGTTTCTCGGGTTGCATCTAATTACCGTAGTGTACTAGTATGCATGAACATGGACCCTACGTATGGGATCCACGGTATGAATAAACTGCGAAGGCGTTTGTGCGGCGTGGACGTTACATGGCCGGCCATCGAGCCATGTCCTGTGGGAAGAAATATACAGGACTGGAATTCATCTTCGTTAATATCTGCATGCTGGTCACGTTTCGATTGAGAAAGGTTGGTAAGAAATCATTATTGGGTTGAGTTTGGCTCCCTGCTCACTGCTGTTAGTCTTATTTTATTATTATTTCACCTTCTTAAAGAGAAAGCGTGATATGAATATATTTAATATTTTTTCCTATTGTAGTTCATCATAGATAAAAGAATGCATGTAGACCATTTGATGTCACATAAGGAAGGTGACATGCTGCTACATCACAGCCCCTGCTATAGTTTTTGTAAACATCGTTCAAAGATAGGGTATCATCCAGTGATAAAATGAGCACTTGGCAGTCGTAAGAGGCTACATGCCACGGCTTTCCAATAGGAAGCACGTATAATCGTGTACAGTATTTGAACAGGCATTTTACTGTGTGTGTATCCTCTGATTTGGTGTATCATGTGGTGCATCATATTACCATGTCATATCAGTGCACGTAATTATGTTATGTCTTTTGAATACCCTTTACGGTTGCCGTATGACTTGAATGTCAAACTGCTTGCAATGACGACTGATTTACCATCAAGAGATGATTTTAACACAAAAACGGATCAATTTCAGCCATTCATGCATGTGAACAGGTGACATGTTTTTGCCACGAACTATATAGAAACATAATTATGTGCTGTTGAATTTTGAGTTTTGTGTTATATATATATATATATATATTATTATTATTATTATTATTATTATTACTATTATTATTATGTACCATATTTTGGTTATGCCTTATATACTAGTGTTTAAACAGGAACTTAAAAAATGAGATCGCTGTATCAGTTTAGTGTTGTTCTTTTAATGTAATGAGTGACTATAGTGTTATATCTGCGAAATGCAATTACACAGACGTGAAAAAAAAAAGGACCAGCTTTTTTTTTTTTTGCATATCTGAAATGGCAGCCACCCTATATACATACATACACCAGTGGAATAGGAGGTAGACGTAGATGACACCGCAGGACGTTAAAGCTTTCTTGGATCTCCCATTTTCTGGCTTTTAGACCAGCATAACCTTTCCAAAGAAATTCATATGCGCAGAGTGATCATGAATGTGTAATATGTATGGCATATGCACACAACCTACATTCACAATTGTATTAGGTATACACACGCAGGCACACACAGACACACACACATACACACACACACACACACACACACACACTCATACACTTTATACATGTACAGATAGGTTGACAGGCATTCTGCGTTTTTAAACCTAAGACAAGTCACAAGAGTGTAATAGTAATAAAAAAAGTATTAGAAAGCGATGTTAATTTCCATAAATAGTTTTGATATCAATTTAATTTGATTTAATTTTAATTGTAATATTATTTTAATTTTAATATCACGAGCATACATACATAATTTACGTATGTATGCATGTATGTATCGTTATGTACACATTATTATATTGATATCCATTCACTCATAGTGCATATAACAGTCTTACCGTCAGGAATCTAGAACTACATAGAGCACCTGTTGGTCTAAACCAGGAGCATTAGAAGGAACTGTGATGAACTGGTTTCTCTCTCTCTCTCTCTCTCTCTCCCTCTCCCTCTCCATTTTTTCCATCAGGTGTCCCTCGTAGCTGGTTGAAAGAAGGCACAATGGCTGCTTTTGACTGCATTGAACGAGGACTTTCCAAGTCCTTCACAAGTTATGGAAAATTCATCGCCAGGTGGCCATTTACAGTACTCATCATTTCTTTAATGATGGCAGCAGTTCTAGGCGCTGGCATTGTGTTTATACGACTTGAGACAGACTCAGTTTTCCTCTTTGCACCGGATGAGAGCCAGGCTAGAGATGACGCAGATCTGATGGACGATGTCTTTCCCGTTCGCTATGACGAGTATCTCCCAAGTCGCGGGAAGGGAACTGCTGATTTCGGTGCGAACGTTATCGTCAGATCGAGAGTCAATAATAACGTTCTCGTTGAGGATATCATGGCTGAAATACTTAGGCTCGATAAAGCTGTACGAAACATTACGATTAAAACTCCAAACGGCACTGCACTCAGGTATAGCAATCTGTGCTCAAAATGGCAGGGGTCTTGCCTGGAAAATCCTGTATTGCAGGTTTTGCGGTACAATGCAAGTCGCATAAATGACATTGCACTGACACATCCAGTATTTCGTTTGCCTAACACTAGCACCGAACTTTTTATAGGAGCTTCCCTCGGTGATGTTTCCCTAACGGATGAACATGATTCGAAGATTACGAGGGCAGGATATTTCGCCTTGAACTACTACTTACAGACGACTCCAGAGCTTGAGACTTCGTGCAGAACTTGGGAAAACACATTCATCGACTACATCAAAGACTTTGATTCCAATATCATCATGGTATCATACATAGTATCACAGTCGTTGGATAACGAAATGAAATCACTGACCTTGGCAGTTTTTCCATACTTCACAATCGCATACACCATTCTCTTCACCTTTGCCATCACATCTTGTGCCATGGCGGACTGGGTCTTCAGCAAGGCCGAGTTGGGCTCTCTTGGCATTTTGTCTGCGTCGCTAGCCATCGCCTCTTCTGTGGGTCTCCTTAGTTACGTGGGAGCCAGCTTCAATCTCGTTGTGGCATCAATGCCCTTTCTCATTATAGGTGAGGCTTTGACAGTCATCTTTGGTTTCTTATTATGCTAATAGATAGCTTACTGTAAAGTCAACTATTTCGCACAAAACGACAATTTACTCATCTCAACTGAAAACCTCTAAATTGCCACGTCTTGCAATAATATTAATCATCCTCTTTAATTTCGTTGTGCGTGTGTATGTGCGTGCATATTTGTGTGTGTGTGTGTTTTACTCCTTTTACATGCTGCTGTGCAAGCTTTGAGGAATGATTTGCGAGTATACAGCAGAAGATTTTGGTAAGCTTTTGCAGTGATGAAGGCTCTATCTTGTAGTCCTAATTATGAATAGATTTATATGACAGCTTGTATGATAAGTCAATTGACAACTAAATACAAATCAGCATGTAACCATGCATTATATATGGTAACCAGTTGATGAGGAAACACATATTTTTGAATTAAGCGTGCATGATTCATTAACAGACTTGGTGAAATGTAACAACGGGGTAGATTACTCACTGTCGATTCAATTAATGCTGTTTAGTCATCTTCCCTTGATAGTCCTTTCAATGAAATTAGATGTTAAAAGACTTTGTCAATACAAATAAAAACTTTTTCTGCAGTTTGAGATAAGACTTTTGATCTGTCATACAAAAGAAACCGAATGGTGTTCCATATCATTTATCACCATCCAATAAAATGCATTTCTTAGGAGTGATTGTTTACGCCACTATACGAGTTATCTTTCCAATTGTGTAACAGTTTATAGTTCAAGTTCAAGTTCAATTTGTTTCATACTTCTCATATACCAATATTACATTAAAAGTAATAACACATACAAGTTATTGCACTTTGTCTATAATATACAAACAACAACAAAATACATACGTAATACACAATGATAACTGGTCGAAATCGAAATAGGGTTGTACAAAGAGAAGTATGACTGCCGCCTTCTTCAAATAATCATACTGTGTAGTAATTATTCATAATTATGATGAACTTACAATATCAAATAACCAGATTACTTAGTACAATATACTCATAGCCGTATTGTATGCAGCAGGGCGTTTGCCCCCCCCCCCCCCCCCCACACACACACACACAAAATTGTCTGTCCTCTCTTTCTTCCGACTCAGATATTATTACATTTTCAAACATGACCAAGAAAATGCAACAATTAAAGTATATATGTTCCTGCGTTGCACAATACACAGACTTTAGAATTGTATTGAAAGATTGATAGTAAGATAATAAGACGGATAGTAATTAATTTTTCGTCTTGCTTTTTTTTGCTAAAAATTTTCCAAACCTTCAACCAAAATTATCCTCTTTATTGTCCAATTTAGCTCCCCCATACCCTTCACCTGCTTAGTCGCTGCTCTTATAGATATTAAATATTTCACATAATTTGACCAGTAAATGAGAAAATTACGCAAAAAATGAAAAAATTTAGTTATTGGTTTTTTTTTTTTTGCAAATGAATTACGAACGTGTCGCCTTACTTTTTAAATTTTCCGAATATTCCATCAACAGTGTACACCCGCACCTAGATTCATAACTATAATTCATAAAAGATGTTAGGATAGCAACTTTTGATAGAATAGAACTTCACGTAGCAACAGATAATCTGTATTCTTGCCATTACAATGACCCCCCCCCCAAAAAAAAAAAAAAAAAAAATGCTATTCCGGCAAGATTTTATTTTATAGCAACTTGTTTATATGAAATAGGGCATAGATCACTAAATTTTAATTCTAAAAACACAAAGCTTCCTCCTGTCAGCTTAGCAGGGTGTGTCGGGGGAGGGATCCTTCGTACGGTCATTATCATGTTCCGCTCCGCACTGCATCTGCAACAACGCAATGTATGGGTTCATACGTAGATTGTTGGTTTGGATACATTATGGGAGTCCGAAGAAGGGAAAATGATAATACACTGATACTACAAGGAATTGAATGATAAAAGTGAATCTAACGAGTAGGTTATGGATCCATTGCTTTTTGATGGCTTGTTTTGTTGGTTGCTTGTCAACAGCTAACCTGGCACAAAAACTGTACAGAAGGTATAAGTCATACCTCTTGTGATTCTTGTGAACTTACAAAGTAAAGGCAGTATAGTCAGACAGAACTGTATAAGCGTCAAACTATTGTACTTACACAGAGTGTATAAGGCGTTGACTTAATTATCAAAACCAATTAATGGTTTTCTCCAAATCAGATATAATGCTCAAGTTGAAACATATTGCAATCAAACTCTTACTCGCCAATATCCCCTCCCTTATAGTTTGCTACAACGTATGATCTTGACAGTATGAACATTATACATAATTGCCATCTATAAGAACTTAGATTTTATGTTTATGCAAGGAAACACATTTCCTTTCCACCTTTGCTTTGTACTGTAGGAGCCTCCGCTAGGAGGTATTAGATCAATTCATTATTTTGAGCAAAGCCCAAGTAGGCCTGATTTGTGGGGTCATCCCAGTGGACCGACACCCACGAGTCATACAGCCCACGAGTTAGACATTGAAAACAGGTCCATGAGTCATACAGCTCACGAGTCATACAGCTCATGAGTTCAACACTAGGCAAATAAAGCCCATGAGTTCGACACCAGGTAAAAACAGCCCACGAGTTCGACAGATACAACACGGCGCGTAATGTATCGGTCTCGTGGGCCTTGTTGGCTTAGTGTCGATTTCATGGGCTGTATGACTAGTGAGCTGTATGACTTGTGGGCTGTATGACTCGTGGGTGTCGGTCTCGTGACGTGCACCCGTATATACACGTACTGTACGTTCACAATATGTAATTTTCCCTTCATAATAAATAAAATCAAACATTCAACTTCGTAACATCATAATTCAACGATGTTTTGGCAGCTTTTGTCATATCATAATATGTTTGGGTTTTTGTGATTCCTATTATTCTGAAGGTCTCGGTTTGGATGATATGTTTATCATGCTATCTGCTTGGAGGAAGACTAGTCCAGGAGAATCGGTAGAAGAAAGGATGGGAAAGACGTACTCGGAAGCAGCAGTCTCCATCACCATCACCAGCATCACCGATGCTCTAGCGTTTGGTATAGGGTCGATCACCCCTCTACCAGCAATCCGCATCTTCTGTCTCTACACCGGCGTTGCTGTTATCTTCGACTACATTTTCCAGATCACTTTCTTTGGGGCCTGCATGGTGTACAGCGGTCGCAGGGAGGCGGCGAATCGCCACTGTTTAACTCTAACTAGGGTGATTCCCCGGAAAGAAGCAAAATCAATGATGTATAAAATATTTTGTGCTGGTGGACTCACTCAAGATGAACGAGTTAGGAATCTTAAGCAGTCCTGCGAAACTGCAATCATGGCATTTTTCAGAGACAGCTACGGTCCAGCAATGATAAATCCTTTTGTTAAAGTGGCAACAATTTTGGCGTTTGGTCTGTATCTGGGAGGAGCTATTTACGGGTGTTTTAATATTACTGAGGGACTGGAACTGAAATTGCTGGCCAGTGATGGCTCCTCCGCCTATCGGTTTTTTGAAGAGCAGAGCAATTTTTTGTCAGAATACGGTCCATCTGTTTCAGTCGCGATTCATGATTCTTTGGATTACAGTGACGCGAATGTACAGAGAGATTTAGACAATATAGTTAAAACATTTGAAGATAGCCACTACGTGCATTCATCAAATTTTACAGAGTTCTGGCTAAGAGACTACGTAAGATATCTTAAAACCGTGAACCTATCAAGCCATGTAGTGCAAGAACAGTTTCATTCCATTCTTGTAGACCAGTTCTTAAAACACCCCGCATTCTTAAAATATAACCAAGACATAAAATTCAAGAACACAAGTGAAATTACGATTGAAGCCTCTCGCTTTATCATTTTGGGCGATAGCTTGGTGACCACCACTGAACAAATGAAAATGATGGCTGATGTTCGCGAGAAGGCTGACAATGCAGAGTATAATCTGTCCGCATTTGCACAAATATTTATCATCTATGAACAATACGCGAGTGTGCGACCCCTCACTATTCAGAACTTGTCCATTGCTGTTGCCTGCATGTTTCTCGTGGCTCTCATTCTCATCCCGCACCCGTTTTGTGCTGTCATGGTAACAGTCTGCATCATTTCAATCCAGGCTGGAATTATCGGATATATGTCTCTTTGGGATGTGCGTCTCGATGGCATTTCTATGATAAATATTATCCTCTGCATCGGATTCAGTGTAGACTTCTCCGCCCATATCACATATTCATTTCTTACCGGCACAGAGACGTACAATGGCAGGTACAGAGGAAGACTTTCCTTTCCCGAACAAAGAGCTGTGATGGCGCTCTACTCCTTAGGGATGCCGATCCTTCAGGGAGCAGTCTCTACCATTGTTGCAATGCTTGTCCTCGTCTGGTCGCCTAGTTACATCTTTCGGACATTCTTTAAAATCATGTTTATGGTAATGCTCTTCGGAATGCTTCACAGTCTTGTGTTCTTGCCTACACTTCTGTCTTGCCTGGGGGGATGGATCAAGGTACCACTCTCAACCTCAGAGTCTGCCACCCTAAACAATGGCCCCGGGGAAGGTAATGAATTTAGCATTTCTATACGTCACCTCGTCAAATATGAAATGTGTACACTCACTATTTTGTAAAGATGATGGATGGGATCCTTTGAACCAATGATAAGCCGCGGATATTGTGTAAACGGTAAGATAACTGACAGCTTTGTTCACAACAGAGTAATGTGCCAAATTGATATCGCTAATTAGATAACTGCTTCTCATCGTGAGTGTTTTCTTGAAGGCAACCCAAAGCATCCTATAAATTTCACAGTAAGCTTGACGTCCTGACCACAAATCTTAGGATCTGTATTGCTTTCTTGGCGATGGAATCATCTTTGTTAAAAAAAAAAGAAATCAGAGATCACAATGATAAGTCAACATTCAATTATCGATTGCTGTTTTGAGTATGTAGAATAGAAATGGAGTTGGTAGGAGTTGGTAGGCACAGAAGAGACCTCAACAGAGGGTAGTGACAAATAAGAGCTGTTCTGAGACGAATTTGTATTAATCATATGAAGAGATTTATTGCAAAATGAGGTAAGCGCCATTTTTAAACATATCAAAGTAAGTCCATCAGCCTATTTTATGATTTTCATCGTTGTTCTTGTAAATTGTGTGTTTTTTATCCAGTTAAAAACTGCGGAACAGTTTTGCCAGGTCTGTAGCCATTGACTTAATTACTTATAGCTGGTCGGTGAATAAACGGGTTGATACTTATTTAGCTTGTGTTATTTTCTCTCACAGTGATGCTGGGAGGGCCTCCTGACATCCAGCAAACAGATGACAAGGAAAGCACATCGAATGGCACGCCTCTATAGAACACCCGACCATCCAGATCGGAGCGAGAGACATAGCCATGACAGACATGTTTTGTGGAGTGTGCTCCTGATGAAAATTCTTCACTCTAGATGATTATGCTGCGTCGTTGGTGCTTTTATACGGCACTGGTCTTGATCAGTCTGTGCCATCCAGACTCCGTTATATTACGGTACATTGTTGATCCGACAACCAAGCTGTAGCCTCTCACTGTCCCGAAGGCGAAAATTCTTGTGAGCGAAGATGAGTCGGGCGCAATAAGCCAGTTCGGGGTTCCAGTTTGAGCATGAGCAGAAAAAGGTCATTTGTACCGAGAGACAGATTGGTTTTTAATTTCACTGAGATAAGCATCTGTAATGCTATGATTATTCATGGAATCCTTATAAATGGTGCCTGCCAGTGCATCCACCTGACAGCAAGCCTGGTATTTGGCAATGTTAACAGAAAAAAAAAGTTTGTTAATGTATTTAAAACAGCACAATGAAATATAGATGATTCCCAAAGTGTTGATTGACGAACCATTCTGGTCACTTCATCTACACAGGTCCATTCTTTGTTAGAATACGAGTTCCATAAATTGCTGTGTTGGGCAAGCTGCTGCATTATGTCGCTTTGAATTGAGTGAAGTGCCTATATAACTAACTGAGAAAAATGAAAGGTCATTTGTACCCATGTGCACATGAGCTATCTCCGAAATGGCTTATTGCACTGATGGCCTCTTGTCTGGTTATCTTCCTTCACCAGAGTTTTCACATGAATGCATGAATATAATCAGCTGTATGCTATTCATATGTGTTTGGCCTGTGCGGAGTTTTGTTAATAGAAATGAAGCTCAGCCAAAATGAGTGGTTGTGATCCATGAACCGTATTTCACAAAACACTTTTATGTTCTCTGAAGCGCCCTCTCTCAAGAAGACCTTCATTGGAAGAATGCCCTTAAGTTATTCGAGGAGAATGTTAGATGTTGATTGTGGACATCAAAGTTACTGACAAACGTAAAAGACATGAGTCATCCTCATACATAGTGAAATTGATGTCAGCTTATAGCATGACTATACTCGTGAGAATATTGCGAAGGTAGTACATTGTGATTACAATACTTCAAAGTAGAATACGTTAGTACGGACAATAGCGTTAAAGCTGTATTTCGTATACAGACATTTTTGACATTTGACATGTATTGATTAGAAAATGATTTTACGTCATCTAACTACTTAAAGAGTTTGAGTGCAAACAGGCGAACGCCATTTTGATTTTTAAGTAAGGTCATTACTGTAATAGACAAGAATAACACATTCCCAATGATGACGCACTCTTAACATAACAAGAAGTATAGTTTTGAAAATATTGCAATATCATGCTATTTTAATTGTTTTCTTTGTTTGTAACAGCTTTAATCTCAACTATCTCTAATCAACAGAAATTGATATACTTATCTGTTTTGCATTTATAATTAGTCTTTTAACTGTAACATTTCTTTCAGTATTGATAGGGCCTAAGCACGACGTATAAATCCATACTTGTTTAAAGCATTATGAATATCACAAGCGCAAATTAAGTATATACAGGTGTACTTTGTATATAGCAACGGGATTCAAAACAACATGGGCCTCCGTTGATCTTGTGAATTAATTTGGCTTCAAGACTGAGACGACGAGCCTTGCTCTCAAGCTGCTGGTGATTAATGTACACATGCAGTTTTCTGTGTATTGTAAGTAATTCAGATCCCTGATCATGTGAACAAAACGTGTAGCCCTTTTCGGTGGCAACTGTCTTTCTGTGCACAGTGTTTAACCCCTCAGTTGTAATGAACGTAGTATAGTGAATGGGCAAATTAGCCGTTCTGGTTGTATCTGATCTTTTGCTTTGTCTTTCAGAAGTGTTTGTGACAAGCTGACGTGTATAGGCCTATAAGCATAATTAATGGTTATTCTAAGGGCAAAATAAGCGCGTTTGCTTTACCGGACTTCAACTTGTATCGGTGATCGAATGCTCCCATGTGATCCCATGCAGTTTAAACAAGTCTCTAGTACATGTTACATTTAAAATTTTGATAATAATGATGATGATGATAATAATAATAATAATGATAATAATAATGCCCTTTTATCCTCTTCTGAAAACCCGTTTACCATTATGCTCTTAAAATCAGGCATTCGAAGAAAAGATTATTTTTTTTTGTTACAATGTATTAGATATCAGGAATATGTCATCAAAGTGCCTTGTTTTCAGTACTTTTTTGTTTAATCGTTACGTGATATCACTGGGAGTGTTTGAGGCAAATGAGGGGGCGCTTTGACTGCATATGTGAGCATGCTTGTGATTTGATCATAGACATGTGGGTTGAGTGAATGCAGCAATATTAGTAGAGCTCATCATTGAGAGTTTGAGAAAAATCAGACAATCCGTTCAAAAGTTATGAATTTTTGAAGTTTCTGCTCACTCAAGGCTGGATGAGAAGACTACTATAGCTTGTGATGTCACATGAGTACAACGGAATAAAGAAAGAATAAAGAAAATTCAACATATTTTCACTTTTCTCGCAAAACAAAAGAACACTTGACTTCTCTCTTTCAGAAGGCAGGGGGAATGATATTACCCTTAACATATGTCAGTGACAAGTCGGAGAAATGTGCACGTTATTCAAAATGTAAAGTTTTGTGAAATTCTCTTTTTATTTTCTTTATATGGTTGTACGCATATGACATCATCATACACTGTAGTAGTCTTCTCATCCAGCAGTGACTACGCAGATACTTTAAAAATTCATAACTTTTGAACGGATTGTCCGATTTTCCTCAAACTTTCACTGATATGTTCTACTAATATTGCTGCATTCACTCAATCCACATGTCTATGAAGGTGGACTTGTCTTTTAAGCCCCGTGCTGTATCTGTCGAATTCGTGGGCTGTTTTTACCTAGTGTCGGACTCTTGGGCTTTATTTGCCTAGTGTCGAACTTATGAGCTGTATGACCCGTGAGCTGTATGACTCATGGACCTGTTTCCAATGTCAAACTCGTGGGCTGTATGACTCGTGGGTGTCGATCTAGTGGGATGACCCCGGAATTACACGTACATGTATGTCTTAATAATGTGTCTGTACTTATATTAATGGTGTCTGTGGATGTGTGCTTTAAAAAGAAAGAAGAAAAAAACCGGATTTAGTTGTTGGTCAAATGAATCATAATGTAAGATTGATATATTTCTGTACAATGTTTGTGTATATCATAAATGCATTTTGTCTGTGTAAAATGTTCTGTTTTGCTTTTGTGAATGTCGATTTTGTGGCATTGAACGAAATTCGAATAAAGAATTAAAAAATGGTTAAACTACCAGCCTCGTCAACCTGTTTATAAGTGGTCAGGATGTCAACAAACCCCTGTCAGTCCTCATAGCAACAGCTTTTTGACTCTGGTCAAGCAATTTTCACTCAACGTCCATTCAGCTAATTAGGCACAGACGGACCGCACTCTTCCTTCCATTCCACACTGTGTGTAATACCTTGAGCTGAAGTCCTCCAGTAAATTCCTTTATAATTATAAGTTCATTAGAAGGAAAATTATATTTTGCTTGCTGTGGAGTAAACCGAGAAAAGTTCTCTTCAAACAGAAATAAACAGCAACGTCTTATATCTCTAACTACTGACGATACACTTAAATGTTTCGACTCAGAGTAACGATCACTTTTAGCAATTGCTTAGTATTAAAGTATGCATCTGCAACTTGAACTTCATCAAGGAATTTACTTGTATTTCTGTGTTCATGAGTCAAATGTCACACACAAACCTATAGACATATCATTAATGTGGCACGGAGAGGGATAAGGTGAAACAATGGAGATGCTTTCAGAACATTGTTGTCGATTGATGAACAAATCTATTAATCATCTTCAATAGCTATAGAAAGATGGCGGCTCTATTTTATATCATAAACATTATACAAAATACAATGTGTAGTTTGGCCTCTATAGAACACAAGTATTGAAGTAGATCATGTCCACGCAGTCAACGAATCGACCGACCACATCCATTAACAGGAATGCGACCTTCTTGTTTACTACAGCATTCTAAAGTCACCATACGGCGCCCCATGAGAAGAGCCTTTTTATGAACTATACCGTGTCAAATATGCAGCTGAAAAAGAAAAGCTGCTTTGCACTGTTGATTTCCAATTCGTATTGTTCACTAGATATAGAAATAATATGACCTTCCTGATGACAAAATTTGCTTATCTCACCATTTTAGTTGTGTGCTGTAGGAATTTTTGTGACGTCAGTGGTCTAGCGTGCTTAAAGGACAAGTCCACCTTCATATACATGTGGATCGAGTGAATGCAGCAATATTAGTAAAACACATCAGTGAAAGTTTGGGTAAAATCGGACGATCCGTTCAAAAGTAATGACATTTGCGGTTTCTGCGCAGTCACTTCTGGATGAGAAGACTAGTAGAGTGTATGATATCACATGCGTGGAACGATATAAGGAAAATATTAAGAGAATTTCACAAAATGTTATTCATAGGAAAGGGCATATTTCATCCCCCTGCCTTCTGAAAGAGACAAGTCAAGTGTTCTTTCATTATGCGGAGAAGTGAATGATGAACGAATCTGTACAAAATTTGTTCACATGTCAAAGTATACGTGAGAGCTCTATTGATATCTATACCTGGAGTCAATATATCTTTAATGCATGCAGGTCAAGGCAAGCAAGAAGTGAACAGCATGCAAACTAGCATTGAGCGACGGAGTCCCTTAACAAAGCGAACTGGATTTGAAGGCTATTGGTACAATAGCTTCGACCAACCTGAATGCAGACAACACGTTTATTTCGCAGCGAACATTTCGTGCAGCCCATACAGTATGGGTATGAATTTTTTTTTTTTTTCTACAAAAGAGATCATATTTTTTGAGGTAAGGAGCATTTGCATTTCGTCTGATTTTTCTGCTTTCTATCGTTGTTATGCTGTTATGATTATACTTATTTTGATCATTATGATATATTTAAAGTACAGAAAAGAGTGGCGGCAATGCTGAAGATTCCAATGTTACGAAAAGAGTGCAAAAAAAAAAAAAGGTGCATGACGAATTGTTATGTTTCCAATCACTTTTTGTTGTTCCTTTTTGGTCTTGTTTTGTGGTTGCCATAAAATCGTCAACGAATTCAAGATGAGAACTCATGTCATGGGAGGGGAAAACATGTCACAATCAGTTTCTACTGTGTGGCCATTTTGCACACCTACTGGAATCTTCCTATCTCTCTCGTTTTTCTCTTTATCTTCTCATCTCCGTTTCAGTATTTGATCAGATCAGGTATGAATACACCCACATTTGAAAATGTCTGAATGTTTATGATTGTGGATATTGAAATTACAATTTTTTATCAGTCCGATTATTCATATTCATAGGTACGTTTACCAATTGATACAGATTGTGTCTCACAGCGCTCACTCAACCCTCGTATTTTACACAATGATTTGCGGTCAGCCATACTCGACACGCATTCTGTGTGTATAAACTCTCTTCTATACCTCACGACTAGACTACAGCTATTGGGAGACATAAGTAGAATGATATCGGAAACGATTGTTTCTGTGTTGTGTTACAAGCTTTAGAAGAAAACTGAGTGGATCTAAAGAGAAGGTAACAATAATTTCAGAATCTCTGAATCTTTACGTATCATCCACAAAATTGCATTAGGCGGATTAAGCGCTTGGACGCCTTGTTGGTAATGACTTTCATTCACATGTGAGCTAACGTTGACTGTTTCCAATTACGTGTGTTCAAATACTGAGTGTCTGAGGTTAATTCAGTTTCTCTGTAAAAACGGTTATTTTCGTGCTTTTCGTTTGTACTGCTGTCAACGACCACACTCCCATATAATGCCTATTTTTGTTAGTTTTCTTGTGGTATATGTGTCAAACGAATGTTGTAAAATAGATTATTGCATGTGTGCATTTTAACATGAAGACATAATGAATATGATATGATATACCATTTTCACAGGTATATTGACAGTACGAAAATTTATTTGCTCGATGATTTTGGTTTGCTTTAAGCCGTCACGTTTTTCGATTGAAAGTAGTTTCATTATGGTTCTTATATTGGAATTGATTCACACCTCGTATGAAGAAAGCGGTTTGCTATAATCCACGATGGTCGTTTGTCTTCCCTGTCCAAGTGACCAACATTGTTGGCAGCTTATTGATTTGATGAACATATAGTAATTGATTTGATATTTCATGTATTGACCCCTTAATGTTTTTCTCTTTCCTTTCCCTTTCTGTTCTTGTTTACCTTTTTTCAGAAGTCTTGGGTAGGACATCCAAGTTTAATCCATGAATAGTCCCCTGCGTCTCTGGACAGGGTTGAACGACTAATCAAAACTATCAAACTCGAAATTGTTCTACGAGTGAGGATGGCCGTTTGTGACTGTATTGACCGCGGATTGGCGAAAGTCTTCTACAACTGTGGGAAATTCATTTCGAGATGGCCTCTTATCTTCCTCCTTACCTCTTTGATTACGGCAGGATTTTTATCGACTGGAATTATTTTTCTTCGCGTAGACTCTGATGTCATCTTTCTCTTCACGCCCGATGTTAGCACGGCACGCGATGACGCGATCATTTTTGACGATCTTTTCCCAGTAGATTATGACCATTACTCAGCATCACGTGGGAATGGCACAAATAATTTATCAGCAAACATTATCGTGGAGCCAGCAGGTGGAGGAAACGTGCTGGTGGAGGAGGTGATTTCTGAGATAATTCGCTTCGATCGTGAATTAAAGAACGTGACAGTTATCAACACTAGTGGTGTACGACATACCTACGAGTCTCTTTGTGCTGTGGAGGGAAATAACTGTGTGGAGAATCCTGTTCTTGAGATTCTCAAGTACAACGAAAGTTATGTGAACAGTGTCACTCTCACGTATCCATTCTTCAAATCATCAGATGCAGAACTCTACTTTTTGGGTGCCACTCTTGGGAATGTGGACTTAGCTGACGACAATTCCACAGTCGTGACAGCAGGACTACTTGCTCTGACGTATATCTTGCAAACAACTTCGACATTAGAGAGAGAGGGCGAAGACTGGGAAAACAAATTTGAGCAGTTCGCAGCAAACTTTGAATCAACAGTCATTTCTATCTCGTACATCCATTCCCATTCACTTGATAGCGAAGTAGGACATTCAACACAGGACGTTATTCCACTCTTTTCCATCTCATATACTCTTCTTTTCACCTTTGCAATCACATCTTGTGTGGTAGCAGACTGGGTTTTCAGTAAACCCTGGCTTGGTATTTTGGGAACAATTTCTGCATCTCTAGCTGTCGCCTCATGTTTGGGTCTACTCTCCTACGCTGGTGTCAACTTTAACATTGTGGCCACGTCAATGCCGTTCCTAATCGTCGGTAAAGGTTCCGATTGCATGCACTGAAAAGTCTTGATCTAGAAATAATTATACTAGCATAATGCGTTCCTGTCCTGAACTGCTAAAGTGCACAAGAGGTTTCGACTTATCGCTGTCGGTATATACGACAGACTAGGGCAACAATGTATCATTATGGTTTCTTATAATTTACTATAACAAAATGTTCTTATAATATAATAAAGTGAAATTTACATTAGAAGGATATTAAGTTATTCGTCCTTTACATTTCTGTGATCTGTGATACTTTGCTTGTGATAAAAACACGCGCTGAAAACCTAATTATCTTGTTGTGTCATGTTCAATGTTTCTAAGTGCTGGCAAAACAATACTGGCAAAAAACAAACAAACAAACAAAAACAGGAAGATTGAGCTTTTACCCCGCCCAAGCAGAGTTTGTTCAGTAAAAGAAGGAAGTTGTCATTTCCAAATTATCTCTTCTTTACTTTATTTGATTTGGAGAGTGAGACAGAAAAGGAAGACAGAGAGTAAAGGTTGGCGTAACCTGGTAAACCATTTACACCATTTGAGTAGTATTCACATCTAAATTCAGCCACAGTGACGTCTAGGCCAATCTAATATCTATGAACATGATGAATATAAACAACATTTTTTTCATCGAAGGTTCCTTCTTTTTATTTGATACGAGCTTCGGGAAAAAAAAAAAAAAAAAAAAAAAAAAAAAAACCTTCTTAAACTGTCGGGCATTTTCGAATCCTACGCAGAAATACTTATTAACCAGGAAAGGAAACCCTCATTTGATTTCCATTTTGATCTTTTTTAAGGCATTGGGATTGATGACATGTTCATCATGCTTGCTGCTTGGCGGAAGACCAGTCCATGTGAGAGTGTAGAGGAGCGAATGGGGAAGGCCTTCTCCGAGGCGGCAGTCTCTATCACCATCACCAGCATCACCGATGCTCTCGCCTTCGGTATAGGGTCGATCAACCCACTTCCGGCAGTCCGCGTCTTCTGTCTCTACACCGGCGTCGCCGTCATCTTCGACTACATTTTCCAGATCACTTTCTTCGGAGCCTGCATGGCGCTCACTGGTCGCAGGGAGGCAGCAAATCGTCACGTGTGGACTCTGATGAAAGTGATACCTCGCGATGAAGCGCCCTCTACGGCATACAAGCTATGCTGTGCGGGCGGTCTGTCGGAGGAGGACCGCCGTGACAATAAAAAGAAGACATGTGAGACTGGTCTCATGACGTTCTTCAAAGAATACTACGGACCGATACTACTGACGCCCTTCTCAAAGATCCTCACCTTGATAGTTCTCTGTGCCTATCTGGCCGGTGCAATCTATGGATGCTTGAATATTACCGAGGGTCTGGAGCTGAAGCTGTTAGCCCGAACCGGTTCCAAGGCTTACGAATTCTTTGAGCTTCAGTCTGCTTATTTTTCAGATTATGGACCGTTCGTGTCAGTCGTAATCCAAGAAACTCTTAATTACAGTGACCCTACTGTACAACAACAGTTAGAAAGCATCGTAGAAGAATTTGAAAGCAGTGAATACATATTTCCTTCTATGTATACCGAATTCTGGCTTCGAGAGTTTCTACGCTTCCTCGACAGAGCAAACATTTCTACCAGTGCAAGGACAGATCCTGGACAATTTTCTAGCCTCCTTGTTGACCACTTCCTGGCAAACCCCTCCTTCTCGAAGTTCAACCAAGATATTGTTTTTAGAAATGACTCGAACAAAAGTGAGATAGCGGCTTCTCGATTCATAATCACTGCAGGCGGTTTGTCGACTACGAACCAGCAAGTACAGATGATGGAGGACGTGCGTCAAAAGGCAAGGGATGCCGACATAACTTTGATTGCATTTTCACCATTTTTCATTATTTACGAGCAGTATTCTAAGATTCGTCCCGTCACGATCCAAAATCTTTGCATTGCCGTAGCAAGCATGTTCGTCGTGGCTTTCTTCCTGATTCCAAACCCCACCTGCTCCCTGGTGGTTATAATCTGCATAGCATCTATCGAGATTGGTATCATCGGCTACATGTCACTCTGGGATGTCAACCTTGACAGCATCTCTATGATCAACCTCATCCTCTGCATAGGATTTAGTGTTGACTTCTCTGCCCACATCACTTACTCTTTTCGGACTGGTAGGGAGAATTACGATGGCAGGCATCAAAATAAACTCTCCGTCTCCTCTCAGCACGCTGTGATGGCGCTCTACTCTCTCGGAATGCCCATCCTCCAAGGAGCCCTTTCAACAATCATTGCCATCATCGTCCTCTACTGGTCGCCTAGCTACATCTTCCGAGCTTTCTTCAAGATCAAGCTCCTAGTGATGGTCTTCGGAATGCTGCACAGTCTGGTCTTTCTACCGGTCCTTTTTTCTTCTATTGGCTGCTGCTTCAGCTGGTCGTCTCACCCGACCAGATCTGCGGTAGAGCAGGGACTGGGTAGAGGCAGGTAACTCAGAAGGTACGTTCGTGAACATCATAACTCAGCTACGATGTTTTTCTTTTCTAACAAAAAAAAAAAAAAAAACCCAAAACACACACACACACACACACACGCGCGCGCGCGCGCGCACATACACACACGAGCAAATGACATTCGATGTTTCTTTTTCAAACTTGTATTTGCATTTTATGTCAAAATTATTGTTGTCAATTAATAAAAATGCTATTTTAGATTATATTTGCTCTGTTACTTGCACAAAATTAATCAAACTCGTGTGGACATGATCTCAATTATCGAATACTTTGTAACCCAAATCCAAATTTTGATTAGAGCACTGCGGAAATGGGACATGATTCTTGGTTTTGTTAGAGGTTCCCCTACTTGATCTTGTGGATTTAATGAATGCAGCAACATTAAAATATCTGTGAAATTTGAGGAAAATCATTCGTCGTTGTCTGTTCAGAAGTTACATTTTTTTTAAGTTTTGGTGCCGCCATATCAAGAAGACAACAGTTACGCCAGTGCAGAACAAAAATATACAGAAACATTCCATGATCGAGTGTACGTGTGTCTATTTGAACTGTATATAGATATCTTCGTTATATCAATAACATCTTACCTTCTTGTCGTGTAAAATGTATTTGAAACATTCATTGCCACTCGTATTCTTCTCCCCCTCTCCCTACCCCTCCCGTGTCTTAGATGGTCTCATCGGTTACCAACTCTCCCAACGGAAAGGCAGAGATAATCCCGCCTTCGCACCACCTCAAGAGAGAACTTGATATACACGTCTCTGGAAAAGACAATCCCTCTGGTAAACATGAATACAATTCCATTGATTGATCACTCGAGAGAGATGAACAAGCTCTCATGAAGAATAAGATATATGATGGTATTCAATTACTCGGACAGAAACCTCTGTCCCAAGATGTTTGAGTTACTATGTGATATCCCTTAAGTTTAAGTTAGAAGGTGAGCCGAATATTTTCATATCTTTTCAGCTCTATAGTGAAATCACAAAATTCTTCCTTCAGGACAAGGTAGTAAACCACATCTCTGCAAATGCACTTTTTGCAAGTTACGTTTGTTCGTTTGGACTTTACTTTTAAAGACTTTGTCAATCTCATTTCATTCATTATCTCTGTATCTTGAGCACAAAGAAAGAAAACAAAGAATACCAAATGCTGGTATTGGCGGACTGTGACTTTTTTTTTTCTTCTCATATTCCAATTATTCTATAAGAAATATTAACACCCTAAAAATGTTCTATTATTTAAGTATGATATATTCCTATGTATAATATTCCATTCTTATGCAAGACTTAATAACTGAAAAAGATTATTTTTTTTTGTGAATGTGCAACGTGTAGACTGCTACGCAGAGAATGTCAAGTCAAGTTGCATTCATCCATGCAGGCTCAGATTGTCAAGAGAGTGTCTTAGTGTTCTATTCCATCTTGGTATTTACAAACATCCACTTAGCCAAATGTTGAACCACAAAGTAATGTGAACATGACAGGTGTTATATTATCCTTTTTCTGGCCCGCGGTTAATGACTCTCGGTCTTCCAGGTTTTCCTCGAGAATTCAACTCAGTACGTTGTTTAATACCAACTAGCAACATTCCGATCCTAAGGCGACAACTCGATCGTCATTCCACATTATATACGATGTTAGATTGTGTAGCCAGGTTCCATTCCACTTCTTTTATGTGTCCCTCTAAAGAGAGTGTAATGAAACAACTAATTCCTTTACAACGTGTGAAGACAAGATGTTTAAGACTTGGATACAGTATGCATCAGTTAGAATGTTCAGTGTTCTGTTCCAACTATGGTATTTGGTAAACATCTATTTAGATAAACTGAATTTAACCTGAGAGATTTTTTTTTTCACTGACCGACAAGATACTGTGTGTACTTCTATTATTGGCCCACGGTCAATGACTGGCTCGACCAGGTTTTGCATTCAACTAACTAAGTCATCTATACTTCTATTATTTCAATTCATCAGACAAGAACTCGTTTGTCATTCCCATTTTGCACAAAACCGCCCGCCAGTGCATGCGGCATGGTTTCATTGTTCTCGTGAGCCCCTCTAAATGACAAAGTATTGAGACAACTCGGATTTTCACAGTATGCACTGCCCATTGTGGCTGTCCCTATTTCGTATCAATCATTATAATTCCATTATAATTAAGTTTATCCAGGCTCAGATTGTCAAGACATTTGAACGAGAGTGTCTTACTATTCTATTCCATCCTGGTAGACCTATTCACAAACATCCATTTAGCCAAATGTTGAACCACAAAGTAATGCGAACATGTCAGGTGTTATATTATTTTCCAGCCTGCGGTTAATGACTCTTGGTCTTCCGGGTTTTCCCGGAGAATTCAACTCAGTACGTTGTTCAATGCCACATAGCAATATTCCAATCCTGAGGCGACAACTCGATCGTCATTCCACATTATATACGAATATACAACTGTATGTGCAGCCAGGTTCTGTTCCATTTCTTTTTTGTGTGTGTGTGTGTGACCCTCTATTAAAAGAGGGTAATGAAACAACTAGCACTTTCACAGTGTTTAAAGACAGCATGTTTCTGCATGAATATGTCAGTGCATTTATTTTATCCGTGGTGCTGCAAACACCGATTTGGTTTAACTGCCATAAATTTGATAATTTTTTTTAAAAGATAATAAAAGATATGCACGGGAATTTTAGTCCAGTACGACGACCCTTGTCCAATGACTTTAAGCCCACCAAGTTTCTCTAAGTTCATTAACCGTATTAAGTTGTATACTGTTAGCTCCTTTGGTTTCGTAATAGCTCACAATAATTTCAGTATTTCACACAAGGCTATTTGCTGCTAAATTCCATTTTTTTTTGTACCTCTCCAGAGCTGAGATTGTTATACCAGTTTGATTTTTTTTTTTTTTTTTTTTAGTCAATACACCAATGTCACTGCTCCTGTCATCTTCTTGCTCAAACACTCTGGGTTCAATGAGACTCGTATGTATCGTGATTCTCTTCGCAATCACTTTGTTTTTTTTTTCTCGTAAATATATAAAAAGTAATCACTTAGATAATATTTGCTGTATATAATTACCCATTTTGGTACCCCTGGCAGACTGCCAAATACTGTTGTAGGTTTTTTTTTTTACCCATTAATTCTTCCCGCATATTCCAGACAGTGTATATTTTTTTTTTAGTTCTGTATACGGTGACTCTAGTTTCAAGTAAATAATTTAGACGCTTCACTCTTTATCACATACACTCAAGATGAATGCACACGCACGCACGCTCAGCGCACATGCACACACAGACACCTGCACTTGCACTCAAACCTCTTCCCACAACCCTTCAATTTCTACTCATACCCCCACACCGACAATGATCCCTCATGGTATGATCTTTGATGACCAAAGTTTGAATGACTCCGAAAGTACTTATTACACAACTGCCGAGTTTAATGCACTCATAAAACAAAATAAATTTCAATCATTTTTGGATTTGTTTAGTCTTCTTCACATCAATGCCAGAAGTTTAAATAAGAATTTTGATTCCATAGAATCATTTCTTTCCTCTTTACAAAATTTTCAATTTAGTATAATTGGCATATCAGAAACTTGGCTTAATACAAATTCACCACCAATGTTTAATTTAGAGCATTATCGAATGTATCGTTCTGATCGTTACTTAGGCAAGGGAGGTGGGGTTGCTTTCTACATTAGAAATAACATTGATATAAAAGTCAGGCATGACTTACATATCGAGGGTACGGAAGATATTTTTGTTGAAATTGTGAACAGTAAAGCAAAAAATATAATAATAGGCAATATATATAGGTCCCCAAGAAATAACATTGATTGTTTTTTAGAAAGTTTTGATCAAATTCTGAGTATTATTTCTCAGGAAAAGAAAGACACTTTTATAATGGGAGATTTTAATATTGATCTTTTAAATAATTCTGATAATTATACAATGCAGTTGCTAAGTTTATTGGCAACTTTCTCATTTCAACCACATATCAACAACCCAACAAGAATTTCTAGTACATCAAAAACTCTTATTGATAATATATTTTCAAATGTAATAAACACAGAATTCACAAATGGTATATTTTATTATGATATATCCGATCATTTACCAGTTTTTACCATCAACAATAGTTCTTTGCAAACAAAACAATATTTTGAAAATAAAAAATCTCAAATGTATTATAAGGAAACAGAAAGTAATATAAATTCTTTGATATTTGATTTAGCGCAGGAAGAATGGGGCGATGTATTTGATGAAAGCAATGCTGATACTGCTTATGAAAAATTTATCAGCAGATTATTGTATTATTATCAGAAAAATATTCCTTTGGTTAAACGGAAACCTTTAAAGAAAAATAGACAACCCTGGATTACTAAAGGTATTATGCGGTCTATATCAACCCGTAATAAGTTATATAAGCAAGCAATAAAGAATCAAAGTAATAACTCATTTATGAAATACCGGAAATATAGAAATCAATTAACATCAGTAATAAGATTGTCCCGAAAATTGTATTATTCAACTAATATAGAAAAAAATAAGGATAATCTTTTTTCATTGTGGAAAACTGTCAATGCTCTTATGGGAAAGACGGTAAAAGAAACTACCAACTCTATCATCATTGACAATGAGGAAATTACTGATTTTACCACAATTGCCAATTCATTTAATGATTATTTTATAAATATTGGTCCTAGTTTAGCATCTAATATGAATTCATGTAATACACATTTTACTGACTATTTACCCAATCCTTGTGAAAACTCATTTTTTCTCACGCCTACCAATGATCATGAAATAATCAATATTGTTCAGAATCTGAAAACAACTAAATCGAGTGGGCATGATGGCCTTAGTGTTCATTTATTGAAACAAATAATTTTTTACATTGCAAGCCCCCTAACTCACGTATTTAATATGTCTCTTTCAACAGGCATTTTTCCGAACTCATTCAAACTTGCAAAAGTTATTCCCATTCATAAAAAAGATGACTTTAAATTAATGAGTAATTATAGACCAATTTCATTATTACCAAGTATATCCAAAGTTCTTGAAAAAATTGTGTATAAAAGGTTATATCAGTTTTTACAAACCAATAATTTATTGATACCCAATCAATTTGGATTTAGAAGTGGATATTCTACTGACTATGCAATCGCTCACATGTGTGATAAAATGATTGAAGCTTTTGCTGATAAAAAGCATGTTATAGGTATATACATGGATTTGTCGAAAGCATTCGACACCATCGACCATGAAGTATTGATACATAAACTCAATACGTATGGAATACGAGGTCACGCTCTGCTCTGGTTTATAAATTATTTGCAAAACCGTCAACAGTATGTTAGTTTTCAGTCTTATGAATCACACAAACTTGATATTAAATGTGGGGTACCTCAAGGCTCCATTTTAGGGCCTCTGTTGTTTAACATTTATATAAATGATATTATAGGTTCTTCTCCATCTTTGAATTTTATACTTTTTGCTGATGATACATCCATTATTACATCAGATTATGATATAGGGACACTTGTTAATCGTTTGAATACTGAATTATTGAATATATTGAATTGGTTTAAATCAAACAAGTTATCTTTGAATGTTAATAAGACAAATTTTGTTCATTTTAGAAAACCCTACTCACAGGATCTTAATGTCAACATATCAATTGATGGGTTTTCTCTTTGCGAGAAACAGGTTATTAGATTTTTAGGCATTACAATCGATTCTCATTTGACATGGAACGAACATATATCCTGTTTACAAAGGACCCTATCAAGAAATATTGGTGTACTCTGGAAGTTGAAAGATCTCTTATCAGAACGATCCCTGATTATTTTATATAATTCTTTAATTTTGCCTCATATATTGTATTCAAATATTGTATGGGGAAATTGTAGTATTACTAAACTGAATTCATTGTATTTACTCCAAAAGCGTGCTATTCGTATTATTACTAATTCCACATATTTATCTCATACAGATCCTTTATTTCATCGTTTGCATACTTTGAAGCTTCAGGACATCCACATCTTACAAACAGGTATATTTATGTACAAGTATGCAACAAATCAACTTCCCTCTTTATTTCATAATATTTTTCACTTAAATTCGAATATACACACATATCCAACTCGCCGTTCGACAGATTTTCACCTTGTAAACCCCAAAACTGTTTTAGCTCAGAAATCAATTAGACATTACGGTCCCGATGTCTGGAATAACCTACCTGATCAATTAAAGCAGTGTACTTCACTGTTTTCCTTTAAAGCTCATTTAAAAAAGTATTTATTATTGAAATACGTTTCCAGTTAGTAGTCTTTGATCAATGTATTTTTTTTTGAAGTCTCAGTAAGCCCTGATCCATGCAAAGTGTTGTTGTTGTTCTTTTTTTTTTTCATTCCCTCCCGTTCCTTTCTTTGATAGTGATATTGCATACATTCATTAAAGCGTATACCTTACCCCCAAAATAGGCATGCTACAGCCTTTATTCTCTCTTGCACTGTCACCTGCACACACGACGCACTGTCACTCGCACACACCTACACTTTTATTGTCTACTATACCATGCAGCAGTCAATGGTGCTGCGTGCTGTTTTTTTTTTCTTTCTTGTTCTAAAGCGCCAAGTCACTATTTTTCTTTTCTGTTTTTTTTTTCTGTTGCAAAATGTGTTTTGTGCATTAAGATTAAGAGTTTTATGAGTACATATATAATTGGTGTTGTATTACATTGGTATCACATATTCAGATAGGGCCTCATCCACGTCAAGCTCTGCTTATGATGACGGTCCCCTGTATTGATTTCTCCTTTGTTAATAGATACAGTATGCCTTAATATGTTATTTTGATTCATAATTATGCCACTTCAGACTGAATGTTGTTACGCAAATGATTTTTCTTTGTATTGATTTGTATGTGTCTGTATCATTTTGTTTTCATTTGCAATTGTATTCGGAGAAAGAAAATGCAGAAATAAACCAAACAAACAAACAAACAAGTCAAGTCAAACCACGTCGACATGACTCTCTTCTTTTCCTCTTTCTCTTCCGCACTCCATAGTTGTAAGCTTCTCATCGAATCCCATTATTACAATCAGTCTTTTGAGTACCGTCTGTTCTTTTATGTTTTTCGGGGGAGGGACAGATTATAGGTGTGGGGTATATTTTAAGTTGATTGTATAGATGAAATATTATGAACATCGTTATTTTTGCATTTTGTATACTTTCAAACGCATGTCCAATCTGAATAAATATGTTAAAATGATTACTCAGCGATACGTATATAGTTTGATTTCGATTCACTGTACATTTCTCTTCTTTCACAACAAAACATAAATCAATTTCATAACTTCGGTGACAAATGAAGATAATCGCGAAAGTTTACATTCGTTATCAACACAGAAAGAACTTTATTTCTAATTGTGAAACTTGATTAAAGCCAGTTGATAACATTAAAGTCAATGTTGGCAAAATTTTTAACTGCAACTAAATTCCCTTTTGAAATTCTGTGTTGGCAAACAAATCACTGAGAAATAAAATCTCTCGAAAAAGACATTTCAGCATCGTTAACGAACTACTATGCGCATACTCATTTCATCACAAAAATATTGATAAAGGTTGTTAATGGTATGCTATTAGATTTTCCTAATATTTTAAGGAGATACAAGGATACAGAGTGGAAGGAGAGATGAGAAAGAAGGTGAGGAAAGAGGCGATGATTAGTGGAAGGAGAGAGAGAGAAAGACGACTGAACATGAGGAGTGGGAAAGATGGAATGCATATTTTGGTGACAGGAGACAGAGTGTTAGCAGACAGGAGTACAAATGGAGTTAGGATGGTCAAGGAAAAATGAGTGAGGAGAATCGAATGTCGGAAGAGGAGGTCGAGTAGCAGGAGGGAGAGTCATTCGACATAATAGATACCTGGACAGGTACAGAAGGACACCTAAAGATAATGTACTCCGTGTCTGTACTCCTGCACAGCATTAAAGTCTGGTCTGGTCGCCGCTGATGTACACTGATACAGTATGCAGTGGCGGATCCAGAGGGGGCGCACCGGGCGCGCGCGCCCTCTTTATTTGGTGTTAAAACAAAAGAAATAAAAAGAAAAAAATGAGATGAAACCCGGAAGTAGCACCAGGGCCCTGTCTTATGAAGAATGAAAACCGATTATATAGTTGATTTAAGCTGTATGTCTATGGCAGCCTGTGTGGTAAGGAAATTTAAAATCGATTTTATCTTTTGAGAAAACGGGGCCCACAAATATTGTTTGCCCCCCCCCCCCCTTTACGGATTCCTGGATCCGCCTCTGATAATAGGTAGGGCCTACACAAGAGTACCTTACCGTAAACATTAAATCTAGCGAAAGAACCATCCTTAGAATAGTACATATTAATATGAGAAGCCATGTCGTAGTGTCATTATCACTTAGAAAATGAATTATAATGATGACAGAGTTCTCATTAGTCCCAAAATGCCTCATTACAATTAGACTTCAAAAGTACCGTACGTTAGTGGTAGTTGTGGTAGGGGTTCCGTCTGTCAATGACCCAACTGGGCGGGGTGGTCGCTATCAGCTACCCACCTCCAAACCCCCTCAAAAATAGATCCAAAATGACGTATTACGGTACACGAAAGCACCTTACCTGGTCATCAGCTCAAAAACTTTCGACCGGTTTACCATAAACATGATTCAAATTGTATGCATTTCTCAATAACGAGCTTTCCTGGCAACCTATGAGCTTGCCAAATGCTTCCCCGAGGCTCGCTAAACATAGCAATACATGTAGCTAATGCATACAATGATTATTCCAGGTGTTGAAATGCATTGTAACAAAAGTTTGAGTATAGAGGAGAATGATGTGATTTTCTAGCTTCTAGGAAGCAGTGACATTTAGAAAGGGAGCATTGTGTGGAATCTTCTTGGAGTTTTTTCCTAACATTATAAATTTGTGCAGCAGCATTCTCGGCGGTTGTTATTAAGTAAGGTCAAGGTGAATTAAGACGTCATGCAAGCAAGCTTTACCAAAGCCCAGTCTAGTCAAGACATGTGGGTGTATTATGGATTTTACAAGAGCATTAGTAGCCTAGAGTAGTGATGATCTCCTTAGTTGTAGATATAACGGATCGGAAATACCTGCTACTATGAGTCGTCATGAAAAAGAACGGCAGACACGTCATTGACAAACTATGGATGTGTATAAAGAAAAAAGCAGTTCGAGTACAAGTTTGATGCATATTTCCGAAAAATCGACCAAATAAAACAAGAACATCCATGCTCCCAATAGTATGTCATCAACGAGCCCCTTTGATGCGAACCGATGTCTGATACTGCCCTTCAAAAGTATTTGAAGTATGTGCTAAATTGGATCTGTCACACGAATAGGAAGACAGTTGATTCACGTCTCTTAGCATAATGACCAACCAATCTCTAAGGAAGATATGTTTTTATGATTGCAATTACTTATTTGATCAAATCAGTCAGAGAAATGCAGAAACAAGTAAGAATATTCCCTGCTCACTTAAGACGATCCAATATCATTTTGTGATAATGCCTATTAGTATTGCCATATTGCATGAATAGGCCTATCCAACCAAAATTTCATATAAAATCGATCGCTTTCGTAATGCACTAAAGTCTCTTGCATGATATCCCCCTTCTCCCAGTGCATCTCTCAAGTTTGCAGAGGGCATACTCGACTTAGTATTTTCCCATGTATGCACAGCAGGCATTCTTAGACAAGAGGATAATGTGATGAGAGAACAGTCATTGGCTACATTGTCCAGATGAAGCAAACCCATACTCGAATACATTATGACTAGGGTATTGCACTGTAAAGAGAACACAACGTAAATCATCAATCCGCTGTCACGTAGTCAACCAGTGAAGTCATTTTGTTTGCTTCAATTGTATCAAGGAGGTTTTATACCTGGAGTTTCAGCTGGCTATAATTATTCAAACAGTTGTCAGATTTTTATTGATGTACAAAAGAATTCAACAGGTGCACTTGTGCCTTTGATGATCGATGTTCGACGCCGCCGTCTTGCTGAGCAATCTGAAGATTCATTTTGAACGTTATCACAATGTTGGCCATATTTTGCTTATTTATTTATCAAATGAAATGAAATTTCACTTAATGATAAGGCATGTAAAACGAAAGCCAATCCCGTCCAGAAATTTGTGCAAAAGTGTAAATCAGAGCTGTATCATGTGAAAATGTTTAAAACTGTACCATCCTGGAAAGCTGCTTTTATCACTTTTCCGCTTAATTTCCACAAATGAAACTAATATGGAATAATCTTCAAGTACAATTCTTTATTGATAGATGTATCAGATTAGTGCCCGGGTATGCCCAGTCGAGTAATTTTCATTTTTATTTCAGCATTTTTTGCTCAATTTCTATTCGCGCATCCTCGTGTCTGCACCACCTACCTTTTATAAGAAGGGATTGCGAAAAGTAATTACCATCACAAAGACATATCTTCCTTTGAAAGTGGCTGGTGATTATGCAATGAGACACGAGTCAATTGTCTACCTGTCTGCGTGGCAGATCCTGTTTGGCACATGCTTTAAATATTTTTGAGCGGCGGCTTTGAACATAAAAATATAGCAAAGGAAATAAGACGGTCGTGACTCCATTCTCTTGAACCTCCTTGATTGTACCGAGTCTCGCGAAACTGAATAATGTGTATGGCCTAGCTGTCTTCTTCCTACTTAGGCTACCATTGTGAATTGTACAGAGCGAATGCTCCTCTATGGCGGCAAACAGTGTATTGGTCGTGATTGGACAGTTTGAAACAAACCGTAGTGGGATAATTCCATGCCGTAGACACCAATTCATGTCAGCTATCAGTTAACAATGGTAAGCCATACACCTTGTGGGCCAGGGAGATGCCACCTGCCCCTCCCTGGTTACATACTTGAAGCTTGACGCTTTCATTAGCTTCTTTGTCTTGCTAAGGGACATCTGTTACGATACAAGACTAGTGAAAATCCTTTGGGTCCTTTGGAACGGGGACAGAAAATTCCAGGATCTTGTCATACGTCACAAGACAATGTTTTGCACTTTGGAATTGGCGCTACAGATTTCGCAAGTGAGCTTTGTGCTTGCTAGGTGACAGTAAGCATGCAGGTTTGTTCCCGTTCATCAGTTAGGCTGAAGTTGGGAGTTCACACCCAGTCAAATCGAAGCGTCTACCTGGCAACGAGAGACCGGAGCTCGGGTGTCTAACCTGTGACTGGTAACATTTGCGTCAGTAAGGCTGAAACAGTAGTCATTACAGCAACTCCACGAGTTGTGGGCCAGACTTGATTGGGCCAAATTCTAGCGGCAGTGAGCGTAATGGCGCGAAAGCTTTCCCATGCCTTCTGTGGAGTGGTCACCTACTCAATGCTCCTTTTAGCTCTGGTTGTCATCGTGTATATGGTGAAAAGAGGTGAGCGTATTATCGAAATGTCACGTACTAAAATGATAATTTTCTCCACATTTTATTCATTCTTATGGTAAGGTGTTCCCAGTTTGTCAACGTTTATCTAATAATAGGATTTGATTCAATAGTTAACAGTTATTGCGATTAGTGACGCAGCTCTCTGTTAGCATATAAATCTAAATTTGTGCGTTATTGATAAAGTAGGCAACATTCAAGATTTCATTCCAATAATTGTTGAACCATCCGTTCTAGATGACCAGGAGACCATTACTTGAATCATAGCATGGATGTTCTTGGTCAGAGGAGTGGATGTGGTTAACCGAAAAAAACCACGAACTCTCTGGAGGCCCTGAATTCGGTTCGGCAGCAGCGGCAGTAAGGGCACTGCTCAACGAGACCAATCCAATTAGATAGAGCCTAGAGTGAAACAATGAAATCTTACCCGTGTAACAGTGAAAGTTTGATCAAAGCGGCATGAAGTCTAAGGAAGTTATGAAATTGTGATGTTTCGCTAATTTTCAGGAAAAGGCTCTTGAACATTCATAAGAATAGTGAATTGATGTCAGCCCCTCACAGTGTGCCTGACGCCAATGAATATGTACATACATTGTACAATCATAAAATTTCCATTTTGTTGTAATCGTACGTAATTACGCACCCGACTCAAATCGATCCTGCTTAAAACAAAATACATAATTACATGACTTATCATTTTAAAGTTATTCAACCGGGAATAGCGTGGCGTTTCATAATTCTAAAGCGGAAAATTGAATTTTCAACATTTTTTTTTTTTTTTTTTACGATCAGTGGAAATTTGTGAGGTGATGGCTTCATCAGCTCACTCATTTACCGACTGTTCAAGAACTATTATAAAAGAAAATTAGGGAATGTTTCGTAATTGCCTTATACCTTTGATTCGATTGTGATCAAATTTTCACTGCTGGGCTTACCATATATTATATTTTATTCTTCCTTTTCTGACAAACTTTCAGCTGGTGTGGAATTCCTTTTCAAAGCAGGAGGTTACGCATTTAAGTTCTTTGTTTCTTAGAGGTTTCGTAACATAACTCTGGAATCCATATATGGCATACATGTATAAGAATACGAATCTCTCACACAATATATATATATATATATATATATATATATATATATATATATATTATATATATATATATATATATATATATATATATATGCCTCAACCGTCAACAAGAGCTTAAAGCTATAATTTGTATAATTCGATATTTTTACATCGAAACTCGAATGATTCAATGGAGTTCGTGCAGTATGCAATATATGTGAATTGCCTACCACATGTCACATCATCCTTGATAAAAGTGAGTCCATCAAAACGCATACAATCAACAATTTAGTTTGCTCGTGTGCTCTGTTGGTATTTGATGTTTTGGTGTATAAATGTAGAAAGCATTACAAAACATCAGCTCAACATTCAGACTGGTTCAGAGAGAAATGCAAGTGTTCTCCCAATCTATTAATTTCAGGCCGGTTCTGTGGTGTAATTTATTCGGATTTTATGCATGTTTTGTTCACAAAAGTTACCCTAAGGCTGCGTTCACATAGAAGTATACTATTCGGGTATTCGGGGCTCGTTTTCGAGGGCACGCGAATAGCTTGAATTGAACGATAGGATTTCCTCACAGCGGTTCACATAAGAGGGCACTATTCGAAAGTACCGAATAGCTGCGAATAGTATAGCAAAGTGGGAATCGAGCTTGTTCGATTTTCTTGCAGCGTATACCGTCTCTCGTTTATGAAATAATGACAATTTTGGTCTGGATTTGCCCTTTAGCAAAAATAAGCATGTAGACTGACAGTCTGATGCAGTTTAGAAATTGTTAATAAGATTTACTGTGATGTAGGATGAAGAAATCCTCACTACATGGGATGGTGAGTTGACGGTGCGGATGATGGTGTACTCGGTGCCCGAATAGCGAATAGCGAATACGAATACCGAATACTTCTATGTGAACGCAGCCTTAAGTTAACAACCACAAAGCTTGTCGGAGGCTTGCCCGACCTAGCAACAGCTAAGTGAATTCCTGTCTTTGGAACGTATGCCTAATGGGAGGGAGCAGGTAAATGAAACTTTTCGTTACTAGGCTGTTGGCATAGTTGGGAAAGTTGACTCACTTTCATTTTGTTGCCTCTTCTTGGTACACCAGGTTTAAGGCTCGCTGCATATTCAGCCCCCCCCCCCCCACACACACACACTATGCTGTTGCTATTTCACTATATTCCTTTCTTTCTTTATCTCTCTGTTGTTCCTTTATGTTTGATGTTGCCTCCCCATTCATCCTTATCTTTCATAGGTTGCCCCCCCCCCCCCATGGTCCTCGGGATCATCACTGACCCTCCTCTGCATTCTGTCTGTCCACCCTCCTGCTAATACCCCCCTCTTTAAAGTTGAGCTCCTTGCCCATGACTTCCAACCCTCACCTTTGTTTTCTTTGTTCTGTGTCCCAGCTCTCCCCGGACTGACGTTCTTGTTGTGTGTAGTATCTATGTGATTTGACGAAGATTCTGCTATTTAGGATCGAAAGCTCAGGGCCATTTTAACTCCATTCTTTCTTTTTTTTTCATTGACGTAGGCATCAAACCGTAGATATAGATGATTTGGAAAAAACAGTATTTACCATACCAAAGACTAACATCTCATTTTGTGCTGTTTTGAATTTCTCACACAAGTTTTGCCTGTAGTATCATTTTGTTTATCATATCAGTCTTCAAACTCAATATTCCAGTGCCGCCGCGATACCTATGTACTTCTCCCAAACAATACATTACAGGTCTCAAACATTTCTTTATATTGTAATGAATAGGGCCCTCAATGAATGACCTTGAGAAAGTTTAAATGTAGGTCATAATGGACTATGTTGAGTTTTTCTACTCATGTACCAAATTTGTATAACGTTAATATACATCAAATAATAAAGACGTTCTATAGGGGCACAAAGTGCCCCCCCCCCCCCCCCACCCCCAGCATGGAAGGGGTCAAAACAGCTTGGGCTTTATAGGGTTTGTTGTTTGCTTACGCACGGATGCACTCACGCACATTTTGACTAGTGGTGAGGTATGAGTTAGGGTGGATTATGGAAGTCTTGCTCAGGACTGTTAATTTCCTGTGCATTATAGAGTAATATTGTCGTCTTTACCAAAACAGAAAGTGTGACGAAAGCAGTGACAACGCAAGCTCACAAAATAACGGCAGGAAAGAAGACAGACACAGAGAGAGAGAGTCTCAGAGAGAGAGAGAGCGCAATAGGGAGGAGGGGGGTTTGTGTATGCGTGTGTTATCTGAACTTGGCAAATCAGACAAGCCAGCAAAAATAAAGTTCCCTCCCCTCCCCCCACGCAAAAAAAAAGAATAACAATAATAGAAGCAAGACAGCTCTTATTTTTCTCTCGACACCATGTTCAGGTACCTGATACTCGAGACATGACGATCAATTATGGTTTCAACTGTATGACCTCCATAACGTTGCTGTTAATTGGAACTAATGAAATCAAGTTTTTGCAGCTGAATGAGAATGGTAATAAGCTCGCCTAGCGCAGTTTTAATCTGATATTTACGTCGATGAATGACATGAGTTGTTCGGAAATCTTGTAACCTAAAGAGAAAATCGAATGATTTTGGTGAAAGGTGAAATCGCTTGCATACTGTGAATCATCTTATTTCAATTCTGCTTTTTGAAGGAAACCATTAAATTTGCTAAAAGTTACTAATATTTCGTACCTTGTGTTAATTTAACATTCATATCATATCTTTGAATGTCGGATAATGCATTATTTTAATAATTTTCTACATTATAAGCGCTTTTTCGAATCGACAGATTAGAATTAAATGAAGAAGAGTTGCATGATTCGTATTAAATTACGCCATTTAACAATTCATCATTATATGTGCTGAGAAGCAAATGGATATCTCGGACACCGTTTACAGTGCGGGGCCGGGCACAGCCGCGGCTCGGCCGCGGCCGAGCCCGGCCTCAATTGCGCGGCCGAGCCTCGCAATTTTGTCCGTTTACACTGCTGGGCTCGGCCGCGCTTTCAATTCAAACCTTTCATTATTTGGTCGTAGTGGCGCTCTGCTTGTAAACTAACGCAATTTGGTATTGTCTGGTTTTCAGACCCTTTGCCAACTGAATTTCGTGGCGACGAAGTCGCCGTTCGGGCAAAGGCCTTTGCCGAAGGAAAAAATCCTTTGCAGGACAAAACCACCTTAAACTATACTATTTTTCGACGTTGATGGAGTTAATATCCTGAACAGCGAAAGATACAGGCAGAGGGTTTGGAAGCCAGACTAAAACTGGCCGCGCAATTGGCCGCGCATTTGGCCCAGTTTGCGTTTACACCAAGAAAAGGCCGGGCTCGGCCGCGGCTCGGCCGCGGCCGAGACCACCTCCAGAGCTAGGCCAAATGCGAGGCCAATTTTGGCCTCGCATTTGGCCTTTTGCGCGTTTACACTGAAGCGGGGCTGGACTCGCACTGTAAACGGGGTCATACAGCGAATATATGTCGTGGTGAATACAGGCGCGGTGGAGCACCCCAATTTGCATCTCATTATCGCCCCGTTCTATTTGAATTTCCAACGGGCATCCACGGCTGCCCGAATCTGTGTGCATGAAAAAAAGTCAAATCTTTACCTTCTCCTTGTGCCGCTATGCGTGCCGCTAGTAAACTCAAACTTCCCACACTATCTAAGTTTTTAAAAACCTTCCTTTTGATGAAAAAAATATGAAATTTGCTGCACTAGACCTTGAGATATTAAAGCGTTTTGAAAATCACCTCTCGCAAAACATGCTCTCTGTTTTTTTCCGACTGGACTATGGCCGGGCTCCAATGTGTCCGAAATTGGCAACATAAGTTCATCAGGCCTAAATCCATATATGGTGAAAATTTTCGCTTGGTTCCACCTGTACTTTTTGAGAAATCAACTTGTTTCTACAGGGTTTGGAATAGAAAATTGTAGTCAGCGAAACAATTGAAAATGACGTCATTTCTTTTCCCGTAATATTGGGCATGCGTGGTACGTGAGATTCAGGATTTCGTGCTCATTGTTGGTTTGCATGTGACGCAGTCAATAAATTTTGCTGAATGTCGCACGGCGGTGACTGCTGAGCTGCTGCCGCGCACGCTGCATGCAGCAATGCGTTGTGTGTGCTGCGACATGCAACGCTATAACAGTGACGCGATTATCATGGGACCGACCTGTACGCTTTGCGTTCGTGCCATTTTTGACATCACCTTCTGTTTTTTTTCCGACACAACCATGGCCGGGAATATTACAGTATGAAATTTAAAATGCAAGCAGATAAACAAATTTCGGTGTACTTTGTTCGAATGGCGCTTTGGTTCCGCAATCACACTTCGTGAATTTTAGGATGATTTTCGGGGCATATTTTTGGTAATTTTGCTCGCCAGGTTTTCGCTAAAATTTCATATTTTATCATTGTCAAATCCTTTAATATGTTATATGTGCATATTCGGACATGTTTTCAAATTCAAACTAACTCAATTTTAATCCGAAAATAGGTTTCCTTAAATTGTTATTAGCTTGAGAAGTTGTTTACTTTTTCTCAACTACGCGAGTACATGTTGTTTACTTTATGCAAATGAGGCTCGGCTGCCAATGGATTTCTGCGAGATAATTGGGGTGCTCCACCGCGCCTGAATAGGGTTTACTTCTTTCAAAATAACAATGCCTATGAATGCAGACGCATCCTTGCATCGGGGCGACAGCGCACTCACCGGCAGGAAGCTATCACGACGCACCGCCGAGCAGGAGGAAGCTGCATGGTCCTCAACGGCAAACAAGAAACCAAAGGTAAAAACTATCTCCGTCATCTAGTCTCCTAATTCCTTTACTCGATGAGCATTTTACTCATATTGACCATCCATTTAATGAGTCTGGAACGATGATAACCGCGGAAAGGGCTTGCAAATTAATACACTCATTGTTGAGTAGGCAGATGTGAATTGAAGCCGACAATGAGCAGTTATTGCCAAGTTTTTGTCGGCAGCATTTTACGCAGTGGATTTCTTGAGTGGCAACCCGGGGCTCCTAAAATAACAAGAACACATGCATGTTTCTCCCTCAGGCGATCAAAGGGGATTTAATTGAATTAAATGGATTCAATTAATGCAGGGAAATTATAAGAACACATCAGTGAAGAAAATCAGACAATCTGTGAATACAAAATAAATCATTTACAACTCTGGTTATATCAATGCTCGGGGAAATATAACTAGAAATTCATGATATTTCTTCTTTTTTTTTTCTCAAAGCAAACACTATCTCGACTTAAAATTTTACTGTTGTGCTAAGAGTAATATCTCCCGGTCTTTTTAAGAAGGTACTTTTCCTGCATGAGCTCTATAATTGTTCTAGATAAAATAAAAATATATGGAATTTGTTATAGGCCTATACATCTTTCCGATATCAATTTGCTATGACGTCATTATTTCTGTTTATCAAATAATGACGTCATAAGTATGGCTTAATCTGAGTTTTAAATATTCAAAGATTCTGAGTGGACACAGTAGTCGATTTGTCCTCTTCAATATTGCGTTCTGTTTATATTTCTGCACTCCCTGAATATATTGATATTACGCAGATGAAGGCGCAAATACTCAAATGTGAATGACACAAACACAACAACAACATATTGAGGGACAATAATCACACTGAGACATTATCTCATCGAGTCTCCTTGTCGTAAAGAGTAATTGAAAGTTATTCATAGATGATTTCTACTAAACCCATCCACTCTCTTTGTCGCCATCATGTTGTGGCACCAAAAATTTTACTAATACAAAGTATTAAAAATAATAAAAGTGGAATCAACACAAATGAATATAAAATGGAAGTAAACAGCGTCGTCCTATGACAGCATTCTAAGCCATAGGAATTGACATCGTTGTGTGATCGTTGACCATTTGCAGGTTGATACGCAAACGCCGTACGACTACCGTCGTATTCAGGGAGAACGACGCACTCGAGTTCGGCAGACTTGCTCTGCAATGGGCTTCGACATGACCTACAACATTTCCACTGACCTGGACTCAGCTACTTTGAAAAAGTTCGACTTTCTGCTTGCCATTCCGGACATGAAATTGATCTATTGCTACGTACCAAAGGTGAGCTGTACAAGCTGGAAACGTCTTCTTCTATCACTCAATGGCTACACATGTTTCCTTAACGACACATGTGGTGCCGATGCTCACATGTTGGCGAGGAAACGTTTTGTGCGGATGTCGAGAATGACGGTGGCAGCTGCTCAGGAGATTTTCACATCTTACACCAGCTTCTTTTTCGTGCGAAACCCGTATTCCCGCGTGCTATCGGCATATCTTGAAAAGGTTCTCTATCATCCTGAATCGAAGATTCAGAACGAGCTCACAGAGTGGTTCAAGGAACATCATCCTGATCAGACGCATGAAAACCAAAGCCAGCCGTTTACCTACCGAGAGTTCGTCACTCATTACATGAAAGCCGGTGAAAAGAACCAACATTGGGAGGACATGAACAAGTTGTGTTTTCCATGCCACGTCAATTATGATTTCATTGGTCACTACGAAACGCTGAAACCGGATTCGGATTTCATTCTCGATCTCGCCAATGCGCCAGCAAATGTCCGATTCCCCGCACCACAAAAGAAACCGACCTACAGTTCAGATGAAGAAACTCTCGCGAAATTTTACTCGCAGCTCACCGACCAAGATCTAGATCGTTTGACAGTTAGCCGTGGTTTTGCAACAGATGCCACAATGTTTGGGTACCAAATGCCAGATTGTATAAGGCGAGACTAGACTAAAGTTATACGTCTCCATGAAATCAGCTGACACTCCGTTTAATTATCATACACAACAAGCAGGAAACATACCAGACAAGAAATGATATGGCATTACTCAAGATGTCAGTTCGTCTTGCCGAGAATAAAATTAAATAAACTTGCGACAGACATCGAGTGACGACTGAAACAATGTTCAGCTTTCTACACTGTATTTTTAGAGGGGCACAAAAAGAAGCTATACACATCAAACTAATAAATAAGAGTGTTCACACAACATGATTTTGATCTTAATACAGCAATCCAAGAAAGTAGAAGCTGGTATGGTTAAAGCTCACCCAGCTGTGAGCTGGTTTACGGTCACGTGTCACTAGGAGAGCGTCACTGCTTGTCTCTCATCTGTCATGTCTTATCGTTCTGTACTGTTTCTCATTCGTCTAGTAATCTGCGAATGACTATAATTAATTGATGTATGTCTCCCGCCTACCTTCCTGGTTGTATCCCTTTGTTCATAGGTTTGTTTGCTTGTTTGTTTGTTTGTTTTTTTCCCAATAATGGGAAGTCTCACATAGAGATAGGCCTAACTTAATTTATTCTTAGCAAAAAGAGAATTATTTTTGTTCTCTTGAACTCGTGGCCAACATCGTATTATGGTTAATGTCAAAAAACGTGTGGAAAAATGTGCAGTTGACAGATTCGTTAAATATTTATAACAACTCAAATGTCAGAGCAATTATCTTGTATAGAGTAATACAATGACGAGAAAATGGCAGTCTGCACGACATTGATTAATTCTATTAGTATTATGAATCTCCCTGTAGCTAAAAAGTCTTGTATTCTGAGAAAAATGTCTTAGATATACCGTGTTGCACGTATCAAGATAACAAGATTTCAAGTATTTACGATCCTTCTACCTCATGTTATTATATAGTATGACAGTTAATGACGTATAAATTCACTTGGCGTATCCATACAATGTTATTCAATGCATAACCTTATTTTCGTTTGGAAATGCAAGGCGAGGACGTTCTGGCTCATTAGGTTCAAGAGAAAACCAAAATGTAAATTTCCATTAGCTTAACGTCGAGAAGGATAGTCAGCTTTCATACCGCTTTGCAACCAGTTTACCTTTTAATAAACTGTAATCGATATTTTGTAGTGATTGCTTTTGTGTTAGAACTATAGCGTCAGTGTGACATCCGTTATTTAATTTCGTTAGAGTCTATACTAAACTATGGGTGTTAGCTATTGTGAAATAACGAGTATTGGTTCCTATGTTGTCTCAAGCAGATATGTGAAGTTTATGTCTTTAGAATACACGTATACGTACGGGATCGACGTTTTGCTTCGATCTGCCAAGCAGATGAGCTGAATTTTTCTTTGAGATGTTAATAATGCATTAAATGCAAATTTCACAACAAAGTTCGTATGATATACACCTGTAAAGGGTGTGATGTAATGTGTACAGTATCCCAAGTGTTTGTTGTGCAGGGTTCATGAAACACATAATCTTAAAGTGATTCCCACAGCAAATTCACAAAAAATATATCAATTTCACAAGAAAGAGAAAAACCCTGCAAAACGGTGCAAAAATGATAAAAATGTATAAAAATAACTACATTATGGCATTCTGAAATTTCGAAATGTTGTGGAAACGCTTCTTGATTAGTCCAAATGAATATTCAAATCAGTCATTAGATGTTTTGCTGTCACAATTTCTTATTCACTTAATTATACAGAAATGAAAAATTTCAATACCATTTCAATATTTCAGCTCTATGAATACAAAATTTGCCTTAAAACCACCTAAAATAAATAGGACAAAATGTTACCTCTGATATATTTTAGTATGGGAATAATGCTTTTACCTGTATTAGCTAAAAATAAGTTGGTTTTTTTTTTTCGAATTTCATATATTACGACATAAAAATTGTGAGGGCATTACATCAATTCTCTCATTTGAATATTCATAAGAACTGGTCAAGAAATGTTTTCCCGAAAAAAAGAAGTGAAGTTTCAAAACGTGAAAACATCTTTATTTCTTATCCGATTTTTGTCATTTTTGGATCGTTCTGTAGGGAATTTTCTCTTATTTTTTTTTTAAAGTTTATCCACTTATGGGGTGGATTCCTCTTTATAGATCCGGTAGCTTGAGGACACCATGGAGTAGAAATGATATGAGAGATTCCTCGAATCAAATCGTGTAGGTTTATCACCTGATCACTGATCTCTGTTTGTAGGCCTACTGCCGAAGAATCTCGTCTAGAATCGACCGTTACCGATGAGCATGCGCTTCAATGCACACAATTCGCTGACACGTGGCTGACACGTGGCTGACGGGTGCTACATGTGGTTTTCGAATGTACCCTGATGAGCAGCGAATAAAGATCATTCAATCAGACCACTAATGTTTCTCCGCGCTACTAAGGACAGACAGCCGGGTGTTGTATATCACCACTGCTCTATAAAAGCATGTTGGTTTACAAGTTTTAGTTGGCTATACGTTTCTTTTCTTTTGTCCTCACAAGTACGATGAATGTGACCTTTTACACAAGACCATGTGGAACTTTGTGATCAAATTTTCACTCAATATATCTCTCTTACTCTGAGATAACCCTTTTAAAAATTAGTTTCAGACCAGTATAGCCTTCTGTGACAAAGTTAAAAGAGTATAGTGGAGTTTTAATAACTACACATAGGCGTCTTCTTGTCTGCTAATGCAACACAAATCTGGCCCACAAGAGCTGGTCGATTTTTCGTCTCATTCTAATCATGATCGCGATTTATCATGTCAGTACGTGCTTTCAAATGCCCAGAAACAAACACGACAAATACATACTTAGCCGAAGTGCAGCCATACAATGCTGTAGTGTAAGACCGTAAAAGCCGAATGGATGTGACAGAAACGTGTCGACCGGCGCGTCGAGTTCGAACTGTAGATCTCCGTCGCGAACGTTAAGACGACGCTGCAGCGGCGCCTCCTTCCAGGTTGAACAATGTAAAAACTGTCTCGCGCATGTGCAAAACACCATTTTTTTCCTTTTCCCTTTATTCATTTATTTATTTTTTATCTATTTGTGTGACCCCCCCCCCCCCCCCCAATTAGCGTCGTCTTAGCGTTCGCGTCGCAGATCCCAAGCTCGGTATTATCTTGATCACTTCAGTGTATGCACCATTTAACATTCTGGTTCCCATGATAGGATTTGTCGTCAAAATGCATGACAATGGACTAAAGATCTCGTGGTGCCAATTCAACCACTCACAAAATTGCTGTAAAATCACATCTACAAGATACATGTAGGTTTCTCTACTTCCATCCCTCATTTTAGAATGTCAATCTAGTCTTTTTGTCCCGTCAGTGTAGTTTTCTGGCCCTTACCAGTGATTGTTTACATGAATGTTCTTATCTCTTGAGCTATGTGCAAGCAATCTCTCCGTCTTTCTTTCATCCAGTGACTCCTTGTGCATGTTTTTGCCTTTGTGGTTGTTTGTATTCTACATAATTATCCTATTTTTGTATCAAAGTCCCACGAATTAGTGGTTCAACACAAGTCATGGGAACTTGACAAGATATAGTCTAATATTGAGAGAGAGAAAGAGAGAGAGAGACGGGGGGAGGGGAGCAGTAATAAGCAGCTCAGCAGACAACAGTATACAGGGGAGGGGGCATTTCATGAAGCATTTTGTCTGACAACTTTGTCGTACAAATTTGCTGTCACCCAATCAGATGCAAGGATTTCCGTAGCTTATAACAGTTTGACAGACGAAATATCTGACAAAACGCTTCATGAAATGCCCCACAGATTTAACTCCACTTAGTTATTCTTTGCACCTGTGTGCTTGGAGGAAAACATTATTCCTCAATGGATTTACATTGCATCATGGATGCATTTTCAAAGTTTATGAAACACAGAAAGAGGCAATTTCACATTGTACTTTCAATATTTTGATGTACGATTTACTTTTATTTGGTTCACAGATCATTATCACTAGCTGCCCTGAACAAATGTGCTGAATGATCTTCAAGAAACAGGTAGTTTGTAGAGGATGTAGGAATGAGGAATGTTTTAGAATGAGGGTAACTTGTTACAAGTCTGTATGTCTGACTTTATGTACAGCTTTACAGATATTATGTTGACAGCATACCGTTTATGATACGAGAATCATAAACTTACTGCATGAATGCATACAGAATACATGCATCATGATTATTGTACAGATTGTCACATTGGAAAAGCATAGATATACAGACACTTAAAAGCTGCCCACAAAATTTGGATTTTTATTAGTTGACATTGAATTCTACTAGAACAGCATAATCTCACACACACAAAAGACAAACCCAATGGCCCAAATTCACGAAGGTGGTACAAATGAAACCATGGTTTAAACCATGGACAAAAACCATGGAGCGCCAAGTGTCGCATGGAATATTTCGTTACAAAATCAGTCATTTCGTCGATGAAATGATTATTTTGTAACAAAATGACGACATTTTGTAACTACATGAACATTTCATCCACGTAATGATAATTTTGTTAACGAAACAATCATTTTGTCGACGAAATTACCAATTCCGTAAAGAAATATTCCATGCGACACTTGGCACTCCATGGTTTTTGTCCATGGTTTAAACCATGGTTTCATTTGTACTACCTCCGTGAATTCGGGCCAATGATTATGGATCACTGACCTAGGCAGAGATTGATATGTATAAGATACTCCCATTAAACTGGCTTTTGTCTCATCAAAATCATGGAATGAGATGTTGTGACTTGTGATCCTAGTAATGCCGACCTGAAGATTACACTTATTAAGTTCTTGTTTACTAGAAACCACAAATATTAATAGTTTCTTACTAATCATGTCACCCTTAATCAGATTTTGAACAATGTATTACATTCTAGAGAGAAAAAAATAATTGATTCCTAAAGCGTCAGGCTTTATGAAAGTGAAAGGTACTTAACTTGAAGAGTTTGTTCGCAAAAACCGATAAGTCCATATTTGCCAAATAGAGATATATGCGATTTAAGGTCAAGAAAAATAAGGAGAATAATAAGGAAATTTTTGCTTCTTTTGACCATAAAATCAAAAAATATACCTTTATATGAAGTGACCAATATATCATTTAAAAGGTATTATTTTGTACTTTATGACAGACTTGGAGACCGTACTTCAAAATCTTCAAAAATGGACTTATCGGTTTTTGCGAACAAACTCTTCACTTACTTTGGTGAAATTTAATCGGCTGTTTAAAAAAATACAAAGCTCATACTTGTTTCAAAACCTGATAAAATTGTTGACAATACAATGTATCAACATTTAGTTACATGCATGTATGTACAATCTTCTGTTGTCTTGCAATAAATTACATTCACGATACAAAAACTTGAATTTATATTCATAAAGATTTGTGTTCAAAAAATACAACTGCCAAGTATGTGAATACAATAAAATGAATCTACAGTTACAGTATGTGATGGTTTCATCAAACTTAAAGATGGCAGAACAGGTGTCAATGTTCCTGCAGTGCACAATTTTTGTTGATAACTACCCTACATTTGACTTACGAATTCCTGTCTATTCAATAACTATCTGTTACACAAACACACATTTACACAAGAGATTTCAAACTGCAGCAAATATTGCCATAGACTGGTAGACAACTAGTGAAAAAAGATGAGACAAACGAGACCTCATACTGATCCTGCCTCGGACAAACGAGACCTCATTCTGATCCTGCCTCAGACAAACGAGACCTCATTCTGATCCTGCCTCTCATAATACACTCCAAGGTAAGCAAATCTGATCCATGTGTTAATTAGATCATTTACTTTTTCTCTCATCTGAAGCAGGCTCGTGATCTCACTTCTAATTATAGACACATTCAGTAGTTGGCACAAGGATGATGTTTACTTCCGTTCTTTTGAAAGCATCTGAACACACTAACCATATCATATTTGTCAAGCTAGACTGTAATGAAAATTATTTTCAGGACTGTGTATAACTCACATAGATTATTGTCATTCTGGAAGTCTGGTCCATTCAATGACGTTAGTATAGTTCTAGCCTCTGCACAACATAGTCAATAAGAAGTGAATTCTAGGGACTCACAGGTGTGTGCAATGCAAGCAGAAGGCCACAACACACATATACACAGAAACATATCCCAATGTACATAGAAGTAAAAAACATAAAAGCACAAAGTTGGCTACATAATGAATACATTAATTAACAAAAGGAGTTACATAACTGGAAATGCATGGTTATATTCTACGATCACATTACTATTTAAATGTATATTTTTGGTTTTGTTGTAGTTTTTAACCAAACTTCCAGAATGCCTCACTTCTTTCTAACTTACTAAAGTGGTTACAGAAATCAAGTGGGTTTCCTTCAACTTGCCTGATATTTCAGTTACATAATGGAAACATTGTTATGCCTTCAGGATAACAAAAATTCAAGCTTCTTGAACTCCTCATAAATCAGCGGCGGATTCAGAGGGGTCGCACCGGGCACGCGCCCCCTCTTTATTATTTGTTAAAACAGAAGAAATAACAAGAAAAAATGGGGGTGCATTTGCCCCCCTCTCAATTCTGTAAAGGTGCCTCCCATTTGCGGAATTCCTAGATTTGCCCCTGTAAACACAGTTTTACTCAGCATGACTTCTGAATATCATGTTGTGATATTCTTTGGAATATCATTCAAAACATCTTTTCCACAGAGTGGTACACATTGCAACTATCAGATCTGATCTCTAGTGAGGCAGAAAGCTGAGCATTGCTAGCCTTCTGAAAGTTGAACAATCCTTTTGAAGTGGTAAACAAGGTCTGACATATCAGCAGGCACAATTTGGAATCAATACAAGAAACAAGAAAAGGTTATATGGGAAGAGGGGAGAACTAGTCGCTTATCTTCCTACAAACAATTTTAGACTACATACCAACACTAGCCTCTTCAAGTGTGATCGATAAAAGAAGCACAATTCATTCAACAAACACTGATGAACAAACATAGGCAATACATCAATGAAACCAGCAACAACACACATTGTATCTTATATTTTCTCAATGTCTTTGGATACAATAGATGTACCTCTACACATGTCTGGTAAACTTCCTTTTTGTAAAAATTATGAAGGAATTCGTGCCCATGCTTTAATTTTGCATTTTCCCTTAAAATTCAGCCAAATTTGTGTAAGTGCACAGGCAGGACAGAGTTAGGTCTACAATTTACTCACATAAGGTATCAGAAAAAGGAGGAAATACTAGTGTTCTTGATCTTACTGACATCATATGTGCCCACCAGACATAATAAAAGACACGACACTATTTCATACCCGTCTCTGTCTTGTTTTGGATACCAATGATAGCACCTTTGGGACAGCTCCACCCTACCTCTCCCCTCCCCTCCCTCCCTCCCCCCCCCCCCCCCTGCCATAACTTCACTGTCTTTCTTCCAGCTGGTTAAATGACATTTAAGGGACTGTACAGTACTGGTTGAGGTGGGGATTCATGTTTTGAACATTCCTAAGTGAGATAATGAAAAGCCTCTTATGAAATATGACAGAGCATGTGATTTTAAGAAGAATTCGACGTTCATTTGATGAAAATTCGTTTTCAAATGGCTGAGATATCCAAAAAAGTGCTAATAATAAAAGGCAACAGGCCATACCTTTTATTAGGATCCCTTTGTTTCACCTTGTTTTTGGATATCTCAGCCATTTCAAAACCGATTTTCATCGAATAAACTTTTGATACCCCTTAGAACTGCATGCTCTTTAACATCTCATAGAGTGGTTTCTGAATATCTCGCAAACGTTAAAAGCTAAATCATCACCTCGACCAGAACTGTACACACCCTTTAACCCGTTGAGGACAGGCTAATTTGGCTATAACATGCATTTCCCATAGACACCTGCCCGAGTATACTGAGAACTCGTCTTCAGTGGTTTAACATACAAAGTATAAGTACTATGAATCACAATTAGGCCATTAAAGGGTTGAAGTACACAAGAGGATTAGAGGTGAGCTCTTTGGTGTGCAAAGTTGGTCAGAGGGTTAAAAATGGGGAAATTTGCTTTGTTCTTCAAGCTGAGTTCAAAAGCCATTTTCAGATGAGCTTATAAAGTAGCAAATCACTTATATTCATTTGGATAGTACAGCCTAAAAACAAAGAGATGAACAGATCAACTCCACAGTGCATGACTCCCTGACACCACACAAGACATGGCAGTCAGTGGTCCTACCCTGTGTATATTCCCCTAAATGTGCCCAGAAAAGACTTTTTAACAACTTCTAAATTTATTCTTCTTGGATAATTTCTGTACAAAGAAAATACTTATTTTTATAAGAGAAAACATTACAAACCATGTTGGCTTTTAGAAAAGCCAATAACAAAATGCATCATTTAATACAAAATTGAAATCAATTAAAAGAAAGAAATGATTTCACTAAAATCTATGCAAATTGCTGCTTAACCATCAAAACTTTTGCTCAAATTAACATCTTTCCAGTTGAGGTAAATTCTGCTTTGGCTGCTGTAATATATATCAAACCACTCATCATTTTGTGATACAGCAAAATAAAATTGTTCTTCACAACCCTCCCCCCCCCCCCCTGTGAGAAGAAAGACAAACACACACATTGCACACAGAGTAAGAAAAGATATAAATATACTATGTACATTGCCTTCAAGTGAGAGTAGTCTCCATTTTGAGAATGCTGAGGGTCTGTAGGCATAGAGGTTACAATACAGCTATCTCTACATACCATCAATCATTACATTCATTGTCAAACTTGAGCACTTCTCTCCAATGCCGTTATATCTCAAGGTGTTCTTAATATGACTCCTGCCTGCAGTGAAGAGACCTGCAGGTGTGATGTCAGTCAGCACACTTCCCTATGCTGCTGTATCTCAAGGTGATCCTTCCCGCAGTGCAGAGACCTACAGGTAAAATGTACAGCACACTTCCATACTGTCAGCTCACTGGCTAGATGTACAGCACACTCCCACACTGTCAGCTCACTGGCTAGATCTTTAGCACTTCGTGGTGTCTTCACTCATCTCTGTATCAAACTGAGACACAGAGAAAAGGGAAAGTAATGAAAGAAAATTCTAAACATTTCTCAACAGGCTGTACTTAGTGATCAGCTTTGTCAATTAATCAAACTAACTAATTGACACAAGCTAGATTTCAAAAAGAAACTCATGAATTTTGAAAGTTGCAAAGTGTATACTTCCTATGAAGCCTGGTTTGGAGTTTGAGTATCCTGAATAGAATACCATTCTCATCCAAGTGAGTCATGTTCTGATCAGACTTCCCGTGTACATGCAGTCTACTTGTCATATTGTACAGGTGGCTAAGAATATATCACATTCATCAATCTAGAAGTGCAAAATATATCACAAAAACATCCAATGCACAGAAGAGCACAAAACACTGTTGAATGGTGTGTTTTATTAGAATTCTAGAAGCTAGTACAACCAAAGAGCTTTGCAAGGAACACTTGATTCCTCAACCTCACCACGACAGAAGACTGCAGTCAGACCAGGTCTACCCCATCACTCAACCTCACCATGACAGAAGACTGCAATCAGACCAGGTCTCGGCTGTAATCTGGCAGAACTCCCTAGGTCAATTTTGGTCGATTTTCAGGTTTTGAGTGTTTTGTGTGTTTTTTCTCAAGCTCTTTCAAGTGGGCCAAAAAATAAGTTGTGATTCGGTACAGAAAGTTATTTTTAGAAAGTAATTTTGGCAAAATTCCTGAGGAGAGAGGGCGATTAATCTGGCAGAACTGCGTAAGGCGAGATACGAAATGAATTTTCCGATGTTAATCAGGCAGAACTGCGTAAGTCGACTTACGACAACGCTTGGACCAAGGTGTTCCTGCATCCCGCACGGACATGATATATCTTAACACGCACGTGCGCGGCCTTGGTAGTGACGAACGCGCTGCGCGTTCAAGCTAGCAGTGCCTAGCTAGCTGCTAGACACGTCGTACGCGGCTACGGATCATACACGGTACAACGACAGTCACGCTAAAGCAATGGATCCAAAAGCAATGACCCTCAACTCTTGGGGGAAATTGCCACTTTCTTTCCCTTCATAGACTGGCAGGCTTCAAAACAGGTCAATATGCAGTATGCCTTACTATTAAGTTTTGCTACAATCTAGGGTTTTTTAAGCCTAGAGCATTTCTAGATCTAACAAACGTTATAGTTTGCATCTTGTCTGACATCACGCTCCAGTCAACTTTAGGCCTACTTAGTACTGCAGCACTTGTCCATTGTTCGTGTACGTGAAATCAATGTATACTGTGCGGTAGCGTAGGTCACGCGAACAACAATATCTGTAATCCATAGCTTCTTATTTTGTTTTTCATTGTAATAAGCGGTAAGTTGGCTTGGATCTATGGGATTGATCTCAAGAAGTTTAATGAATATCTAGGATACCGTCCATAACGATGGCATTTTGGATCCAATCCTGCAGACATCAGAAATTAGCCAATACTAACACTTTTACAAGTAGTGGTAGCCGCGGTAGGTACCGTACCGGTACTCCCGGTAGAGTTGTACAGTAGGGCCTACTACCGTTACTTAACTTAGGCTGAATCGCCGGTTATTCTGTCTTTACTCAGTTTTCTATTTTTCTAGATTTGATTTGGCATAGACATTCTTTAAGTCTGTAATATGAAGAATCTAGAATCTACAGGTTGAAAGCTAAATTATAACCATTTAGCCCTAGAAATAGATCTGAAACTTAAGATCTAGATCTGTGATCTACTATTACTAGACATTAGATCCTCTATAGGCTATAGATTTTATAGACTTACCGTTAGTCATTAGATAGGCAGGTTAGGCTTTACATTCTTAGATCTAATATAACATTAGTAACATTAGTACTAGATCCCCAATCGCAATAGACAGTCTAATATCCCCTACCTGGATATAGAGTCTAGATCTAGAGTCTAGACTAGAAACTAATTTTCATTGATATTACTAGTCTGTTAATGATGCCCCAATATAGATGTCTGGATGTTACATAGACCTAGACGATCGAGTAGAAAGAGTTCGAGAGTTCTAACATTAGTACGTTTTAGGCCTGCGTAGAGAGTAACGGTTAGAACACTACCCTAGTACTGTAGGAGTTGACACAAACGAGACCTAGGGTCTATTTCTAATAAAGCTGTAAAATAAACTTTTAGTCAGGCCTAGCTCCTAGTATTCTTTAGTTTAAATAGAGTTTAGGCCTTCAGCCAAAAGGGTCTTGGCATACTCTTACTTTGGGCATAGAGTAGGAATGATGAGATCAGTAGGCCTATCGTATGCAGATCCCCATACCGCTCTACTAGTCTCTAGGGCCCGAATTCATGAAGGTGGTACAAATGAAACCATGGTTTAAACCATGGACAAAAACCATGGAGCGCCAAGTGTTGCACGGAATATTTTGTTACGAAATTGGTGATTTCGTTGACAAAATGACCGTTTCTCGTAAACGAAATTATTATTTCGTGCATGGAGCGCCAAGTGTTGCACGGAATATTTTGTTACGAAATTGGTGATTTCGTCGACAAAATGACCGTTTCTCGTAAACGAAATTATTATTTCGTGGACGAAATGTTCATTAAGATACAAAATGCTGTCATTTCGTTACAAAATAATCATTGCATCGACGAAATGACTGATTTCGTAACAAAATATTCCATGGGACACTTGGCGCTCCATGGTATTTGTCCATGGTTTAAACCATGGTTTCATTTGTACTGCCTTCGTGAATTCGGGCCTAGATGTCTAGTGTATCGTCAGGCCTGAATAGACTATACGGTCTAGACGGTGTACAATGTAGTACCTGTAATCTTGACGACCATATAGCTTAACATCTAGTCTCATATTATTCTTAATCCAAATGCAATGCTTCATGATATCTAAAATAACCCAAGCAGCAGCCAGGCTTTTGATGTAGCGGTACTTCTTGTGCCGCTAAATAATAGGCCTACTGAAACATGAACACAGACTGACAACATTTGGGGAAAGCAAGTTATTTTCCACATACGAATGAATGGATAAAATGAAATTGAATGTGAATCAATAATGATGACTTTATACAATGTGAACAAATATTTCAAAAAAATTGTACTCGATCTAAAATATTCATTGTTTTGACCCTGCATCCGATGAATAGTAAGGGGGTGGATGGTAAAATCCGATAGACAACCCGCAGAAAATAGACCGAGATACGTAGTTCTGGCTGATAAACCACGTGATTATCAGCCAGAACTGCGTATCTCTAGGAGATACGCAGTTCCGGCTGATAAGCATGTGGTTAATGACGAAAAGAGATACGTAGTTCTGCCTGATGAAACACATGCTTATCAGGCAGAACTGCGTATCTCCTAGAGATACAGTTCTGCCTGAAAAACCCCCCGCATGGCCAAAGACTTACGCAGTTCTGGCCGATCAACCCGGGCACGTGACCAGAGATACGCAGTTCTGCCAGATTACGATCACAAAAATTTGGCGATGATTAATCTGGCAGAACTGTGTAAGTTTTTTAAATCGGTAATTATTACTACTTAAAAAGGTCACATTGTCATTTTTTGCTGGAAATAAATTCTTTAGACCAATTATGACCAACAAAATAAGAAAAATGCAACTCATTGTATCCCAGTTTAGAAAGGTGTAACATTGAATCTTTAAACCCGATTTCTGGCGTAATGGGTTAAAGGAGATACGCAGTTCTGCCAGATTACGGCCGGTCTATCCAATCACTCAAACTCACCATGACAGAAGACTGCAGTCGTACCAGGTCTATCCCATCATTCAAACTCACCATGACAGGAGACTGCAATCAAACCAGGGGGGTGTTTCATCAACGTTTGTCAGCACTGACAACTTGAATCACTATAGTAACAGTCAGTGACCACAGCATCTCAGCCAATCAAAACCAAGAATTTTGCTGAAATTGTCAGCGCTGACAAACGTTGATGAAACACCCCCCAGGTCTATCCCATCACTCAAACTCACCATGACAGAAGACTGCAGTCGTACCAGGTCTGCCAAACTCTCAGGGGGAGCTTCCTCATCCACGTCTTGACCTCTACTCTCCAGGCCATCCTGAGTCTCGCCCTTTGACCTTTGACCTGAGGGGCCTGGGTCAGCTATGCTCTCATCTCCTCTCAGTCTCTGCTGGAGGTACTCTTCTCGCTGCTGGCGTAATTTCCGCTGCCTCTTGCTCTCATTTCGGTAAACTTTGATCCTGGAAAGGAGTAAAAAAGGGAGTAAGTTAGTCGTCTCTTGTTTATATCTAGACAGTTAAAATGTGAATAAGAGGGATCCAAGAGTGAGCATGTTTTGCTGAGCATTTCATGAGGTTTTCATCCCGTCACAGCATAAAGTGATGAAAGTTTCCTTGCAAGTGAACAAGAAGTGATAATTTGCTATGTGCTACTTAGGACTTAAAAAAAAAAAAGGTAGGATAGAGGCCTGAGGCTTGATGGACAACATACTCAATATTGATTTCACATGGGTGCCCTCTCAGATGTTTATATTGTTGTACAATATTGTAAATCTTCTTACCCATAATCAGGCCGGGCTTTTTTGCCTATTCTGTGGCCGGGGGAGGGTTGATTCAACCCCCCCCCCCCCCCAAAAAAAAAAAAAAAAAAAAAAAAATCTCGGCCGGCGATCGCGCAATCGCCCTGAAAATTTGGCACATACGTTACCTGTTGTGTAATCTGCCAAACTATAAAATAAAAAACTGAATTTTTCATTTTTTATATTTTACATTACTTGATATGCGTGAAATCATAAATTTTGCTCTAATTCAGAAAATAAAGCTAATGGCATCCTAATTTTTGGTGACATTATTCCTTGTAACATTCCTAACAATGTACCAATGTAAAAAAAATCTGGTATCAAAATTAATTTCTTATGTATTCTATTGTGTAATTAATTTCTTATGCATTTCTCTGTTTTTTTACCTTTTGTTTTTTTCGTTTTTCCACGAAATTTATTACAGAACCTATTTCAAGCATAATTATGCTAGAATTAATTGATTTCAGCCTTTGAAAGTAAAAACAATCATATCTTTTTGAATGAGGAGAGGAAACTCTATTTGCATAGATTTTGTAAACAAAATCACATTTTTGAGCCATTTTCATCTGAAAAGCATGTATAAAACGTTGTACAACGACGTAACGGTATGTCTAATTTTCGCGAAAATGGTGTCATAAGACGTGCGAGACTTGAAAGTGAAAAGTCAGCGAGCGGCGCAGTCCAAAAAATTCGTGCGGCAGAATGGTCGCAGAAAATATCAAGGGGGGGGTGATTCAACACCCTCTGCTCTGATGACCATCGTGTGGACTCTGTTGTCAGATTCTCATGCATGATATACATCAGTATTTCTTTCCTGAAATGATCATAGCAGTGGGAGGTGAAGCCGCAGCAAATGAAATAAACTGTGAGCCATTTTTCCAATGCAAGATATCATTCTCATAACTAAAAATCAAAATGTGCTTCTCTGCTATTTTTCCAACCCTATGAAAAGACAAAGCACTGGGAATATGGTTTGAATACTTCTGAATCCAGAGGGTAAAATTGGAGCTGCCACCTTTTTCTAGCCAAAAGAAGGCTAAGTATAAAATGAGTCATACCTTTGTTTGTCATCTCCAGTTGTGTCTGGTCTTGGAGAGGTTAAGTAGGGGGGCTCCCTCGTGCTGTAAATAAGAGACAGTGAAAAGGAAGAATGAATGAGTTGTAATGGTCCCAGAAAAAGTCATCCTCCCTTTTGGTCAGTCAGACATGTATACTGATTTCATGCTCCTCCTTCACAGTGAAATCACAGCTTGTTCTCACTGTCTGTGTATTTCAGCTCCCTTGGTCTGGAATGAAGACTACACGGGACATACACTGATAACTCTACTAATATCTATGCTGTCTCTTGCAATGAACACTGGTCTCCCTTTAGAAGAGCTTGAAGACTTCATTTGCTAAGCAGTTCACACATTTATTTATCACTTAATGACATGCTTCAAATACACATTGTAAACCCCATGAGATCTACGGGGTGTTTCATAAAGCTATTATTCTTAAAGTTATGAACAACTTAAGAACGACTGGTGATCAGTTCTGATGTGCTATATTTATCAGAATTTCAATAATTCAGCACAAGAACTGGTCACCAGTCGTTCTTAAGTTGTTCGTAACTTTAAGAACAGCTTTATGAACCCCCCCCCCCCCAATTCAGTGATTTATAGCAGTATGCTCTGAATGAAATGAGATGATATAGATTTCACAGCACTAAATGGCCAATCCTCTGAATATGTACAAATGTGATGTTAGTTTTGTTTCATAATACACTGAAATAGCACTAAATGCTCCATCTTGTTGACATAAATTTTATCATGTGCATTTGTACACTGTTTTATTTTTAATATAACTAGCTTTCATGCCAATAAACACAGAAACAATTTTCTGCTCTCTGCTAGACCATTCCATCCTCCAGCACTGTGGGTATCCTTTCCATCTCAGTATCATTATTTTCTAGGTCAGTATAATGTAAACGATAAACCTTCCAACAACAAAGTGCAGCTGGATATTTTTATATCCCACCACCTTACAGCCTTCTGTTCTTGGCTCTACCCCTAGTTTTTACTCACCTTCTCATTGTGTCATCCACATTGTCATCACCAAAGAGTGATGGTAACGAGGAACGTTTTTCTCTCCGACCAACAAACCGTGGTGTCGCTGCACCCTGACGTTCTTCCTCATCATCACGCTGCTGGGTGATTGGAGGTAGAACAACTGGAAATACACAATAAAAAGACACACAGGATGATGTATGGCGCTACTAGCAAATATTGTTTCATTGGGAGTGTACAAACTGATCTACCACAATTTAAAAACCTGTCTCTGATGTGAAGTTCTCTAAAACACACAGGCTGAACAGAGAGTTTTCCTGAGGCAAACTGTGTGTCCTGTATGCATGTCTCATGCTGACTCTTTACCCTAGTGGGTTGCCCATCATTATAAATCATGATGTGTTCTCACCTGGCTAATAATTCTGCACATCAAAATAGACAATATTTTGGGTATCACAACAGAAAGAACAAATCTCAATGCCAAGTTGTCAGCCAGACAATTCTGCCTGTGTAAAGATGTCCTTTGGTCTTCAGTAAGAGATAGATTTCAGATTAGCAGACAGAAAAGGTTTCTTTGCACGTTCAATCTTAGCTACAAAGCAAGAGACTCTACACTGCCAGCATGTATCCACCCTAGGGATCTGCTACCACACCTTACCTCCCCTACCACCACCTTCTTACCTCCCCTACCATCATCTCCTCCACCTACTCCCACGCCTCCTCCTTACTTCCCTCGGGATCTACTACCACATCTTACCTCAACTATCACCATCTCTTACAACTCCACTTCCTCCTCCTCCTTACCATGCTATAGATCTACTACCACATGTCCTTACAGCTGTATGTCCCCTAAAAACCTCTATACCTCCCCTACCACCACCTAAAATATCCATTCCTACCACCACCTCCTTACCAACCCAACACCATCTCCTTACCTCCCCAACAAACACCTCCTTACCTTCTCTACCACCACCTCCATACCTCCCCCACCACCATCTCCTTACCTCCCCTACCACCACATCCTTACCTCCCCTTCCACCACCTCCATACCTCCCCTACCACCACCTCCTTACCTCGTCTACCAGCACCTCCATACTTCCCCTACCACCACCTCCTTACCTCCCTTACCACCACCTCCTTACCTCCCCTACCACCACCTCCTTACCTCCCCTACCACCACCTCCTTACCTCCCTTACCACCACCTCCTTACCTCCCCTAAAACCACCTCCTTACCTCCCCTACCACCACCTCCATACCTCCCCTACCACCACATCCTTACCTCCCCTACCACCACATCCTTACCTCCCCTTCCACCACCTCCATACCTCCCCTACCACCACCTCCTTACCTCGTCTACCAGCACCTCCATACCTCCCCTTCCACCACCTCCATACCTCCCCTACCACCACCTCCTTACCTCGTCTACCAGCACCTCCATACTTCCCCTACCACCACCTCCTTACCTCCCTTACCACCACCTCCTTACCTCCCCTACCACCACCTCCATACCTCCCCTACCACCACCTCCTTACCTCGTCTACCAACACCTCCATACTTCCACTACCACCACCTCCTTACCTCCCTTACCACCACCTCCTTACCTCCCTTACCACCACCTCCTTACCTCCCCTACCACCACATCCTTATCTCCCCTACCACCACATCCTTACCTCCTCTGCCACCATCTCCAGTGCCTCCTCCTTTGCCTCCTGCCATCTGCTCCAGCACTGCCTTGAGCAGCTCTTGAGTGACCTTCAGGTCATTGTGCACCTTTTTCATGGCTCTCTGGTGTAGGTGGCGAAGTTCCTCTATTTCTGCTTTCACCTCCTTGATACTCCCGGTGTGATTCTTGTGCTGGTCTTCTCGGATATAATCATCAAGCTCTTGAAGGGAGTCCTAGTTTAGACATGGGGGAAAGGAAAAGATTGAAATTTGGCAGGGATTGAGCTACTCCAACTCATGCACTCTGATTTTTTAGTTAATACTTTAAATACTTACAAATTTGTATGGCAAAAGCATAAAACATTTTTTGTTGTTGAAAGTTTCAGATTCAGTAAGTTTATTTTTCCACTTGTATAAAACAAAAAAAAAAGTATGACAGTATAAAACATTCGCAAATCATGGACATATAAACAGGAGCTCTAAGTACATATATCATGTTAATGATATATGTACAACCATATGTGACCGCGACAACGGTTTCAGGCAAAAGTCGGGCATTTTGAAAATTCATTTTTTCACTGAATCACATTGCCCATTTCCTAAGCTTTGCATTGATATAAAACACTTGTATTCTTCAGCACCATAAGTGGGCATGGAAAGCGAAATAAAATGCACTTTTTAAGTTGTTAGCCTGACAAAATTGCGAGAAAACGGGCTTTGAAGATTCACCTCTTACTCAAAGACAATGTCTGAGCGGCAATGCGAGGTGAGAATCACCCATCCGTACGATGGTGCCAATCGATGTGAAGCTCCGCCTCTGGCAACCACATCGCCTTCTGATTGGCTAACTGAGAGAGTCAAATTTCCCGCGCACCCTTCCTAGGAGCTCAGCGTATGGAGCCGAAAAAACGATGCAGTTCGCTCGGGTTTGCTCGGTACGTCTTTCAAGATGGCGGATACGATAATTGCACGTATGGTGTACATGTGCATGGTGCACACATTATGCAATGGCATCCACACGCCATGACCTGGTGCATGTAACAGGAGCGGGTGGCGAATCCACACATTTACAAATCGCGCTTTCATTGTTGTTGATTTGACTTTACCATTGGCGACCCTTTTGAAGGCAGAAAAATGCCAGTGCTGGCAAGGGTCACGCTTCCTGTTTGATTTGCTTTTACAAGCCATGCATATGTTGCCTCGTTCGGTGGTGTTGATCAATCAAAACAAACACTTACGACTCGTTAGTTTGGTGCGATCTTGATGTATAGTACATGTATTTGAATATAACTGGTTACATGTGACCTCTCCTTTCCTCTCATCATCCTTCCCTTGAGTCAGTCTGCTGTCATAATTTTTACTACATGTACAAGTAGACTATTTTTTTTTCTTTTCACACGATTACAATGTATGTTGTGCTACATGATTTTTGTTTCACTTCCGTTGTTGAACATTGCGGTAGAAAAGTTTGGATAGAAAGCCAAACGAAGAGCACGCACTACAGAGCGAGCGTATAAACCACTATAGCAAGAACAATGGAGCATGTAATCATGCACGCGTGGACAAAGCATTCCCAAAACGCTGCAACTGGTGTCTCTGAAAGCTGAATTATGTAAATGTGTGCGACGCACCAGCCAATCGCATGCGAGACCCTGTGCCGTAGCAACGCTGGGGATATTGGCGCAGCGTTCGAAAGAAGCTCGAAACTGATGAGTGCGATCCAACATAGGGTGCTTAAAATTCCATTTTCGATTGGAAAAACGTAGTCTTATGCTATGAAATTTAGTGTAAATGTAGAAAACATATCAAAGATTCGATTTCTGCACAAAAAAAAAATCGACAAAAATAATGGTAAAGATCTTTGTGCCCCGACTAGGAGGGAATTTGCTCTTGCGACTTTTGCCTGAAACCGTTGTCGCGGGTCACATATATATCATGATAACAAATCTAAAAGTATACAGGTGGAGGAGACCATTTGTCGATAAAGCAAACAGCTTGACTTGGACAATGGCCTTTGAGCAACAATTACTATATACTGGTAGATAAAAAAAAATTCTGAGACAGAAAAGGTGATCCACGCAATGATTCCATACATTGGTGGCACACTTAACATAAAATACTTTACAAGTTGTATACGCTATGATGCCATACATTTAAAACCATTGCATTTATAGAGGGACAGCTGGGGATTAATACTGCAATACACAGATTAATAGACTAAACAAGATATGATACTCAGTAATAAATCTGTACCTTGATTTTGAAGGTCATCTTGCGAAGGTCTTCTGCGCCTTCTGAGGTCATGTCATCGTCATAGTAAAGTGTCTGGGGGCTACAGACCTCCCTGATGTATTGGTGATACTTGCGTCGACGACTCTTGTTCAAGCCTCCCTCAATGTTGAGAATGATGCTAGTTTGTTGCATCAAGGCAATGGCTGTGGCATTGTCATAGACTCTGGGGGACATGGGAGGGTAAAATATGAGTTTAGCTTTGTTCTAGTTTCTTTAATCAAGAGTAAAACATCTTGACTTGAAAGACTAAAATCTTAAACTAGCAGTGAAACATCTTGAATAAAGAGTAAACTGTACTGAAGCACTGGTGAAAGTACCGATTCATGGGTAAAAAGTCAAGAGTAAAATTCTCAACAAAAAAGAATTAAACATCTTGAATTTAATGTTGCAAAGTCTTGAATTAAGGGTAAAAGCATACCTCTCAACATTGCCTAAATTGTGTGAGAATTTCAAGCTACCTTGGACTACCAGCCAATAGCAGGAAACCTCCAGGATATTTTCTCAGTACTCTTATTTGATATAAATTACATATCATGAAACATACTTACACTAATCTAAATATACTTGTGCATTGGACTCTATGGCTTCTAAAAGAAGTGCTCTTACCCTAGGCAATGAGTTCATGGATGCTTACCTCTGAAATGTGTTGGATAGCAAGGCAATGAGTACATTGATGCACAGGATGGCTGAGATCATGAGGAATGTCACTAGAAGGATGTAAGTCATCACCACATTCTCTTGCCTCATGCCCTGTAGACCAATAGATAAAACAAACATAACCATTGGAGTGAACAGATGTTTGGAAACCATGTCACATCACTGGACATAAAAGGAGTGTGTTTCATTCATCCCAGCATACAAATGCCTATGATTTGTCACAACTAATTCTTCACAAAGTCATAATGCAGCATTTTTTTTTTAAATCAACTGTTTTGGCTTGTTAATTTGTTTGTAAAATAATAGGGATTACAGGTTCGTTTTCTGCCCTAATCAGGAGAAGTATACTCACTCTTTTATCCTTTCTTTGTCAGGTATCTATCAAATGATAACCTGAACTGGAATATACCTAGGTATGCTTTTACTAGTCACAGCATCCTTCTTTTCAATGCAGCTGAGAAATGAGTCTGAAAATGAGTCTGCTTATCTTCTACTCTTTATGTGTCACATTCACATACTCTGCCTTAATGCACAAACCCGCCAAAACCAACAGATAAATCGCCAAATGTGGCGGTACAATGAAGGCATTCCTCGAGATTCCATTCTTGTCACATGTAGCTTGCATTTCGTGTGGTGATCGACTATCTAGGGGTGCTCCCTACTGGATTTGTGAGTCAATTTTAAGTTTCTGTGTGTAGTCACTGTTATGTGTGCACAAGTCATGCCTCTACAATAATGTAACTACTTGTCATTTGAAAGAAAAACAATCATAGATTTGTCATACAATTTACATCAAAGCAAGCTTGGCATATTCTCTACACCTTTGCTCATCACATGTCTAGGGTAACAAAAATATATAAAAGTTACACAGATATGAAAAAACTAAATGTTTTCCCAAAACATGACTATTCTCCTGTCTCAGAATAAGGTGGCACAAAGGGGGTTTACAACATGGCACATAAAGAGTTAAGGACCTAGTAATGTGGGGATACCATTTAATAAGTATTAAGGTTGGTCTAACTCGGAAAAATTTGAAAATACCCATAACCATGGTAACAGCATCTACCTTCATCACTGATCTCTTTGTGTATTAAGTATACGCACAGCTGAAAACTCTCGGCTGGGGCTGAACATCACCATGGAGCTTACATTTCAATGTACATATTCGCTGAAGGGCAATATTACTCTAGCAGGCCTGTGCTTTTAGTGGTTTTCAAATGCAGCTCAACAGGTAGGCAGCAAATTAAGCCTGATCCGATCGGGTCAACTTTCTCTGCCCACGCTAAAGGGTCTCTAATACCGGCACATGGCATGACACTCATTAGACTTGGACTAAAGCCCGCCACACACTATACAATCCGACCAGTCATATGACCTTAAGACCGGAAGTGTGACGTCACAGTCTTGCCATTTTCCAGTCGTATGACTGGGTCTTAGTGCCAGTCGCAGAGGTTTGACATGTGTTGAATTTCCACGACCAGTCATGAGCTTTCAGCCATTCACAATATAGTAAAATGCAAGCGCACACAGTGTGCACTGTGAACGCTTCTCTTTTGGATGCACTAAACTCAGTACAGTCGTAAGCCTAGTTGTGTGGTCTGCATGTAAAGTGTGCATTGCCAGGTCGTACGACCTAGTTTTATGGTCCTAGGGTTGTATAGTCGTGAGTCGTATAGTGTTCGGCAGGCGTAAGTCTTAGCTATTGTGGTCTAAACATCAGACTCACGTCGTAGTCATATTCATCGACCAGGGTGATCCTGAAGAGACTGTACATCATCTGATCAACAGTCCGCATGCTGGGCACTGTGCTATTTCTGCCTCCATAGGTCATCCAGAATGCACACGCTGTACAAAGTAATGGGTCAATTCAAAGGAAACCTCAACACACATCATAATGACTTAGGTGAAAAGGTTTAAACAAAGACACAGAACAGTGAAAGTGTCTGAATGTTATCACAATAACACAAGGGTAAAAGATGAATGGAATTTTAAAGTTTCTTAAGCTTTCATTAAATGATACTAGCAAGGAAGGAGTTTGTTTCTGCCATGTGACTGATACACCACTCGAATATAATATAACTGTTTTAATGTCAAAAACCTTTTCTGCCCCCATAAAAGGACAACGTTTGTGCAATCTTGTGCTGGCTTGACATTTTGTAATGATTCCTCAATGCAATCATGCAATGTAGACTGATATGATGCTAACAGACTGCATGTGCCTAGTGTCAACCCCAGCATGTGAAATGCCTGATAACTGTACGTTTGTGCATGAGCTATATAATGGCCAATGGTTTACGGCACTACAATGTGTATCTGTAAACGTCATGCTGCTCAGACTTTAGTAATGTGTCACTGAGATTATGTGACTTGTGAGTGATAATATAGGATCAAACAAACCTCCTATGAGTAATGTTTGTTACACTTCTAATATCTGTAACCAAAGCAATGAGGACTAGGATAAGTACATAACAGAAATTTACAGATTTCATACCCTAATTTGATAAGCAGGTCTTGGACTTTGTTCATCACCATGTCAAGTTCCAAGGTTATGTAAGGTACAAAGTCTCACACAGTGTATTCGATGTCTGCTCATAAGAACTGAATGTAATTGCTTTTTCATCAAGAAAATCAACAACTTACAAGGTCTACCAAAATGGTACACCTGTCTCTTGATACACATATTCTACATGGATGAAAGTCTGACACAAGATACACATGAGGAAGAAGTTTGGAAATTTTTATTTTTTTTTTGCCTTTTTCTTCACTTTTTTGTTGCTGTTGTCAGTGCTAAAGGACTAAGAACGGAGACAGTAGGTCATATGAGTATGGCAACAGGCATCATAGCCATGTTATAGTCATTTCATTTGCAAAACGAGTGCTTTTAAAGTAAAACCACATAAACAAAGTCTCTCTGGCCTGGAGGTCCCCTCAATAGAGCTTTATAAATCACTGTCTCATGTGCTATCAAAGGTGACAATGTCTATGCTTAACATCTCTTCAATGATTTCTCATTAAGATCATAAAATGAAAAATATCATGAAAATCCTTCTTTTTTTAATAACCAAGTACAACTGTAGCTACAACTTTCCCTTTTAAAAAAGTCATCCTTTGCTCAATCACTTAAGCTCTTCCAAGATTTTGATACTAGGATTTTTACTTGCTTTCAGCATTTATCTACGTAAAGAATCTGAGAGTACAAGAGATCAAAATTTCCCATTTAGTGATTCTACTAATTACTTACCGTATGGCACATAGAAGTTTGAATACAAGTAGATGAAAATCCCAAAATCCTTTGCAATGAGTGCCAACATCACAATGAAAGGACCTGTGGAAGGAGACAATAACTAGATATATCGCTACGGCGACTGATATGCCTCCGCCATAATGCATGGTTCTCCTAATAGGTCTATAGCACAATGTCTTGACAATGTGTGATGACAGTTTCAAACAATTGGCAAAATATTAAAATGACAGGTTTGACACAAATGTGCTGAATGTTCACTTTCCTAGAACTAGGTTCAATTGGATGAATGATTAGAATGTCAGAGTGCAGGTATTTGGGGAACTGATGATTTTTACTTGACTTTTGACCCTTTTATAAGTTTATGCATTGAGTAATTTTTCAAGGTATTGAGAAAAAGTATAATTTCAGTATCAAATGGGAAAATAGCATTATCTAAACCTGGCCTTTGACCTTTGACCTCACAGTTCCAAAGAGAATCACTGTTAGGTTGAACATGCATAAATATGTAAGTTTCATGATGATACCTTGAGTTACTTTTGAGATATGGAGGAAAAAGTGCAATTCAGCACTTTCACTTGACCTTTGACCTTTTACCTTTTGGCAAGAAACTTCCCACAGAATATATATTGGGTAATACATGTATACATCAAGTTACAAAAAAAAAACCCTTCATTCATTGCATAAATATAAGGAAAGTAGTGATATTTTGAGGAGTTGACCTTGACCTTTGACCCCCTGACCTTTGACCCATGACCCCCAACTTCCCTAGATAATCACTGCCCATCGGTACAAGCATATATACTAAGTTCCATGAAGATACCTTGAACCATTTGCGAGATATGGAAAAAAACATGAAATTTCAATTTTTTTTTTCACAAAATAACCTGTGACCTTTGACCTTTGACCCTGTGACCCTAAAATCCACACAAAGTATTATCCCCCAAGGATATACCCTCATACCAAGTTTGATGTAAAACCATCACACGGTTCTTGAGATATCGACAAAAACAAAACAGGACGGACGTACGTACGGACGGACGGACGGACGGACGGACGGACGACCCGAAAACATAATGCCTCCGGCCACTTCATTGCGGAGGCATAAAAAGAATGCTGAAATTTGAATGTTGGTGAAAAGATACTTAATGTTGCTATCTTAAGATAAAACATTCAGTAAATTCCTTCACATAAAACCATCTATACATGTATGTTCCCTACCTTCCTTGTCACCATCACGTAATGGTGCTCTAATGAAAAAAATACTACCACAACTAAAGAGCTCATATCTCTACTTGAGATACGATAAATCTGTTGAAGATTTAGAATGGAAAAAGCAAGCAAGTAGAGCTACCTCTCTGCAGAGTATGAATGATTCACCTAAAGAGGACTGCAGGAGATACACTTAAAGATAATAAAAAGTTTTGGTACCTCAAAAGCTTCCCTGAATTTCCTAGTCTTGGTTTGTGTTTCAGGTTAAAGTACGTTGTCTGTGAGAATTACTCACCCCGCAGTGCTCTCATGTCTTAGTAATCATGCAATAATGGTTTCGTACCAGAGCCGACGCTGTACAGCGTCGATAAATATTGTACGAAACAACTGACTGCGACCAGCAGCGTGCAGCCCATTGTACGCATAGCTAACTGCGACCAGCAGCCCCATACGCATAGCGTAATGGGGCTTTGCATTGTAGCATTCAGGATCGTGACAGAATTAGTATCGCGGGTAAATGTCAACTTAAAATCCAAAAATTTCTTCGATTTGAAGACTTACCAATTAAGTTGAAGTATTGAAAACAGGCTTCGAACAACGTTTGGTTCTGCCAATAGTCCCTTTCTGTTCGAATTGATGACTGAATGTGACTCAGTCGAGAGGACCTTGGGAGAGCTACATACACTGGATACCATGGCCAGCGCATGCGCACACAAACATCTTATCCGTTCATGGATTTGAAATTTGTGTGCATGCGATGTGTTCGCATGCACTGGCTGTAGTATTCAGTGTACTGTATGTAGCTCTCCTGAGGTCCTGTCGACCGAGTCACATTCAGTCATCAATTCGAACAGAAAGGGACTATAGGCAGAACCAAACGTTGCCCGAAGCCTGTTTTCAATACTTCAACTTAATTGGTAAGTCTTCAAATTGAAGAATTTATGGGATTTTAAGTTGACATTTACCCTGCGATACTAAATCTGTCATGATCCTGAATGCTACAATGCGAAGCCCGATTACGCTATGCGTATGGGACTACTGGTCGCTATGCGTATGGGGCTGCTGGTCGCAGTTAATTGCATGATTACTAAGACATGAGAGCACTTTGGGGCGAGTAAGTCTCACAGTGTTAGTTATATGAAAGTTACTTTAATCTGAAACACAAACTAAGACAAGGAAATTCAAGGACACTTTTGAGGTACCAAAACTTTTTATTATCTTTAAACCGTTGAGGACGAGTCATGAGTATACTCAGGCAGATGTCTATGGTAAATGCGTGTTGTAGCAAAATCAGCTCATCCTCAATGGGTTAAAGAACCAATAGCATGGAGATTCATGGAGTGGGAATGCTTGCCTGGTTTGGTTATACAGTTTTCAAGAATCCCAGTAACAAACTGTGTCCAGCTTTATCACTAATGTCTATGTAAGTACACACAGCCTCAGATTCTTGACTGGAGTCAACCGTTACCAGTGACCTGTATTGGTGCTATTTGTGGTTTTTGCATGTACCCCAGTGGGCAAAGAATGAACTGGACCCACCCATGAATCCCTATGCTACCGGGTCTTGTTTAAACCCGATGAGGACAACGAGTCCCAAGTATACTTGGGCATGTGTCTATGTGAAACATGTTTTATAGCAAAATCAGCTCGTCCTCAACAAGATAAGATAGCAGAAGTTTTCATGAAGGATAATTTGTCACGTTTTAATAAGAAAATGGGAAAAAGCTCAGGGGTTCACACCAATCATCATATCATGCAATGTAATTGTAAATGGTAAGTCACAGCTACAGTTCACTGCTTTGAACCTTTGGCTTGGGTGAGCTAATTTCTACATGTACAGCCTTATCACCTGTCAAGGTTTGTAATCTTGTTCAAAATTTATGAGTGACTCTCCTGTGTACCTTGGTATGCATTTTTTTCAAAATGACCGAGTGAAAATATGTCCAAACAAATAATAGCATTTATGTTGATATACTGTAAGCAATATCATACACTCCAAACTTTCTTTCTGATTACTGTATATGCCAAATATTTCGCGAGGTTTTCATTTTTCGCGAATTTTGTGAGTCAGGTGCTATTCGCGAAATTAAAGACATACGAAAATATTGACTCTGATCACGCTATGAGTGTCACGTATGCATATATATTTCTCCATTCGCTACAGGACTCCACAATCCTGAATTTAAACACTTGCAAAATCGTAGGGAATTCCCAATTCGCGAAAAATTTAGACTCGCGAAATATATGGCGTATACAGTAATAGCATGAATATTATGTTGATATACTGTAAGCAATATCATATATTCCAAACTTTTTTTCTAATTATGAGACAAGAAGTGATGTAAAGACTGACCAAAAGTCCTGAAGGCTCTCATAGTCTTCATGAGTCTCAGCCAGACAAAGATGAGGATACAGGCAAAGATGTTCTGAGTGGCATCACTCAGACCACTAGCATCAACAAAGATGTCCACTACATGGAGAATGCTGACCAGCAAGAGAGAGATGTAGACAAACCAATCAAACAGGTTCCTGGTCAAAGAGAAGAAGGAAAGAAAATTGACATTATTCTCTTATTATCTATGACACCATAACAGAGCGATGAATAATGCTAAAGACTGGTCTAATAGTGTTTCTACTCAGAGACAAAATAGGGAGGGGGGAGACGGGACCACTGCCTTTTTTCTTTGGTGTTACTGAGTATCTAAGGCTGCATTTTTCTACAACTCGAGAGAATCCCATTTCAAAACGCTTTTCAAATGACATTAAAGGGATGCCAAAGTACTGGTTGAGGTGAGAATTCAATTTTTAACTTTTTGCAATATGCTCAGAAACTACTCCATGAAAATGTTAAAGAGCATTCAATTCTAGAAGGAATTCAAAGTTTACCTGATGAAAATCGGTTATGAAATGGCTGAGATATCCAAAAACAAGGTATAACAAAATGTTGGTCCCACCTCTTATTTGGATCACTTTCAATTGGATTACTCAGTTAGTTCAAAACCAATTTTCATCAAATGAACTTTGAACTCCTCTTTAAATTATATGCTCTTTCATATTTCATAAGTAGTTTCTCATTATCTCAAAAATGATCATCAAAAGAAGATGGAAACCTGAAGCCCAATTTCAACTGAAACAGTACCATCCCTTTAACAAACATGGCTTGAAACACGATTGTCGGGGTGCTGCATTTATCTAACACATAATGGCGATCTGGCTACTTGACATAGTTCAACCTGGGAAGTAGAGGTCAAGTGAGGCACACACTAAACTTTTCTGTAACCGACGGTGTGTACAGTATACTGGAAGTTGAGCTTGCAGCTTGGAGAACACTATTTTAAAACGGCATTGCATTTACCTACTTACAGAAAGGCCATTGTCACCTCGAATGCGTTTCAAAACATCCTTTGACTGGTGTTTCAAATTGACATTTGATAACACGGTTGCATTTGTATCACCTGAAAATACCTCAACACGTTTAAGATCGTGAGTCTGCATCAGAAAATTTTTAGATAAACGCACCCTAAGATGAAAATTGTAAAACAGGCATTAAGTCAGCTAAACAGTATCATTGCTTAAGATCAAGCTCAACATACTAAATGGATTCTTGGGATAAGACTAAATATTACTATTTATAGATATTAAGAGAGAGGGTAAGTTCTTGCCCTTTAAGTCTTATTGATTATTTGTGGAGATTTTGGCAATGAAAAAGACTGTGACAGACAGCACAAATTGGTTTAAGCCAACAGCAGACAATGCAGATATTGACAATATATCACAAGAAAAGAAGAGAAATCACCACTTTTCATCAATCTGATTTGTTTCTTGAAGCAGTAATTTCCTAATAGTGAAATGCATACTACTATTCTGTGTCCATGACAATGTACAGATAAATTTTTTGGTTTGTACACAATAACCTGCATTATGATATATAATCAAGACTTGAGAAGGACAGTGATCAAATATCCCCTCCCACACACACACATATGAGCCATTCATGAAATCCTCACCATGAATCTGAAAAGTAGACAGGTCCTTGTTCTTTGATTTCCGTGATTTCTTGGTTGAGGTACTGCCTCTCCTGAGGCCAGCGGGGATGGCAGTACTTAAAGTCCCGCTCAATGTCAGTAATTCGCCAGTTCTTCCACGACTACGATTGGGTGTAAAAAAACAAAAAGAATTTCATGAATACATGTAAGGTCTGCCATCATTACACAGCAGGTACTGCCAGATATGAGAGACTATGATATGATATGATATGACACAACATCAGCAGACATTTTGCAACTCTAACCAGGTGTGCTACAAACACAAGGCTTCAACTAGCAGAAAAAAAAAAAGTTGGCAAAATCTCTCACCAGCTGGCAAGAATTGATGCTGATATGATTTTCTACTTATCATCTACAATTTATTACATATATCACATAGAATCATGTGATGTCAAAGTTTGACCTGATGCATGCCAATTCAAAGTGTCTTCATAGTTTCCAACAATACAAACCAACCAAACATTGAATTTACCACCGCAAGAATGGCTGCTGAACATGGGTCTATGAAAAACACTTATTTATTTAGCTGCCATTATTTTACTCATTTGTGACCATATAAATTCATTAGCATGAAGAGACACAAGGTTTCAATACCATGAAATACTTCAGGTTTTCAGTATAAAGGTAGGCATAGCCATATGGATTTTATTACAGTCCTCCGCTCAACATTGATTTGTTAATATCATTATCATCATGTCTTGAGGAGCTTTGAATAAGCAAAATCATTATTGTATTAGACATTACCAAGAAATATTATTTTCTTTATCACAAACCAGACTAAAGAAAAGGACTTGTTTGTTAGAATCAGCTTACCAGCACAAATATAGTAAGAATGAATACAAAGAAAATGCTCTCTAAGGATATCTTAAAAGAGAATACAAGAAAAGTAGCACACATATATCTCAAAATCATGATGCAAGAATGAACACACATTGTAGTATACAAATAAGTCATTAGTATTGGACTTACCATGAATAAGTTCTTTGAGTCATTGAATTCTTTCAGCTCCAATGCTATCTGGTAAACTGTAAGAGCAACACCACAGATCTAGGAAGAAAGCCAATAACAGCAACAAAATATATATGAACAATGATATATCTCAATCGAAAATCCAAATGGTCATCATTACACTGAAAAGATCATTTACCAAATCTGTCTATTCTTAGAGAAAGAAAGAGAATCATAAATGTACAGACTGCTACTAAAAGTGCTAGGAAATGGTAAAAAAAAAGTTTGAGGAAAGGTCTCCACATCCCTCAAACCCTCCCCCTTCAGATGACAGATATTTGTTTGTTTGTTTTTTGAAATCATGATTATAATCTCTATTCTGAATTATAATCTCTATTAAAAAAAAATCTGATTGTAATCAAGATATTTCTCACATCTGAGAGCAAATTATTGAAACAATAATACTAGAATCTTGATTAGGAGATCAAGGTCCATAAAGTGTTATCAATCTTGAGTTGCTCGATTTATAGTGCGCATTTCCCATCTGAAAGACTCCATGTCCAAAACATGAAAGAAGTGGAGCTAGCTTGACCCTATATTTACCCATGCCCACAGAGCGTACCAAACGTAATGTAATCGGCAGATTGCAATTATGATTCAAAAACATATTACAAGAGAGATTTTTTCTATCATCTGAAGAGTTCTTAGAAACTCTACAGCTGTTTTTGGCAGACAAGACATCTAATATTACTTGAATGTATGCATAACTTTACGGAATGAAAACAAGTAATACAAAGTTCTACCTCAAGGACGAGCCTCCAAATGTCCTCTGGGAAGCTGTACTCAAAGGGATTCTCTAGACTCACTCCAAGGATACTCCACATTAAGATGAAGATGAGATTGAAGATCATTTGTTTGATAGCCCCACGTCTGTAGCCATGTAATGAAAATAGATCAGCAACTGTTAAACAAGATATATTCTCACATACATTATTGTGTGATATTCACTCTGAGACCCCATTAGCACAATTGTAGCTATGGACAATACAGTTGCCATGGAAAATATTAATGTAATGACTTTGATATGAATAGTCAGTTTGATATGAATAACTCAGCTACAACAATGAACACCTTGAACACAAGAGTTCTGACAGGCCTGTTAGGATTGATGATGTTGCAAAAATTACCAGAGTACAGACAATAAAACACAAATCTATATCATGTATGTAGTGATACAAACAACAAACATCAAATATGTTTTCAACACATCAACTTATACCACTGACCAAAATAAGTTGATTATAGTAAAGTATACAGAGTTGATGTACACTCAACAAAGCTACACTAGTACATTACATAAGTATGTACATTAGCTCAAATTGCCTTAGGAAGTCAGAAAAATACTCAATCTCTTAGTAGGGACTGTTAAACGTTTTTACTTTGTTTTGTTGTTGTTGTTTGTTGTTGTTGTGGTTGTTGTTTTTTGGGTGGGAGGGGGATGTTGGTGCCCCCACCCCCACCCCAAGAAACTACCCCTTTGAGAAAATCTCTCTGACAGAGAAGTACATGCTTCCGCATTTACAACCAGTCTAATGTTTATTATACACCACTTTCCCATTTACAACCAGTATAATGTTTATTATACTTACTTTCCAAATTTGTCCCATTTGACTTCAACAAGCTGTCTACAGACTGGGTGCATGATCAGATCCAACTGGTTGTACATCACAATATTCTGGAGCTGCAGAAGTACAAAGAATGAACACCACTTAGTTCAAATACCATAGGTACTGCTACACATGTTTTACTCAGCATGGTGATAAGTTTTGCTAGCACCTGTGCATGACTGGGTGCCAATGAATCACACTGAAAATAGGTTCTGAAGTTTAGGGAAGTCAAGAATCTGATACAAGAGTTAAGGATCTAAAAAATCACTGTATTATTTGTTCTTGTTGCGATTTCGGTGAAAGATATGCATTAGAAAACTTTCTGAGGACACTCATGAATAGTTGTTTATTTATCACTTTATAATACTTCATGCAAGACAACACAGTAAATCCATTTTCTTTTTCTTCATGACTTTATGACCTTATGACTTAATGCCAATGATGATTGGTTCCCCCTTTTTCTTTTTCATTTTTTTATCTTTGCTTCACAGTAACTATGCCAATTTGCACAAGGCACAAGACACTGAGCATAATAATTCAGCATTTGGAAATAGAAATGGACAGGAAAATGAGGGGGGAAAGAAGTCAAGGAAAGAAGTGAAAATAAGTGGAAGTGAAATAGAGTAAGATAAAGTCACACAAAGTGACATGAAATAAAAAATGAAATTGAAATGAAGGAAGTGAAATGAAATGAAATGAAATGAAATGAAATGAAATGAAATGAAATGAAATGAAATGAAATGAAATGAAATGAAATGAAATGAAATGAAATGAAATGAAATGAAGTGAAGTGAAGTGAAATGAAATGAAACGAAGCGAACATAACAAAATGAAACAAAACAAAACAAAATGAAACAAAACAAAACAAAATGAAACGAAGTGAAATGAAATAAAGGTATCCAGGGCTCACCACTGTCCTGGCAGGAACCTCCACACTCTCATCGACAGGAAGTGGTTCCAAGAGATGCAGGTCATAGTACTGCTTGCGGTTGGCTCGGTCATAGCGATACAGCTGGTTCAGACCTTCTTTGGCCTATCATGCAAACACAGAGAAGACGCACAGGAAACAGGAAGAGAAAAAAGAGAACGTTTAGAGCAAGTATTATTTCCCTTGCATGTGTTGTGATTGAAACTGGGCAGGATGTGTGGTGTAGATTACATTCAAGGAAGAATCCTCTAGAAAACATTTTTTTTTTCTTGTCATAAGATGCTCATCTAGGACATCACTTTGGTGTAGATTTCAGAAGGAACAGAAATCAATGCAGTTGTACACAATATCCAAGCATGGTTTTTCACTGTAAGGAATATACCACAGTGAGTCATAAAAAGACCATAGTTACAAGATTTATTCTATACATCAAAGTGGACCCATTCAAATAACAGTTTGTTTGCTAACTCATACACAGTAAGTAGTGCAATTTTACTACTCTTAAAATGACTACATTTGCAATGTTGAGGTCTTGTCAAAGCTGCCACGACCATTGACTTACCACTGCAGGCATTTTGTTGACCATAATCTGAAGGGCTGTGTGTCCAGTTCGATCCATGTCACATGCCCTGGCCCCTAGCTCCAATAACAAGTGAGCCGTCTCACTTCGATCTGTGTACGGAGGAGACAATATATTGTATTACATATCACATACGGTGCACTTCCATAATAACAAACACAAAATTCTAGTTGCAACAAAATCAAAATTTAGACCGAAACGTTACCCACACTATGTAATTTTATCATTTCTTTGTTCAGTTATAGCAAATTTTGATATAATGAAAGAAAATTGCAGGTCCTGAGGACTTTGTTATAATGGGAGTCCACTGTAATTGGGTGAAAGAGTGGTACGTAACGCTGCATGACAATCTTCTGTTCCTCATCAGATGTTACCTCAGCTTCATATTATATCGAGATTCAGTTGATTGTGAATAGACTGATATCAGTTGTAGAGTCAACAGATAGCTGTAAATCTAGGAAACTGACAATCACTTTAGATATTTTACATAATATGTGGCCTGGGGCACAACATTACGGACAAGTTTGCCATGCCATCAAAACTTCTGCACTACAGTCATTTTGCACTTATTATTCCATTTAATACACAGCTAGAATGTGTCATTTCAATACACACAGATGACCATTCTTTCTTCTTTTGAGTCTTTTAGATCATCTTTGTGTTTTTTACACAATATCATTACGATTGCAAAAGTAAGACTGACCCAACTCTGCAGCTACCAGGAGCGGGGTGCGCCCCTTGTAGTCTCTCTCATGCATCTTTGCCCCCTTCTTGAGGAGCAGGCGGAGAGCATTGCAGGCGTCATTCCTGGCTGCATAGTGAAGGGGGGTCTGCTTCTCACCCTCAGTCAGAGACTCAATGTTAGCTGGGAGGATAAACAATGACAGTGATGATGATGACATCCACAGAAAATAATGATGCAACGATCACAGTAATGATGTCATTGATGGCAACAGTCAAAGTGACATTGATAATGATGTTTATATATTATAAGCATATGGGCTATGATAATACAAAGTATGGTAGTACTGAAGGCACTTTATGATATTACATGATGGCCGTGGTGATGAGAGTGATTAGCATTATAAAGACAATGGCTTTGATGGTGAGGAATCAATGATACTGCTGCCAATAGTATACTAGAAGTAAAATGTAATAGGTACAAATACCTGCGCATATAACATTTTACACCTTACCACTGATCAGTATCACTGCTATGAGACACTACCGTATGTAACTCTGTTATAATCACTATATGTTGGTTTGTCCACTTGAGGTTGGGATTTGGTCAGCAAGGTTTGGACATTCTAAATCCTGAAGTCAGACAGGCAAACCCTCAACAAAATAATAACAACATTGCAATAATAACATACATTGTACAGTCATAAAACTGTATACATGGTCAATTTTGTTGCTGTTGTTGTTGTTTATCAGATGTGAATGTGAAGAAAATAACGTCATATAATTTTTTTTTTTCCTCTCAATCACTTTGTCCAAAAGTCATCACGCCTCTTATTTCCATTATAAAAAGTGAGTGAATTTGTATGTCATTGTAAAATCAGTCTCACCTCCATTATCAAGTAGAACAGCAATCATTTCTGGGAAGTCAACTGCTGCTGCAATGTGGAGAGGTGTCCTGCCAAACATATCTGCCTGATTAACATCAGCACCCTTCAGAATGATGAACACTGCGATGTCTGGATCCCATGTCCTAGCAACCTGTCAAGATTATCATCAGGCAGTCTCTACATTATATCAGGGCAATTGTTTGTCAGAGGAAAATCAACTAAAGATGATTACTTTCCTTTTATATGACCAAACAAACAAACAAACTCCCATGTTTTAAGCTTGGTGTGTACTTGTTTGTTGGAAAAATCACATTCTTCTATTATGCAAATTAAGGCAATTATGACTCTGTTGAGAGCATCAATGTACATATTATAATATGTATAGAAGCAATGTACACACTGTATCAGTGGTATTAACTTATTCTGCTACAGTACAAGGTATGTCATCAATGCAAATCTAAAATTTTGCAAACAATTGCCTACCTCATGTCTAGTGATGCATATCACTATGTTTAGATATAGACTGAAAGATCAGTTACCGTCGGTATGGAAAATAGTCCTGAACTGAAATCTTACAAAATCTGGAAAAAATAACACAGAAAAAATGTGAAGTTGAAGAAAGGATGAAGTACTAGTACTAATAATTTTTGTGAATTTCACGAATCACAGTTGGATCATGAATTTAACAACACGCGAATACGGTATGTCTCTTTGTGCTTGGGTAATAGTGCATATAATACGTTAGTGTCAGAGTCAATTCGCGAAAACAGCATCTCGTGAAAATGTCTATGACTTCCTCATTCGCGAAAATGTACAGTATCTGTACGCAAAAATAAGAGCGTATACAGTTACCATTAGCAGCCCACTACAATGATCAATGGACAATACCACAGGAAGCTAAATTATTCTGGGCTGGCTCTCACCTCATGTAGAGCAGTCTGACCATACTTGTCTGTACAGTTGATATTGGCTCCACGATTCAAGATCAATTCCAGGTACTCCAGGTCAATTTTGACACTGGGGTCTTCCGAGGTTGCCAGGTGACCAAAATAACCAATCAGCTCTGCATTGGCAACGTTAGGACTCAGAGGCTCAGGAGAGATACTGGCGTCAATGCCTTTCACTAAGGTATTTTTTTTAATGCCTGTATTTTAATTTTAAGAAAGTGAAAAAAAAAAGGAGAATGAAATATTACTGAGCATGACCAAATTGAAATTTTTGCAAGATTATGAAATATATGTAGCCATACATTTAAGAAGTTGGATCACTAACATACACATTGTGTACTAAGTACATATGTACAAGTGTATGTACTGCATATTTACAGGATAACATTCCAGTTACATATATTCAATGGTTTAATGACCTTCTTGTTTTATGGCTATAAGTGATTGCTGAAGTCATCTCTGTGCATAAATTGCAGTGTCCAGATGTCACTGTGTCTCATACAGCTGCACACTGACTATTCTCACCTGGTTGGCAATTTAAAATAAAACATGATACAATAAATCATAAATATATATAATATATAACAAAGCATAGGAATAATTTGTTGGTCAACTTTATAGATCTCCCTGAGAAAATGGTGAGAAATGTCCAACACAAACCATGATGTGCCACATTGTACATAGAAGAGAAGCTGGAACCAGGCATTTTGAACAATTACAGGTACAAATTTTAGTGTGTTTTCCCATAGCATGGTTAAAGAGATAAAGTGAAAATTTTGACATATTGTACAATGCCAAATAGTTGACATGTTGAGTACATCAGTCTACCAATATATAGGAAAGTGTTTTGTTACAAGCAGTTTTTGTATTCCTTCTTTCTTCTTTCTGAACAGGTTTCATCAATATCATTAGAGAGACAAAAACAAACTGTGGATGCACTAAAACATACGTACATTGTACGCACATGGTAGAAAGTGTGAAAAGTATGAACACAAAAAGTATTTACCTACAAGTGTGTACACTTTTTTTTTCATGTGACAAAAGGATTTGTTTTTTGACATCATGGTCAGAATGACTGCATAGGATCAGCACACAATAAAGTACAACGTACAAGTACATACTTTATGGTGTGTTTCTGTCTGAGATATAAGATTTTTAAAAATCTCCAACTTTTCATTCAACAAAAAAGAAATATATATACCAAATGTTGTAGATTTCATTTATACAATTTTGTATGTTGATCAACAGAGACACCATATCTTGGACTGTAATTCTAATTGATTTGCTTCACTTTCATTTTATTCTTCAATCCAACTTGCCAACAATAAAAAAAAAACTTTATTGGTACTTGTTCACTGTTGACCATCAGCTGTGTCAATACCAATTTATGCTCTATGATGAAATTCTGCTTGAAGAGCAACACATTGGCAAGAAGTGACATGCTGTAGAAAACTTTGCACCATTAGAGTTAGCATTTCCAGATTGAAGTTGAATGTTAGTAAGTACTGTGTCCCCGATACAAACATGAGTGTACAACATTTACAATGTACAATGTATGAGTGCAGATCAAACACAGAGTGAACAAAAAAATAAGGACACAAGTAGCAAGAAGCCCATGATACACCGATTACAACCCTCTTGACAAATGACCATTGTGACCATCCCACAATGACCCACCAAATGCCATTCAGATTTATTGTCTTACATGCACATTGTACTTTGTCCTATCAGAATGGACCAATTCTTAGCATAAAACATAAAGTTACAAAATCTAATAAACATTGAAAGCCTCTGAGCTATTATGCCACCATGGGAATGAGTCTGAAAAAAAAAAAAAAAAAAAAAACATCTCATGTGTAAACTCAGTACAGAAATTGTCAATAGGAGGGGGTTCATGGTTCTCATGATAATTTACTAATTTAAGAATGAGCAAAGGTCCAAAGAGAACCCTACATAAACCATGAAAATCCACATCTTTTAAGACTGACCTTCCTCACAAGGTGGAACACAGACCATTTCAGTGCTCTTTACACCAAAAGACATATTTTGACTAATCAAGGTGTTTCAACTTTTTGGCCAAGTTAGAAGTAATGTGCATTTGGTGGGTTTGTGGCAGGCAGTTGCAAGTGTGGACAGTGCAAAACTGTACTGTACTGGATTACACTGTAGTTAGATTACCCATGGTTATGCCATCAATTGGTTCAAATATACAGTATATCACAATGAATTTGGCTCTTGTCACCATCACAGATACACTGCATTACTCACTCTGTTCTATTAGTCCTATTCCACTAGTGGATTTTCTTTTTTTAAAGTCCAGGTGAAACATGCATTTATAACCTTTATGCCCAATTGTGAAATTAGTAGCTTCTTCCCCATGACGTGTCAAACCATGCAGTGAAAAACAAACTTTATCAAACAAATCAATAACTAATTCACAAACAGGTCCATAAGCTCCCTATAGTGCTTTGCAAATGACTTTATAAGGACATGTTCAAAGTTATTCATCAAGATAACTTATTCTTTTTGTACCGTAAGACTGAAAAAAAATACTCACCACAGACAAGATTTTGGAATTGTTGGAAAGAGTAGTTGGAGACATACAGTGTTGTGACATAGTCACAGAAGTATGGAAGAAACAAAACTATTAGCTTCAGAATAGGGAATAGAAATACAGTACATTGTGTATTGTAAGTGTGGAAGTACAATATGATAACTACATAGATAGCTCGGATATTAAGACACATCAAAAATTAGTGTTTTGCACATATAGCACAAGAAGTATAAATGCAAGATAACTAGTGTACAAGAGTATTTTGGAAGAAGGTCATTGAACTTCTATGCAAATGAAATCTTATTATGCTACAAATCAGGAGGCCTATTAGGGCCTCTTCAAAACATTTTTCACACATGATGTTTTCAGCAACAAAACAATTCAAAAAGAGTTTTTTAATACAAAATAATTGAGAACTATCAAATAAATGCTTGGTTTATGCAAGATCATTGTTTTCATTGTTCTTGGTATTTACAGTGTAATCTCTACCCTGTGAAATATACTGTATATTGCCTGCAGATGTACATGTACATGTACTTACGTCCTTGTACAGTTATGTAGTAGCTAGAGAAATAATAATTTTATGCATTGGTATCTGGGTAAATATCGCTTTCAGATATGAAATGAACATTGAAATCATGTCATCTGATTCTGCATTGGAACATGAGAACACAAAGCTGGTGTGGCAATTGTGTTCATCACTGTTTGTGATGCTTTGACTGGGGCTACAAACAATGTATGTAGGACTTTGCCCTTTGCTAAGTTGTTTATGCAGTAAAGGAACAATTTTAGTGTATGGGGTGACTGTTAGATTAAAATTTATCACTTTCTTTCATGCATTTAAATGGAATGCCACTCAGAATAATAAAGTCATACATGTACGCATGTACATCGTACATGTGTACAATGTACAAATGTACATTGTATGTTGTGCAATGTTCACACTCACACTGTGCAGAAATTATGGGCCAAAAGCTAACAGTACAGGTACGGTATATCATGGCTACTCAGAATGTTGTTGAGTTTACTGGTATACCAAAATAAGTTTTATTCCTTAGCTGAATTTATGCACAATGTACATGTACATTGTAGGTAGGCCTACTGTATGCACCGTGCAGCTTGTTAATAATGTTAGAGTGAGATATCACAGCATCCCTTCAAAAACATACCCTCTTGAAGACCTGTTGCAGCAAAATTTGGGCCAAAACAAAGGACAATCCCATGAACAGAGCATTCAATGTAAAACACACGTAGCACACCTATACAACTATACATTTTTGTATGAATTGCATATTTATTTTTGTAATTGAATACTGACTTGTGTTTTCATACTTGAATTTGCCTTCTCTTTATTCATTTTTAATAACATCTACCAGACTTGTTTGATTACAAAATGATAAAATATACAGCTTGTCAGCTGGTGCCATACTTAAAGAATTGAGTTTCATTAACATCCAGTCAGATAAAGGAATCACAACATCAAATTGGCCAATCTCACAATTACAGTATCAAAGTTGTGGGATCTCTACTTGTATTATATACACACATTGCAAACATTTCTTCTTCTTCCTTTTTAATGATCAGATTTTATCTATCAGAGAGAAAGAATTCAACTGTTGATTAAACGAGGTCAGTAAAAATGGATAGGAGACAGCCTGAGATAAACAGACTTACTCACCTGATGTGCCGGTCGATATTGTTCTACGACCACAGCGTAAATGTTTGAACCTCTCGACTCCTTTCTTGACATTCCTATAAAGACTGACGACATCAGCGGCTACATTGTGTACACTCATCTTCACTTCTTCCTCTTCACCCTTCGTCTCTTGGTCAAGCAGCTTCTGGTCAACCAGCTTCTCATGGTCACTGCCCTTGTCCACTGCAACGTTTGTCAGTGGGAAGACTTTCCCCACCTTACCATTCCTCTTTTTCTTCTTCTTAGTCCTGGTCTGACTGTCATCTGCTGACGAACTCATCCTTGAAGTGTGTCGCCTCCTCTCTCAGTCATTCCATTACCTATGGTACATGATACACGTTTGATCTGAAAAAAATCTTTAACCAACTGAAGACGAGTCCCAAGTATACATGTACTCGGGCAGATGTCTATGGCCCTATGGGAAATGCATGTTAAAGCCAAATCAGTCTGTTCTCAATGGGTTAACTTACTTAGGTTGTGTACGCTGTAATTACGACGCGATGTAAGTGGAGTCTTAGAGATTCTTATAAAGATTTGGATTTTTATTTCACCTTTTGCTTTACTCCAACAGGAATACGTCAACAGGGATAGCGAAATTTTTCTGTGAGGGTGTACCGGTACAAAGTGTACTTCAGTTCGGGAAACCCACTCACAAGGGGGGCCGCTCCTTATAAGTAACCCGTCCCCCTTATAAGTAACCCCGTCCCCCTTATAAGTAACCCCCGGGGCACCCCTTATAAGGAGTCTCCACGCTTTTTTGCAATGCAACGCGAAAATGAAAGGACTGCGGCAATTCGCTTCATTATGTCCATAAAGCTTCACAAGTTTCCTAGTTACTCACGAAATTTGAGCAAAATCGGTTCGAGGCATCATATCTAAAATCATGGATTTAAATGCGATGTCAAACGACCCATGAGAATGCTGAAATGCGAGCGATTACTGGCGTGAGTGTCGCCAGGCGCGGCGGCGCGGCAATGCTTGAGTGCAGACGTGGCGACTGAGTATGGAGACTTTCGTTCATTCAGTTGAGCTGCACTGAACAACTTGCTGAATGCGGGAGCTGTTGGAAATTTCAAGCTTCATCGGCAAAACTTGCAAGTTTCAACTTAAAATTTTTGTTTAGGGACGACTTCAACTGGACAACCCTATGGGAACGTATCCTTTTGTATATAGATATGCATACCAATTGCAAAGGTAGGTGGTTGACTATTTCTTTACTTTTGTTATTTTTCCTTCATTTAAAGCCACCTGAATGAACGAAAGTCTCCGTACTCAGTCGCCACGTCTGCACTCAAGCATTGCCGCGCCGCCGCGCCTGGCAACACTCACGCCAGTAATCGCTCGCATTTCAGCATTCGCATGGGTCGTTTGACATCGCATTTAAATCCATGATTTTAGATATGATGCCTCGAACCGATTTTGCTCAAATTTCGTGAGTAACTAGGAAACTTGTGAAGCTTTATGGACATAATGAAGCAAATTGCCGCAGTCCTTTCATTTTCGCGTTGCATTGCAAAAAAGCGTGGAGACTCCTTATAAGGGGTGCCCCGGGGGTTACTTATAAGGGGGACGGGGTTACTTATAAGGGGGACGGGTTACTTATAAGGAGGGGCCCCCCTTGTGAGTGGGTTTCCCGAACTGACTTGCACATTGCACAAAATGTACATGCACACTGGTTATCCTGGGCCCGGTTAGGGCCCCGGCTAGGCCTTAGGCTTGTGCGCATTATATAGATATAATCTACATTGGATATTGGGTATCATTGCAAGTAGATCATACTTGTGCTGTGGCTGGTATTGACTAGACCACAGTTGTACAGCACAAGCCTGTACTGTGCCTGTGGTTGTGCCTGTGGTTGTGAAGAGGTGCCTTCAGCCTTCACTTGACACTCTTGTCTCGACCTGCTGCCACTGACAGACAAGACAAAGTGGTAGTGGTACAGCAGTGGTAGGAAACAATTTGTATTAAATTAGAACTAGAGTCTATATTTTACAACCTAGTAAAATTTTATAAACAAATTAATAAATGTCATGACTAAATAACAACACTCAGCAGGGCTGAACCGCTACGCTAGCGTTAGATCTATAGATGGAAAGATTCTACTAGGTTTCAGGGTCTAAAACTAAGTAGAGAAATGAATCTAATAAATTTAAAAATGTAAGAAACGAATCTAATACGACTTAAAAGCAAATTTGAGCAAACACATTTGACTTCGAGGTCTTATTGCTGAGCGATGCACCAATGTCAAGTACTGGGACTACAGTGTCAGTAGCTGTACAGACAGTATACTTCGTGCATATCGCTGAGCGCACACCAAAAATCAGCGTTCGCGTTACCTGCTAAATGTAGGTCTAGGCCTAGTTCATTTTGGGGATCCTTCATTTTATAGGGACTAGGGGACTAGATCTAGACCGAAACTTATTTGAATTTGTAAAACCAATGCATCAAGTTCTAAACGTCTGTAATTTCTTCATACCTGTATAGCGTAAGTTGCAACTTCTGCTTTTCTCTCGAAAGACGATCGTCACTGCAGGGTTAGTTTTACCACCACACGCGAGTGAAGCCTGGGTCTTCGTGTCGCATGCATAGCCCCACAGTACCACCACTGCACTCTTCTACCACCTAACATCGGAGGACCTTGCCTACTATACTGCATACTCAGTATGCCGCAATCCCGAGCGAGGACGGTACGGCAAAGTCGTATCCATAGAAACGGCACCCCTGATGCCTACCTGAATGAGTTTCGCTGTTCCGTGCGCCGCGTGGACACTGTACGGTTGTACGGCGGGTTTGAGACGAAGTTGACGCAGGGAAATGTACAATTTATTTTCAATTTTGACCGGTTTGTCAAAACGTATCCGGCAGTCGGGGAAATCATTTACTCAACGGTATTACGTATATGGTAGATGGTAGATATGTAAACTCAGAAGCAAAACTGTGCATGAACCTTTGGCTTTACTATTTTCATTTTCTTGAAAACCGCTTGACAGATTTCTTGTTGTAACTTTTCTCGCATAATAAAAGAACACTTGATTTGCCCCTTTCAAAAGGCATGGGAATAACAATTAAGTCGCGGGATTTTTTTTTTTTTAATGCAGCTTTGTGGAATTATCTTTATTTCCTTTATCGTTCTAAGCATGTGACATCACAAACTGTAGCAGGCCTAGTCTATAACTCATCCAGCAATGACGGCAGTATAACTTCACAAATTCATAACTTTTGAACGAATTTTCAGATTTATATGAAACTTTCACTGATGTGTATTCTACTAACATAGCTAAATTTACTCCCTTGATTCACTTACACTATGGTTTATAGTCATATGTTTAAACTTGTCCTTTCAGGATCAGGCGTAAGTGCGCCGCCCTCCGAATTACCTTCTCATTTACGAACACAAAACGTCCTCGAAGTTAATAATGATCAAGACCTATATATATCTATGTTTGTTTCAATAAACCATTACCAAATCAAATCAAATATCAATACGTACAAATATTTATATCTATGGTCCTCTTCTTACATTTCATAATCAGGGGATGCACAACATCGCGGCGTTAAAGGGACTGTACAGTACTGGTTGAGGTAGGGATTCATGTTTTGAACATTCCTAAGTGAGATAATGAAAAGCCTCTTATGAAATATGCAAGAGCATGTAATTTTAAGAAGGATTCAACGTTTATTTGATGAAAATTGGTTTTCAAATGGCTGAGATATCAAAAAAAGTGCTAATAATAAAAGGCGACATGCCCCAACTTTATTAGTATCTCTTTGTTTCACTTTGTTTTTGGATATCTCATCCATTTCAAAACCGATTTTCATCGAATAAACTTTTGATACCCCTTAGAACTGCATGCTCTTTGACATCTCATAGAGTGGTTTCTGAATATCTCACAAAACGTTAAAAGCTAAATCTTCACCTCGACCAGAACTGTACACACCCTTTAAACTTCCAAATGACTTAGTATAGTATTCGAGTTGTGTGCACCTTGTGTTTGCGGAGGGGGTTTGTTTCACGTAGAATGGATGAATTGAGTCAAATTAATCAAGCTGGAATTGACAACATGAAATAAATTGTACATTTCGATGCCATCGATTGTTTGTTATTTTTGATAATCTAAGCGAATAAGCATTCTTACTAGCAGTCTCATGGCCAGTTCTAAAATAAAACAATTTAAACATACCTAGTATTGATCATAAAGGAACATAAGCCACAAACTGACTATAGATGATGTGTTACAGTTCATTTGTTGTAATAATGATAATGATTATGATAACAATAATTATAATAATGATGATGATGATGATAATAATAATAACAGTAATGAATGATAGTAATAACAACAACGATAATAATAATAATACAACTGGAATAATAATAATTATTGTTATTGTTATTGTTATTATTATTATTATTATTATTATTATTATTATTATTATTGATATCTATTATCGTTTTCATCATCATTATCAGTATGTTACTAGTGTAATTATCAACATCATCACTACCACGGACCACCACTTTCAGCTTTTGGAAGCAATTTCATGGTTACGTTAACCCTATAAAGCCCAAGGGGGCACCCCCTAGCAGATTTTAAGTTGGCCACTCCGTCGCCCTTAATCCAATTTCATCAGAATTTGGTTACTTTTCCTAAAATCTTATTGCGAACATTCTGAAACTTACAACCGTGTCAGTCAGATTTTGCATCTTTTTTTCTGGCCCAATTTCAATTAACAGTATTATAGTGTATGAAATGGACATTTCTTGGCTGAAATTTGCTGAAGAAACAAGATGTGAAGTAGTTATGGTCGTGAAATATTTTTCGTATCGTTTCCTTTGTCTTTATGGGACAAAGGCATAAAACATTAGATATAATAGACAGAATCGAAAACAACAGTGTTTTCCAAAGAATGCCTATTTTGTGTCATTTTGATTCCTTCATTTAAGTTATGCCTGTAATATCATTAGTTTATCATATCATCAATCTGCAAACTAAAAATTCAAATATTATGCAAATATGAAATGTGCTATAACTATACATGTACCAATTCAATACATTTCATCACAGGACTCATAGTGTATTTCTTTATGTTGCTATGCATTTATTATGTGGCGACCTTGATAAATTTCAACTTTAACAAATGATAAGCTTCTACTTGCTTATTAATTGTGGCAAATATGAAAATGATTGTCTATGATAAGACATACTACATGGGGATAACGAAACTATACAGAAAAATCATGTTTTAGCATAAAAGTATTTCTTTATATTTTGGTAAATAGCACCTTCCATGGATAACCTTGAGAAAATCAAAATGTACGGTCATAGAGTATGGGTTGCTCTACTCATGTGCTATCAAAATATAACGATAATACATGATCATTTTTTAAAGTTACATGGTGGGGGTACAATGTGCCCCCCCCCCCTCCCCATTGACCATTATAGCTAACTGTACATTTCGTAAACGAACACATTATTGGTAATCGTATTAATTGTCATCAATTAGAGAGAATCTCCATTCACTATGAAAAAAAAAATATGGAGTCAAAAGGGGCCTGATCTTTCGATCCTAGCACAATCGTCGTCAGAGGCAAAATGACAAACAGGCAGGGAAAGCATAAGGACTTTACACAACAAGAACAGTCAGGGACGGACTAGGGACACAGAACATGGAGGGTGGGAGGTCATGGGCAAGTAGCCCAACAGGTAAAGGGGGAGGATTAACAAAGGATGGACAGACATAAGGCAGAGGAGGGTTATTGATGATCCCGAGGACAATGGGGGGGGGGGGGGGGGGCAACCTTTGAAGGATAGGAGGAATAGGGGGCAATATCAAACAAGATGATCAGGAACAACAGAGGGATTAAAAAAGGACAAGGGTGGAATAGCAACAGCATTGGGGGGGGGGGGGGGGGGGAGCTGGACAAGCAGCGAGCCCTAACAAGGTGTACTAGGAGGATGCAACAAAATGAAAGTAAGAGTCAAACAACAAATGCAAGTTATCAAACATATCAAAGCATATACCAAAAAATATATTAAATGAAAAAAAAAACAAACAAACAAACATTCGCAACAATCTATTCTAAGAAAATCTCATCCATTGCTTCCATGCACTATAACCAAGATAAACCAAAGTGTCCCATCATACATGTATCACATCTACGGCTATACAATCGATATTCTTCCTCTGCATTTTTGTTTTATTTTCAAAGCACAGCATAATAATGTCAGTCGATATAATATAACCATATTATGTAATCTTTCTGCCTCTTTTAGAAGTTTTGCGTGCTTCATTCACACTAATAAGTAAATGATTATCATAGGTCCGTATACATAAAACTACGCACTGCCAGTGTTATCAAGTTGAGTTCTTTCTTCGCACATCTTTAGCATAAAATTGATGGCCACAGTTACAGTGACAACATACTGCGTAATCTTCCTTAGCTGATCCCGTTCCGAGAAGTATAAAGAAGACTTGGGCCTGTGTATCTCCTTACTGTATGTGTCTGGGCATAATGGTAACTTATACCGAGGATTTTTTTTTTTTTTAAGCAGACCAACACTACACATTTTTAGTCTACCTACCTAGGCAGAAAATACTTTTTTTTTTTTTAAGCAGACCAACACTACACACTTTTGATGTACCTCTCTGGGTAGAAAAGACTTTTTTTTTATTACCAAAAGCAGACCAACACTACACACTTTTTAATCTACTTCTGTAGGCAATTTCATAACTTTTGCAAATGAAGTAATATTCATATCAACCCGCGGTCCCTATGGGAACCTGATGGCCTGTGTAGCATGTCTATAGTGATTTCAAAATTCAGTATGGAATGGGTTAAAAGCCTTCCTCTCTGGAGTCTTTACTTCCTGTTGATCTGACGGCGTTGATAGAGGATCACACCTACGAGGGAAGCGATGCAGACCAACACGGCGGACAGAGTGAGGTAAACAGTCACCAAACTCACTGACATACCTGAGCATCGAGAGCAATACAATCAAATAAAGATCAAACATTTTTCAATAACTCGATAATCGACATGACGAACATCGCTATAACAACTTACGGAATTGAACTGAACTGAACAATATTGCTGCTGGCAAAAAAAAAAAAAAAAAAAACCGAAACAAAACAAAGCATAAAATTAAGCAGGAAAGAAAAAAAAGGAAAAACGTATATACTGCAATTTGAAAGTAACAACATTCATGTCAAAGATTTACGTCAAAATAATGCTAATGATTGCGTCAATTTTTGATATATACGGCAGTATCCAGTGGAATCGTTTTTCACATTTCATACTTATACATACATGTATACAAATATGCCGCCCTATCTCCACACACACACACACATACGCAACACACACACACACACTCACACACACAGAAATGAATACACACATAGTCATGGAAAACAGCCACTGAGGGGTAGAAAGATACAACAGACATTAAGGTACTGGTGTGAAAATTTATCACAACAGTTCAAGTTTACAATTAAAATGCATCACACTATATACCCAGCTGTATAGGACTACAGATGTCCACCAGTCCGGATTCAAGAGAAGGTCTTTTTTGTTGTTGTTGTTGTTACTCTCTTCTTTCACTCCATCTCTCTCTCTCCATCTCTCTCTCTCTCTCTCTTCCTCTCCTCTCTTTTCTTGATTATGTAAATGCACTTTTCATTGATATGAAGATAACTTTTTTTTTTCTTTGACAAAAGATCTATATATCTAGATATTACACAAGCAAGGAGTATTTTGGGACCACCTAAATTGGCATCTTTAGAATTAATCGCAATATACCTTTGTTTCTCTGGACGACGAATGGTCCGCTTGACAGTATGTAACCATTAGCAGGTTTCCGGTTCGAAGACCTTTTGGCACGTGGGCCAGAACGGTCCGAAGTATGGCAACTTTCAAATCGATCGTTTTGCTGGCATGCCAGGACGTTACAGTGGATGTATGTCTGTTAAATAATCCCATGACAAAATACTGTGCTCAATGGCTCCGTGGCTGGCGCTTTATTACTCAAGATAAAATAACAAATTCAGTCTTGAAAGCAAGAGAATGATTAAGTAGAGCGGTGATGGTTGAGGTGTGAATTTTCCTTCAATTTGTCTCCCTCATCGAAGAGGGAGAAAAATTGAATAAAATTAAACCTCAAATTTAGTCTTTATTGACATAAAATCAAAATATCTTCACGGTTCCATTTATCTATTGTCATACCAGGATTTCTTTGGCTTAAACTTGTGCAATTTTAGGTGGTAGAATAGGTTGAAGAAGGAGTTTGTTTGCAACAGTCAAGTTTAACGTTAAACTTGGATTAATCTCCCCCGCCCAACCCCCCCCCCCCCCCCCCCGAAAAAAAAGTGAAGATACATTGGGACCAAATATTGGAGGCCGGTTGAGATTCATGACGTCATAATTTATTGTCAGACAATATCTGCTTACTCTGGGTCTGCAAAACCAATGCAATCTTTGACTACACAGATATAAACGGAGTTCATTAATTAACAACCCAAATAATACTAAAAAAAAAAAAAAAAAAAGACCATCGTGAAGTGTGGATCTTTCTCTGAGACATCAACCTCTGGACAACAGTCGCCATTTTCCTGATCTTATTCATCCATATTCGAAACTATGGAGATGATGCCCAATTACCACAGTCTACAGACCATCACACATCCACCATACACACCCGTAAAGTTCATCGTTGCAGAGCAATTTGATAATGGAAAAAAGTGCTGAAAGATTCTCACCAACTCTGTAACGCGACTGAATTGGAAAGCCCTGACGGAAAACGCCTTCACCGTCGAGTTGTTAATATCAAAGATTTCCACATTTCTCGATACAGCCAATCTGCATAAATTTTGATTAAAGATGACAAGGCTTGGTGAAATGCGTAAACAGTTCACGATGTAAAACGTGTTGCAGTAATCAATTTCATGATGAATACATTAAAGGACAAGTTCACCTTCATATACATAAGGATTGAGAGAATGCAGCAATATTAGTAGAACACATCAGTGAAAATTTAAGGAAAATTGGACAATCCGTTCAAAAGTTACGAATATTTTTAAGTATCTGCGCAGTCACTGCTGGAAGAGAAGACTACTACAGTGTATGACATCACATGCGTACAACTATATGATGAAAATAAAAAGAGAATTTCACAAAACTTTACTTTTTGAATAAAGTGCACAGTTCTTTGACTTGCTACTGACGTATGATTAAGGGTAATATTATTCCCCCTGCCTTCTGAAAGAGAGAAGTCGAGTGTTCTTTTGTTATGGGAGAAAAATGGAAATATGTTGAATTTTCTTTATTCTTTCTTTATATCGTTGTACTCATGTGACATCACAAGCTATAGTAGTCTTTTCACCCAGCCGTGACTGAGCAGAAACTTCAAAAATTCATAACTTTTTAACGGATTGTCCGATTTTGCTCAAACTCTCACTGATGTGCTCTACTAATATTGCTGCATTCACTCAACCCACATGTCTATGAAGGTGAACTTGTCCTTTAAATGGTGAGCTTTGTTTTCATCACTATACAGAACAGTTTAATCATGGAGGTACTCTAGTAGCTTTACAGTCCATGGGCCAGGCCAGATATTGGTACCACCTGAGGTGACAAAACCTTTTTGGTGTCATTTTGTTTGTCGGGCATAGATATGCTTATCAAGCTATGATAGCATTTCCAAATGAGTAGCTTAGTCATAATAAATGAATTTTTAACCAATTTGGTCTCCTTGTTATATCCCTAGCTTCTGAATTGAAACTAACCGCTAAGCAAAGAAGAGCACTGTCTTCTATATGTTCACAGGTGTTCTGTTGTAAACGCGGTGCGCTTAGTCTTTCTTCAAGGCAGCGAAGGGAATATCCAAAGGTTATGATGTCCACAGCGCTTAGTCTTTATTCAAGACGGCGAAGGGAATATCCAAAGCTTATGATACAGTGTATATCCTTTTATCTAAAAAAAAAAAAAACAAAACAAAACAACAACAACAACAACAAATCCCCGTATATTTCAATTATCATTTTCCGGTGAAAACGCTATGGCGAAAACGCTAACACCACGCCAATGTCGCTTTATTTCCATCCAACAATAAAAGATAATGCAAAAACAATGTACCGGCACCCTACAATACAATTATGATGAATTATATCGTAAATGAACAGAGTGATTTTTGTTTAAAACTGATGTATTTGTTGAGAGGGTAGTATAAAAACAGTATAGATAATCCCTTTTATCAGGAACTATATGATAACGGTACATTGGTCTAGATAAAGACTAAGCGCACCGCGTGACAGCTGCGGACATCATAACCCTCTGGATATTCCCTTCGCTGCCTTGAATAAAGACTAAGCGCACCGCGTTAACAACAGAACACCTGTGGACATACGGAAGACAGTGCTCTTCTTTGTATAGCGGTTAGTTTCGATTCAGAAGTATAGGGATATAAAAACGAGACCAAATTGGTTAAAAGTTCATTTATTATGACTAAGCTACTCATTTGGAAATGCTATCATAACTTGATAAGCATATCTATGCCCGACAAACAAATTGACACCAAAAAATATTTTGCCACCTCAGGTGGTACCAATGGCCCATATTTCGGGTCTTGGCCCATGGACTATTAGGTTTAATGAACTCCTGGAATGTGTACCCGCTTTCCTCATCAAATTTCTTCACGGTAATCACAAATCTTACTCATGAGCTTTCACTTGCAAGACATTGACTTAATTTGAGAAGATGTTCAAAAGCTTGTAGATGAACGATTGAAAATGTAGAGTTTGAATAGTTTGTTTACACGTAGTTAAGAGATGTTTAGGAAACACTGATCATTTTCACTGTACATTACAGTCATTTCGTATGGTATTGTCCCAAATCAAAGGGACTTTCATATTATAGACAGCCTCAAAGATTTTCCGAGGGTGTCCAGAGTCTTGCATAACATACAAAAATAATAGATGAGCAGATCCAAAGATGCAGCAATTGTATAAAGGTTGTTAAAGATGCAATCTTGGATGCAATCTTGCTATAAAAGAAGGAACTGATGTCCAATCTAAAGTATTACAAGGCGGTGTATAAAGGGATAAAACTCGTGTTGCGTAAGAGGGCTATCGCTGCTCCCCTAAACTTACCCACTTTCTATCAGATCTCGATAACTTCGATCTGCTGGGTCCGGAGAAGGCGTCTCCCAGCAACGCTCGTTGAGGATGTAAAGATTCCTCATGGATGCGATTGTTGTGCCGAGGTAGATGGTATCGCCTTCAAACACCTTGATAGTTTTCATTCATCGAACAATTGATATGAAAAGCACTCGAGATAATTCCATGACACAAGACCATTAGTGTATCAATATGGAACGCTGCAAATCTGTACAATATATATCAGTACTGAGTACCCTGGAGCAACATGTCACAGAAGTCACAAAACGTACTGCCCGCTCATTAGTGGTTGGCGAAAAGTGTTTTCGAAAGCATCGATCGTTTGATTACAAATTAAATAATATAACGTACAATCTTCATCACACACTATACTCGTACTAACAAATATTGGAATATTTTGCTCGAATGAATTTCCCTTTAAATAATCAGGTTCTCTTGATCTGAACAAATAAAATTATCGCCTGCATGAGCCGTTCATAGTTTGGATGTTCATCACCACACACACTGTGATCATTGCACTGACTCATGATAATTGCAATGAAATACAAGGACGGGTGATGTAGGATACATGGGCGTAAATCCCGGGGGGGATGGGGGGGATATATCCCCCCCTGAAATGGAGGAGGGGGGGATGGCCTGTACAATCATCCCCCCCTGAATTTTGAGGAAAAAATGGAGGAAGCAGAAATGTGATTGTAAAAATTTTGACATAATTATTGCATGACGTTTGAACGCCGGCCTTCAGACAGGTAACATAGCTGAACAGTATTGTATCTTGTAGGAAAATGTATACATAATTTTCTCAAGCGCTCGCTCGCTTCGCTCGCTCGCGAAGAAAGTAACATCGACATACAGTCACTGTAAGGTATGGCTCAGACGTTGACAACGTCAAATAGTATAGACCTACATGTAAAAATGCTATATGACGCGAGTAACTGGGGACCATCTGCAAAATATGTACGAAAACAAACAAACAAACAAACAATAACAAAAATTATATCGTCATAATTGAACCCCCTCCATTTCCTGAATCATTTCTGAGAAACGATAGTGACTGATTACTCAGTCAGGATACAACTATGGGCATTCCCAGGGAAGATCAGGGGCGTCAAATCTATCTCGGCGGGGGGGGGGGGGGGGCAAAGGGGCATTTGCCCCGCCCCTTTGGAAGTGTTTAGGCAGACAAATCATTTATCCCCCAAGCAATTCCCGAGATGATGACAAATCTCGAACTTTCGTAATGGAAAATTGTCCAAATATCCCCAGAACTATGCACCAGATCGTTGTATTGCAATCATAAGCATGCAAAAGCTCCGCTATACAGGATCCCTTTCGATAAACTTTGTACACCATAAAAGTGGGACAAACAAAAGCGAAAAATATAGCTACAAACGGCAGTTTTTGGAGTGTAAAATATCAAAATTTTAAAGCTCGCTCGCTCCTTTCGCTCGCATTCAACCATAATGCCATTCTCCTGATGTTGCTGCCAGTGACTGACAGCAGTTTTCGGCCGGTGCGCCCCCCTCAATTTCCAAAGCGAAAAATATAGCTACGAACGGCAGTTTTGGGACTGTAAAATGTGAACATGTTGAAGCTCGCTCGCATTCAATCATTATGCCATTCTCCTGATGTTGCTGCCAGTGATTGACAGCAGTTGCGCCCGGTGCGCCCCCCTTAATTTCCAAAGCGAAAAATATAGCTACGAACGGTAGTTTTGGGACTGTAAAATGTGAAAATTTTGAAGCTCGCTCGCTCCGCTCGCTCGCATTTAACCGCTATGCTATTCTCCTGATGTTCCTGCCAGTGATTCGCTCGCTCGCATTATAAATAATCATTATGCCATTCTCCTGATGTTGCTGCCAGTAATTGCCAGCAGTTTTCGCCCGGTATGCTCCCCTTTATTTCCAAAGTGAAATAATACAGCCACAAACGGCAGTCTTTGGACTGTAAACATGGTAAAATGTCAAAATTTTCAAGCTCGCTCGCTCCGCTCGCTCGCATTTAACCGCTATGCTATTCTCCTGATGTTCCTGCCAGTGATTGCCAGCAGTTGCGCCCGGTGCGGATCCCCTTAATTTTCAAAGCGAAAAATTATAGCTACAAACGGCAGTTTTTAGACTCTAAAATGTCAGAATTTTCAAGCTCGCTCGCTCCGCTCGCTCGCATTTAATCGCTATGCCTTCTCCTGATGTTGCTGAAAGTGATTGACAGCAGTTGCGCCCGGTGCGGTCCCCCTTAATTTCCAAAGCGAAAAATATAACTACGAACGGTAGTTTTGGGACTTTAAAATGTGAAAATTTTGAAGCTCGCTCGCTTCGCTCGCTCGCATTTAATCATTATGCCATTCTCCTGATGTTGCTGCCAGTACCCAGGTCGAAAAACCAGTTGAAACCAGTAGAAACCAGTAAGCATTTTTAACTGGTCTTTACTGGTTTTAAATAATAATAATAATAATAATTGATATGATTTATATAGCGCCAAATCCACTCTGCAGAGTGCTCTAGGCGCAGAAGGAAGAGAAAGTGAAGGAGATAAAGGACATACAAATATCAAGTACATGTAATGAGTAGTCAAATTGAGGCTTTAAACAAGTGAGTTTTTAGACTGCTTTTAAAGGAGTCTGATGAAGAACAATTTTTTACGGCTGAAGGTAAGTTATTCCATAAGGTGGGAGCAGCATGGCCAAAGGCACGTGTGCCCCATATTGTAGTGAATCTTGGAATTATCAGAGAACCGGAGTTGGATGAGCGTAAAGATCTAGCAGGGATGTAATTATGGAGTAAGTCAATATTATACTGAGGAGCAGTGCCCTGAATGCAATGAAAAGTCAAAAGTAAAATCTTGAAAATAATGCGATCTTTGACTGGTAACCAATGAAGTGATCTCAAAATAGGGGTGATGTGAGTGTGCTTCTTGGATAGTGTGATGATGCGTGCTGCCGCATTTTGAAGCCTCTGTAGCATGGAGAGCTGAGTTTGTGGTAAGTTAAATAAGACAGAGTTTCCAAAATCGAGCCTAGAGGATATCAAGGCATGGACTAATTTTTCGGTAGAAGAGCGGTTCAAATATTTCCTAATGAAGCCGATATTGCGAAGTTGGTATCTTACAGATCTACAAATGCTAGAAACTTGATGAGACATAGTCATATTACAATCTAGCATTACACCCAGGTTGCGACAGGTTTGGGACACACTAATTGACATGCCGGAAAAGGAGATAAAATTAATGTCAAGTTTACCTAATTGTGTCTTCGAACCAAACATTAAAAACTCAGATTTATCCGTATTCAATTTCAAAGAATGTGAGTTCAGCCATGAATAAACATCGTTCATTGCATTCTCAAGCTGACTCAAAGCATGTAAGGCATCGGCCTGGTTAGGTTTGAAAGACAAATACAATTGAATGTCATCAGCGTATATGTGATAATTAATTTTGTGCTGGCGCAGTAAGTGTCCCAGGCTAATAAGATAGATGGAAAACAAGGTGGGCCCGCCCACAGAGCCCTGTGGAACACCGCATTTGAGAGGCATAGCATTTGATTTACAGCTGTTGACACACACTGCCTGTGAGTGGCATGAAAGGTAAGATTTAAACCATTCGTATGCCTGACCTTTTACACCAAGAGATTGGAGGGTGTTTAACAAAATTGCATGATTAACAGTATCGAAGGCGGAGGACAAATCAAGTAAAATCAAAGCAGTGACATTTCCACGATCCATTTCCTGTAGGATGAAGTTCGACACATTGAGGAGAAGGGTTTCTACGCTATGGTAAGGACGATATGCGGATTGAAAAGGATCAAATAAATTATTAACCAAGAGGTAATCTGTAAGTCTGGAGAAAACAATCCTTTCCAAAATTTTAAACAAAAATGGAAGGTTACACACGGGGCGGTAATTTTGGAGTGAATCTGGGTCTAAGGAAGGTTTTTTCAAAAGAGGTGTTATATATGCAGATTTCAAACACGAGGGGACGTAACACTGATCAATACTTAGGTTCACAATCATTGAAATAATAGGAGCGAAAATGGATGAACAATCTTTTATCAATACAGTGGGGACTGGATCTAAAGAACATGACTTGGGAGGTAATCTGCGAAGAAGAGCTTGGACCTCGTCGGGATCAGTGGGCTTCAGGGTTTCAAGGGAAGCTGTCGTGAGGGGCTCCTGCGCCGATTCGTCTGGACAGAGACTGTTACTGATAGTCTCTACCTTATTCCGAAAGTAATCGATGAAAGTCTCGGCCATTGCAGAACTGTCCATGTTGGACGGTAATGGTGAAGATTGCTTTCGATTGAGAAGGCGGTTGGCAACGGAGAAGAGCCGTTTGGAATCTTCGCCACAGTCTTCGATGAGGCCCACGTAATAAGATCGTTTGGCCTTCTTCAGCAGGGAGTTTACCACGTTCTTCTGAGCGCACAATGATTTCCTGTCAATTTCACTTTTACCGTTGGAAAGCCATTTGCGCTCGAGTCTCCTACGTTTCCGCTTCGCCGCTGCGATGTCAGAGTTGTACCACGGACAGTCAGTGCGTTTCCTGATCTTTCGAGTCTTTGCAGGAGCATGTATATTGAGGAGTCTGCTGAGCGCTGAGTTGTAATTTTCCACAACGCAGTCCACACTGTCAGTTGGGGAAGACATCAAATTGCAGCTGACAATATCCTCGGCGAATGCTGTCCTGTTGATTTTCTTGATATTGCGGCAGGTGAATTCAGACATAACACGAGAAGGCTTTACAAACTTGAGCAAGCAGGAAACTGCAGAATGGTCTGAGATACCGGAAAAGACCTTGGGGCTGGAGTAGAGAACATTATCAGAGTTTCGCACCATGATGACATCAAGAATATGACCCTTATCATGGGTAGGAGATGAGACGAGCTGGGAAATGCCATGGCCACTGATGAGATCATTGAACCTCAGCGTATTTGGGGCTGAAGTATTGTCAAAGTGGATGTTCAGATCCCCCGTGATCACCAAAGGTGATGGTCTGTACATAGTCTCATCAAGAAGCTGTGAGAACTCGTCGAGAAATGTTGAGAAAGAGTGATTTCCAGGAGGTCTATACACAACGACGATGTCCACACAGGAGTGTGCGTTCGAAACAGTTCCATGCATTGACTCGAAGGTAGTGTATTTCCGTGATGGGTTTATGACAACTTGAAGGTTGTCCTTGTAGAGAAACCCAACTCCGCCTCCGCGCTTGGAGACCCTTGGACAGTGATGGAAGGTATAGCCACACGGACGAAGATCGGCAATAGCTGCATCATCAGACGAGGACAACCAGGTTTCGCAGATACATGTGAAATCTAAACGGTGATCGGTAACAAAATCTTGGAATACTGAAGATTTATTACGTAAGGAACGGGCATTTAAAACACCTAACTTGAAATTGTTATCAAAACAAAAATGACCACCTCGTTTTCCCCTATGTGTCATCCGCCTTCTGTTAATACCGAGAGAGACAATCCGATTCCAGACAGTGGGGTTATCATTGCGCCATCTAGTTGAAATATGGCTTGAATTAAATGAACGAAGGGTTTGTGTATCATATGATAATGAATGTCTTGAATTCGATGAGTTTTTGATTGTCGACAAATGCAGTCCACCACTCTCAGGGCCAGGATTCGGATTTATATCTCCAGATATCAATAACAAACTCTGAAATGCGGCCTCTGAGTTGGCATAATAGCGTACAGGGGTACCAACATATTTCCCCTTTGATGGATAGGCTTGTGCATAATGTGCACTAACATTATGAAGGCAGATATTAGGCGTACATGCATCTAGGCAGTACCCTTGACAGCAATAACACAACAGGATCACAGTAAGTACAAAGGCTATAGAGGTGACTGGCTTCATTGTGAATGACATACAGCTGGTACTCAGTAGATTAACAATAGCACTGAACAGTGACAGGATCAGTGAAAATGCTTCGAGCTTGACTGAACAGCAAGGCACCTGTAGCTACATGTGTAATGCACCCAACATGGCTGTACAAGCTATGCATATAGAGTGAGGCAACCCTCAAATAATTCAGTGACGGCACTGTAACAAAATAAGCTTACCAGAGCCACAAATTTGTCTAGTTGATTCTCTACACGAACAGAAACCAGATGGTACACAGCACAAGCACAAACATTATACAAGATCAGCAAAATATAAGACAAAAGCAAGAGCAGTGTGGGCGGGCATCCACAAGGCGCGCGCAACCCGAGTCTAATTTTTTTAACTGGTCTTAACTGGTTTCAGCTGGTACCAGTTGAAATCAGAAGGTAACTCCAAATTTCCAGTAACAAAATAAGCAATTCTAACTGAAACCAGTTGATACCAGTTGAAGATGTACTGGTACCAGTTGATACCAGTTTAATCATACTGGTACCAGTTTATACCAGTTGAAGTTGCACTGCTTACAAGTTGAAACCAGTACAAGTCTACTGGTACCAGTTGTAGTCTTACTGGTACCAGTTTATACCAGTTGAAGTTGCACTGCTTACCAGTTGAAACCAGTACAAGTCTACTAGTACCAGTTGTAGTCTTACTGGTACCAGTTTATACCAGTTGAAGTTGCACTGCTTACCAGTTGAAACCAGTACAAGTCTACTGGTACCAGTTTATACCAGTTGAAGTTGCACTGCTTACCAGTTGAAACCAGTACAAGTCTACTGGTACCAGTTGAAATCTTACTGGTACCAGTTTATGCCAATTGAAGTTGCACTGCTTACCAGTTGAAACCAGTACAAGTCTACTGGTACCAGTTGAAATCTTACTGGTACCAGTTTATACCAGTTGAAGTTGCACTGCTTACCAGTTGAAACCAGTACAAGTCTACTGGTGCCAGCTGAAGTCTTACTGGTACCAGTTTATATACCAGTTGAAGTTGCACTGCTTACCAGTTGAAACCAGCACAAGTCTACTGGTACCAGTTGAAGTCTTAATGGTACCAGTTTTATACCAGTTGAAGTTGCACTGCTTACCAGTTGAAACCAGTACAAGTCTACTGGTACCAGTTTATATACCAGTTCATATCTCATTGTATACCAGTTTTCAATTAGTTCACCAATTGAAACTGAATTAAAAGGTTAACAAAACTTAGTTAAAACATTACATTAAAAAGTAAACAAAACACAATCAAACAAAACATTTGATGTGATTGAACTTGGACTCTTAATGACTTCAACTAAAGGAAACTGGAACCAATTAAGATCAGTTGACACTTCAACTGACAGACTGTATTTTGACCAGTTTGTGTGTGTGATTGTGTGTGTGTGTGTGTGTGTGTGTGTGCGCGCGCACGTGTGTGTGTTTCGGTGTGTGTGCAAATTAGTTTACACAATTTGATACCCATGTAACAGACTGGACTTGCTTATAACTTCATTCCATATTAAAGACACCCAGTCGCGAGGATACATGGACATATTTCAGCCGCGGGCGGCAGCACGTAAACTCGCTTCCGAAGTTGCTGCGAAGCGAAATGTGTGTGTGCGCAAGACATCCCTAAAGCAATGTATCGCGCTATAGTATCTCGTTTGCTCGCTTGATTGATCTGAGCGCGGGGAGTACGTTTTGCGTAATGTGAATTGAATGTATGGTATACTGTATGTACTGTGTGATGCAATCAATGTTCGCATGAGCTATAGTAGCTAGCTGCCTATACTTCGTACGACTACAGTGTACGCCTTCTCTTCATCGCACCGTCGATCGTCGTCACTAGTTAACTACACTGTAATCGTCAGATCAGATTATATATAGATAGGGTGGCCATCATGGACGAAGACACATCGTCATGGGTAGCGGATATTACCGCCGAGTTGTCCATTCTGAACGCGGACGATTGGGTCGGAGACCCTGTGTCTTGTACTTGCCCTGGCGTGTGTAAATTCAGGACGGGGAAGCGACTGTGCCCGTGCAGGGCCAACGGCCACAGTTGCACTGCACAGTGTACCTGTGGCCGTGGTAGAAGGGGGCCGTGCACCAACCGACATACCTTCAAGTCGAAGTAGGGCCTAAACTAGAATCTATTATTGTTAGATCTATCATCTTTGAGCCTATAGTTCCCCTGTTTAAACGTTAGAGCTCTACCAGATCTATTGGGTTAGACTACATGTATGATAGAGCTTGCGATAGATCTATTCAATTTTTTTAAATTTATTTGCAAATCCTAGATCATATTCTTGGGGAATTTGCATAACATGATTGATATGAAAAACTTCTCATTTAATGGGACTAATGGCATTAAACTGACCCAGCAAATGTCATCTCAATTACGGCATTATCATAATTTGACATAAATGAGAACTTAGAGAAGTTTTTCGCGGAATTATACATAGAAAAATAGGCCTACTTGTCGATCAAACGCAAATGCCCTAAAGTTACTGATAATACATTAGAAAAAGTCATTCCACTTCAACCATTGATTCATGTGTAGACTTCTACTTACACATCATCTGGATCTGGATTCCTTGAAGTTGTTGACTTGGCCAGCTGGGTTTGCTTGATTGGCGTAAGCCGTGGCAACACAATTCCACCGTGCATGTCGTAACACGAATTTGCACATTCTAAATAAAAATTCCTGTAAAACTGTTCATGCAACTCCAGCAAGTGGAAAGCAAATTTTTCATCGGCACGCTGACGCCGAAGCATCCCCCTCTGGTCTCTTACTTGTCCTCCAGCTAGAACACGTCTCTCTGCGTTCTCCACTCGTCGATAGCGTCATACGTTGCCTCGAGTTGGACGGCTGCTTGATCTCCATTGTGAGGTTTCATTACTAAACCAAAGCCTAGGCTAAGCCGAAACAGTACAACACTTTTTATTGCAAACAGTACACGCATACCACACACAATATTGATATTGACATACCGGTACCGACGACTTTCTATCAACTTTGTTATGTTACGATCCGGCCCAACGTACTGTAAGCTGTACGTATAACACATGCAGCTGGCGCAGCAGACAACATTGCACGATGAGATCATAACAACCCGCCATATATGGCCATATGCATTGCAACTTGCTATACATGAAGCTTAGAGTTTTAATATTTCTTCATCAAAGCATATTTATAAATACCAAATATTAAACAACGTAATATATGAATAATTTATGATATTGTTATATAATATGTATTTTTCAGACATTTTGAAATATCATTGCTTAGATTGCTGAAATTGGGACCATAGTGCATATAAACAGAGACTGGAGCCAGATACGTACGTACGTACACCCGACAGCTCTCACTACTTGTGTCGCGGACCGGGAGAGATTTTCATGCGCATGGCTGTTGTGCGGTTTTGTGCATGAACCCATTCGGCCCCATTCGGCAGGTATTCGGGCGTCCATGTTGAAATTACAGTGGACAGCTCGCACGGCGCTCGTTCCCCATCTGGTTTTCGCTGGTGCGCTGCGTAGCGTCGTGTTCGGCATTCGGTACGTACGGGGGTACAATAACGGGAGGAGCAGCTTGTCGTGCTTTTCTACTGAGCTGCGAATTGCCTGCGACGACCGGCTGCCTTTAACACCCACTAAATCATTGAAATTCTAATACCAGTTGATACCAGTTGGTTTCTATTGGTTTTTACTGGTTCTTTTGCTCGTGAATATTCATAAGCTATTCAAATTATCTTCGTGAAAATGAGAAAATATTGTTAGATTTATCTTTTTTTATGATTTGAATAAACATAGAAATGTCTGAAATGCATTAGAAATTTATCTAATGTTATTGCCGTGATATTCACAATTTCAACTTGTATCTCTGATGAGGTATTTTCATATTTTTGTAATAAAAGTTTAATCTACTTGGTAACCATGTCTTAAATCATTACAGCAATATAGCCCTATATATATGAATGCAATGTCCCTGGTACTAACTAAGTCTAGGATGTAGGCTAAGCCTAAATGTAGTGGTAGGTATAGGCTTTAAGACTAGCTGTAGGATTATGTTAGGTTAGATATTAACAATGTCCTGACATACACCAAACACCCATACACCAAATAATTCAACACTGAATTAATTTTGTCAACTGGATCCCAGTTGATTCCAGTTGATACCAGTTGACAACTGGTACCAGTTGATACCAGTTGACAACTGGTACCAGTTGATTCCAGTTGGACGAATACCAGTTGATACCAGTTGATTTCTAGTCACTCATTCCAATTTCCATATTGAAACCAGTTGCCTTAACTGGGAATCAACTGATACCAGTACCAGTTGCCAACTGGTTTTTCGACCTGGGTACTTGCCAGCAGTTCTCGCCCGGTGCGCTCCCCTTTATTTCCAAAGTGAAATAATACAGCCACAAACGGCAGTCTTTGGACTGTTAAATGTCAAAATTTTCAAGCTCGCTCGCTCTGCTCGCTCGCATTTAACCGCTATGCCATTCTCCTGATGTTGCTGCCAGTGATTGCCAGCACCCGCAGTTGCGCCCGGTGCGGCTTACCTTAATTTTCAAAGCGAAAAAGTATAGATACAAACGGCAGTTTTTAGACTCTAAAATGTCAGAATTTTCAAGCTCGCTCGCTCCGCTCGCTCGCATTTAATCGCTATGCCATTCTCCTGATGTTGCTGAAAGTGATTGACAGCAGTTGCGCCCGGTGCGGTCCCCCTTAATTTCCAAAGCGAAAAATATAACTACGAACGGTAGTTTTGGGACTGTAAAATGTGAAAATTTTGAAGCTCGCTCGCTTCGCTCGCTCGCATTTAATCATTATGCCATTCTCCTGATGTTGCTGCCAGTAATTGCTAGCAGTTTTCGCCCGGTGCGCCCCCTTTCTTTCCCAAGCGAAAAAATACAGCCACCAAGGACAGTTTGGGCGACTGTAAAATATCAAAATTTTCAAGCTCACTCGCTTCGCTCGCTCGCATTTATTCATTATGCTATTCTCCTGATGTTGCTGCCAGTAATTACCGGCAGTTTTGCCCGGTGTGTCCCCCTTAATTTCCAAAGCGAAAAAATACAGCCACAAACGGCAGTCTTTGGACTGTAAAATGTCAAAACTTTCAAGCTCGCTCGCTCCGCTCGCTCGCATTTAATCGCTATGCCACTCTCCTGATGTTGCTGCCAGTGATTGACAGCAGTTTCGCCCGGCGCGGCCCCCTTAATTTCCAAAGCGAAAAAGTATAGCGACAAACGGCAGTTTTTAGACTGTAGAATGTCAAAATTTTCAAGCTCGCTCGCATTTAATCGCTATCAAATAGCGGCCATTCTCCTGATGTTGCTGCCAGTGACTGACAGCAGTTGCACCCGGTGTGCCCCCCTTAATTTCCGAAGCGAAAATATAGCTACAAACGGCAGTTTTGGGACAGTAAAATGTCAAAATTTTCAATGCAAAAAGATTTATACCCCCCCCCCCCCGTTTGCTTCGCTCCCTCACATAACCGCTCCTCCTATAGGTCAAATCCTGTCTTCGCCGGTGATAGGCCCCATTCTTTAGTAGGCCTTCACTGTGATGTCGCACAGGCGGAGCAAGAGCTGAAATACCACGATTTAGTCTTTCAATAATATATTGTGAATATTTCATTTTCTTATTTTTCTTTTAAGAAAAGAAAATAAATTTTTCACCAAAAGTGTGCACCAGATCGCTGAATTTCAGGTCTGAAAATGCAAAATCTTCCTCGTGTGGGAGAGGGATACACCCCCCCCCCCCCCCTTACACACACCCTTCCCCCGTTCGGTCGCTCCGCTCCCTCTCACAGATATTCAAAAAACAAAAAAAAATGTCTTCATACTTTTAAAGTCTGATTTTCCGCCGAAAGTCATCTGACAAGCAAAAAAAAAAAGCAACAAGAACAAAAAGGTCTTCATATTTTTGCTGCCACTTTCCTCCCACTTTATATTTCATGCAAAAGAGTGGGACATCCGGTCCCTGTAAAGTGTGTGTGTGTGGGGGGGGGGGGGGGGGGCACCAAGCTTCTTTCCCCCCTCCCCCCCCCCCCCCCCCCGGTCCGGTTATGGGCTTGTAATCATGGTGGTGGTGACCATCCCCCCCCCCCCCCCCCCACTCCTCAGTACGGATTTACGCCGTTGGTAGGATACCTGTTGTGGGGGAGCCGGTTCCGGCAGAGCTACGTCGAAATTTTGACTGGTGAATTGTCGAATGGCAATGGTGAAATTGCCATGGCCAAACGCCTCTGTGAAGACGGATAGAGATGACTGGGCGATGTATGAGGTGTGGACGAGTTGTCTGCGCCTCACCGTGCAATTGACGACGAAGCTCTGCATAACCCCGCTCACATCCTCAATCTCATTCGTGAAGAAAAAGTTCTCCTCGTCACTCTGAATACAAAAAATATATTTGTATCAGGGTTATGAAGGTCCCCTTAAATAAGGGTTGCATGTGATATCGATACACAGAGCATGCCTGAACCAATGGTCTATAACTTGTCACCCTCTTTTATTCATGCAGCTGCAGGTCAGATCAAGGTCAGATGAAATGACATGGGGTCAACATCCATCCCTGTCTATAGAAATCGTAAACAGGTTATCTGAGTTTTCTTATACACGTTGTCCTTCCTGCAATGTATAAGAATATGTGTTGTTTTGTTTACAGCACTGAATGATTAGGATATTCACATTTCAACCAGGGAGGTGGAAAGAGACTCTCTTTCCACCTCCCTGTTTCAACACACAGCGCATTGACAAGAACAAATTCAGGGAAAGACGTTACATTTCCACGACTGCAGTTTATGTAATTTGGGGTCTGGTAGTTTCCATCTCACATTACAGGCAGCGATGGAATGACAATAACATGGAAGATTCACTATAACTGGACTAATTCAAGACCAGACGGTTCAATTCTTTGGACAGACAGTTAAAGATGAAGAGTAGCATGAATGAAAACGTTCACCTTGGCAGAATAAGTAGTAATTACTAGAATTTGTTTTGTCTTGTTACAATAAAAGAGATACCTGATAATCAAATTCAAATTCAAATTCAAACTTTAATTTTCACCTTTTTTTCCAACGGAATATACAAGAAACAATATGATAAATTTGACATGCGAGTCATTGATAATAAACATAGCCAGACAGGGACAATAACGTGTTCTTGTCTGCATGTTAAGTACAAAAAGAAACATACTCTATTTAAACACTCTGTGAAAAAAAAAGTGGATGTACCAACTCAAAAGACTATGCTTGTATCACGTGGGTATACCTCTGAGGGAAAGGGGGAAATAAGGGGGGGGGTGAAAAGCTTACAACTACAAAGAGTGCGGGAAACTGGGAAAGTCGGGAATAGAAAAAAAAAAGGAAAGCAAAAGTGTGAAAAAAAAAGGAACAGAAAATAGGGAGAAGAGGAAGAGAGAGACAGAAAGAAAAACCTACATTATTTTGATGCATACACCAAGGGTCAAAGCCCACAGAGACAATTAGCCAAGCGTTTTCGAGAATGATACAGAGCTGCTTTCCAGCGGAACAGACTGTAACCGTGAGGACACGTATGAAATACAAAAATACTATACGCAGTAAAAATGGTCGATGCCTCCCCAAGAGAACGCAGCCTATAGTAAAGAAGAGGAGATAATGCCATGCTTACAAAATACATTACAAAATTAAATTTATTCGGTTGCTTTATAAAACTTCAAAAGAAACATCTTCAATCTCTTTTAAAAAGAATTCAGTGACGGTGCATTTTTCAGGTCCATGGGAAGGGAGTTCCATAACCTTGGACCTGCATAAATGAAACTCTGATGAGCAAGCACGGTTCTTAATAAAGGTAAATGAAATTCATTTGACTGTGTGGTTGGATATCCATGGTATGTCCGGTTACGCATAACATGGAGTTAAAAATAAACGGGAGTCAGTTATTATTATAAGTATACATAAATTGCCCTAGTTGAAATAAAAACAAATCTTTAATTCTCAGAATCTTATTATCAAAAAACAAAGGATCTGTTGGAGAATATGGAAAGGTGTTACAAATAATGCGAAGAGCCTTCTTTTGTAACAGTAGAACCCTATCCAATTATAAATGATGGGTGTTTCCCCATACTAAAATTCCATAATTTGGGTAATATCAAAGATGAATACAATGTAAAACAACGAATGTTGAGGAACAACGAACAAATGTTGAGGAATAGACAATTTTAGTCAATTAAATAATCTACACGAGTCTTGTCAAATACTTTTTCGTCGGTACATGTTACTGCCAGACTTAATCATATTTACCGCTATGCGCGTTCCACACTCTTCGAAAGATGTTGAAAGGGTGACGTAGTCAGAGTTGAAAGCGTAACCATAGCAACGAGAATCGGAAAACCGAATTTGGCTAGGAGCTGAGATTCGGTAACTTTCCCTTTTGAGGAGTATTTCCATTCTGCCGTTGTCACACGAGACTTTCGGAGCTGCCAGTGAGAAGGGAGAGAAAAATAGAATTAATGGTACATAGAGACAAAGAATGACATGAAATCCAGCAGTCACGATATTTCACAAAACATAACAATATCACCTAGTAGTACTGATTAATGTTTCACGAAGAAGTTGATGTGCTACTTATGATAATTTGTAATGACGTGTATGAATATCAAGATAACAAAGTGGTTCTCTCTGATTACCTTCGAATTGGTCGTCGCAGGGTCCGAAATGGACGTCATCCACTCCTATGACGCTACGCTCTGGAGTACCGACCACGCCTTCGAAGATGAAATGTCCCTCACCCAGCCCAGAGGTTACCACCCTAGCTAGTTTCCAAAACGCTCCCTGGTCACCCCGCTTCAGCCAGATGAGCTTGGAAAAACTTTGATTGGTGAAGTAGAGTTTGAGAAAGGAGTGACTGGAGACCCCCGGCATGATGAAGGCGAACCGTAAACAGATGGCAGCCGTGCTTACAGTGTTGGTAAACGGACTTGTGAAGTTAGCTCGAGCACCGGCATCCTGTGTCGTGCCGTTGATGAACATACTGTAATCTCCTAACAGAGAAAGATAGTACAATGAAGGAGTTAATGAAGACTATGAATCGCAGATAGTTTCTTCGATCCGGTAGCTAGTCAAACCATGCACCCCTATAACGACAACCTAACTGATTATACCTCCCTTCCCACGTCTCTGATGGCGAACGATAAACATGATATAGAGCCTGCACTTTCCTTCGTTAAAATTCTTTGTAGTATAAAAGAAAGACAATTCAATCGGTTTCAATGGCTCATGAGAAGAATGCTCAGAATCTGGAATTCCGGAACACCAGAAAATCACTCCCTATGGCGCTCTGAAAAGAAAAAAAAAAGCAATTCTTTCTTCAGGAATACTAGCTGTTGCTCAGGTGCAATGTGTCCCATGGTAATGTTATTTAAGTCCAACTATTGTTTAGCAAAAAAAAAAAAAAAAAAAAAAAGCTGCTGAAAACTGCTTATCCAATGAAGGCGAGCCAATGGAGTAAAATGGAGTCAAAAGGGGCCTGAGCTTTCGATCCTAGCAGAATCTTTGTCAGAGGCAAAATGACCAAAAGGTCATTTTGCCTCTGACAAAGATTCTGCTAGGATCGAAAGCTCAGCCCCCTTTTGACTCCATCCAACTATTGTTTCGTAGGTTTATTCGGTAACCAAAAACAGTGATGGCTGAAATAAACTTGGCATTTCCTCTTACCAATAGACGGACCATTCTCTGAATGTCTACTGACGTTACGTGGCAGTCTCAGCCAATCAAAATTGTCCTGAAAAGCCTGACTCCACCCACAAAGATTGGAGCCAAAGTTGTCGAAATCGCAAGCCCATTGTGATGGATCTGTAGAAACAGAATAATGTCACTCAGCATAGGAAAGGTGTAGATCTTGTAACGTTATAGTATACGTGACGTATGTAGTTGGCTTTAGACATTTTGGGGCCGTTGGACCAAAGAAGTAATGATAATAACCTGCTGAGATAAAGTGAACCAAAACTTGACGAAGTCGTTTCACTGATAACTTCATATGACATTATTTCATTGCCTAATGAATTGCTAGACGAGAAATGTGAAAATATAATCCTGTTTCTTGTACGGTAACACTCATGTATATTAAAGCAGTTATTTTTTTGAAGAGTTACTAAAAACATTCTGACAACACGAAGACATTCACTCACAGGCCCATACAGAAAACAGAATCTCTGTTACATTGGCTTTGGTGTTAAACTCGAGCGATTCCTAGTGTGGAATCCATGACTGCAAAGAAGGCGTAAAAACTTGTCAGAGAATCTGAAGTAGGCCCATAATCAATAACTAAAGATGATCCCTTCTAAACTAAAGCGCGAATACGCAAGTTGATAAAACCCGTTTACAAAGTCTGACCTTTTAGAGACGAGACCACACAAATATCATAGGCATTGGAGAATGTCCGAGGACCGACGAACCGGACTGCTCGTGAAGTCTCGTTCATGATTGCTATGACGTCACGGGATGTTTCAGTCAAGTATATATCTCCATTGTGCCAGGTGAGTCCATGGAAACCACTTCTGGTCAGTAACAGGGTCCTTTCGCCACTCAATAAATCCAGAGATTCGATCCTGTTGGCTCCGTCATCATGCCAGTACATTTTCGTTCCTATACGTGTAAGCCCGGACAAGAAGGAGGTAAATTATACAGTGACACCATCCTGTATACGACAAATACCGGTAGGGGTACTCTTAGCTTATCTTTCTGCTAAAGTAAATAATAATTTATGTATATATATAAATATAAATATATATATATATATATATATATATATATATATATATAGTTTTATATAGTGTGTGTGTGTGTGTTTCTTTAATATATATATCATATATGAAGAGCTTGCTTCCAAAAGGCGCTAAATCCAAAGAAAAATGATGGATTTAGCGACTTTTGGAAGCAAGCTCTTCATATATTATTATATATATAGACATAAAGAACTGTCTACAACTTTGTTGCGCACTGAACACCATAGGAACACTGCGGTGAAGAGGATACAGATCTGGGGTCCGTTTCATTACTTTTCGCTTGTAAGACACACTGAGACTTCATGAAATGGATTTGAAAGTATCACGCATGTGAGAGAATTTGGAAATTCGGAGATTTATTTTAATACTTTTATTATTATTATTTCATGAAACGGACCCCCTTGCCTGGATTGTAAGCAGGATACCAAGGGTTCACAGCTAGTTCCCTTCTAATATTATGGAAGCATGTTTTACCCTCTTTGATCCCTCCTGACTGGCCAAGCTGGTGTGTAAATAGGTATCTATTGTAACAATAATGTACAAATGGCAGGTTATTCGAGGAGAAATTGGGCCGTGACGCGAGAAAAGGGCCCTTAGGGCATTAAATACCGAAAATGAATTTTCACCTCCATATTGTAGAAGAAACTCTGACTTATTTGGATATGCAAACCTTTTTCTGAAATTCCACTCCCAAATGCCCCAATTACGACATTCAAAACAACATGTTTTGTCCAAATCCTGTCACTTTTTGATGCGTCAATGCACGTGCGCGTAGTTAGCTAGTTGATCTTTTATTGCGCGTATTGCTTTATGTTAAACTTCCGCGCCGTTTTCTGGCGTTTGCGCGCAGCGGTGCTAAGGGCCCTTTTCTCGCGTCACGGCCCTATCTTGGAATTTTCCATGTGTTGGACTTCGAATGTTGTAATTATTAGAAGAAAGAGTCTCAAGTACGCCATGGATCCAACGATTACAAAAAAAAAAAAAAAAAATATTACAAAATTTTCGGTCTGCTGAGTCTTTGCACTGACGAAGGTCTGAGGCAGACCGAAAATTTTGTAATAAAATTTTTTTGTAATCGTTGGATCCATGGCGTACTTGAGACTCTTTCTTTATATATATATATATATATATATATATATACATATATACATATATATATATATACATTGTATATATATATATTTATATCTTTATATATATAGTTTTATATAGTGTGTGTGTGTGTTTCTATAATATATATATCATATATGAAGAGCTTGCTTCCAAAAGGCGCTAAATCCAAAGAAAAATGATGGATTTAGCGACTTTTGGAAGCAAGCATCTCAATATATTTCCGGTCTATCCTCCATAGCGCAACAGGTAAGAAAAGGAAATTTGCGTGGTCACACCAATGTGCCCGGATGCTACCTGCAGATGGAGGAGAGAGAGGTAACGGAAATCGCTGAACTTAGAAACACGCCTGAGAGCCTGACCTGTTTATGTCCAATGTCCACACAGATAGTGTGTGATTGTGTACGCGCAAATATGACATACCGCAGTAATTATCATAAGTCATATTTATGCAAATACATTATGCAATACTTGGATGACATTTGAGTTGTTTGATATTGTAGAAAAACAATGCTGTACAAACCTTCGCTGTTAAAAGCGAGGCCACGAATGTAAGTGATTTGAGTGTCGACAACGTTCTCGGGTTCAGCGTTTAGGGCGTCTATGCTTATCCTTTGAATGGCTCCTGATGGGCTTTGGACTCCCCAGTAAAGTTCTCTGGAAGATAGCAAACCAAAACTTACTCACTTTCACAATAATTTGAGTCTCAAATGGACACTATCCATCAGCGCTAAGACATTCCGAGGCTATGTTCTTTCACCCCACTGGGCACTAGTCCAAAAATTCTACCCTTCGTAATTTATTGTTGTAAATCATAATTGACGTTATTCCTTTAAGAATAAGATTTTTATATTTTCCTGTTTAGGAGTGAAACTTTATGCCATTGTCAAAACTTGCTATGACCTCAATTAAATGAATAAAATAATTCACTTATTTTTTTTTTTATACTGTTAGCATAAAGTAAAATCTTCTACAGTGAGTAAAGCCCTACGGACCCACCTTCTTATAGGATTAATGGTAACTCCGTATGGTCGCCTTTGTGGTAAAGAAACTAAAGTTCTTCTTCCAGATCCATCGTAATTAACCACAGCTATCTTGCCAGGAGATGTGTAGAAATCACTCCAGTATACCTTGGACTCGCTGGGATCGACTGCCACTCCGTAAGGTTCTGAAAAAAAAAACCCCAGAAGAATCATCATGTTATAATATCTACTTATGCAGAACTATAACTAGTATCAAGATTTATGTCATATAAAATGAAGTACAACCACTGTGACAACAGTAATAGATCTTTAAACAACTTAGCAATGAAGACGTTTCATGCATTGTTATGTTGGCATGGTTTATCGCATTTTTGTAAGAAAAATGACGAATACAGACACAATCATCATCATCATCATCACATACACAACTGCTAATGATGATTTCACCCCATGCTAATTCAATTAAAGGACAGGCACCCGGATATCTATAGAAAGTTGGACACATTTTCACACCTCTCAGAAGAGTATACAATTTGTACACTCAATTATTAAACTATTTGTTATTGCACCCTTGAATGAAAAAGGAGAAAAAACCAAAATCGAAACGTAAAGTTTGGCGAATTTTGTGGCCATGTCACCTCTTATATCTGTGGAAACAATGATAGTAGCGTCTGATCCGTCGAGGCGAGAGCTCTGTATTCGTCCAGGATTCCCCGAGTACGTCCAGAAGAGAAGTTGGTGAACAGGGTCATAGTCCAGACTCCGCACGTTACCAGGGTTCGAGAGAGGGAGCGTGGTATACGAGATGTCCCTGATGTTAGAGGCGTATATTGCTCGTCTACTGTAATCCCCTACCAGCATGAACTCATCTACACATCAGTTAGATCAGTTAGATGGAAGGACGAGGAACACAGAATGCAAGCATGTTAGGTGATAGAAATAACTGTTTTACTAGTTATTTCATGTACCACATTGCAGATTAACAGCAGCAAAAGCTTGAATCTGCACCTTGTAGACAAACGTACCCCGTTCCCACTGCCGATCAGATCAACTCGATCAAACGAGATCAATCCCGATCACCTATTTTTACCAGAGCAATCCCGACCAAATGCTCGATCGTCCTTCAACACGATCCCTTCCCGACCGCTATTCGATCTTTTACGATCCCCATCCGACCATTCTCGACATCTCCAGAATCTCACCTCGACAACAACACAGATCTCTACTCGAACATCCCGATCTACACACAATCAATACACGATCGCTACACGGTCAATACTCGATTTCTACTAGACTTCTTAGACCAGCTCGACATGACTCGATCTGTGGAAGATCTTGCATCGAACGGGTCGGCAGGTTCGTACAGTGATCGAGTGAAAGAAGAATTGGTTACAGTATTTGCTTGGTTTACGAGACAACTCAGTAGGCTACAAATGTATTTATGCTTGAATACGGGGTTGCCCAAAAGAGTGCTATAAAACTGACTATTAATTGCAAAAGCATGAATAAACGAAAGAAATGAATATCTTTAGTATAGGTTTTACAGGCCAAGTTCGAACTTTTGTCAGTCCACTTGATAAAAGGTTTATTAAATTTAGCGAAAATCCTCATCACTGCAAATTCTGTCATTCAAAATTGCAAGTTGTTCGTTCAATTTAGCATTCCGATCAATGAAATTTGCACATGTGCCTTTCGAATTCGTAAAACGGGCATTCAAATTGGCACGTGCTCTTCAGTCATTCAAATTCGCCAGCACTGGCGAAAGGGGTATTTCAGTCATTCAGTTTCGCGTATGGGCAGTCAAATTCCTAACATGTTCATTGAAATTAACGTCATGTCATTTTTCTTTTTTGTGGAAAAGGTGATAACATTAAACGCGTATTACTATGTGACTTATTGTTTCATCCACGCGCTGTTAAGCAGTAAAGGTATCATATTTTTTACCATATTATATAACTCAAGTTTACTGTTCAGTAACGCACCTTTTCTTTCATACATGATATTTTAGGCCTACATGTACCAATACTCTAGTTTAACTTCATCTTCTTACAGTCATGACGGCACAAGTTAGACACAGACGTATTTCTCAAGGGGACAGAAAAAGAATTATAGGGATAGTTGATGATCATAACCTTGACTTCCTACAACTGGCCGACACACGAAATAAAGCCCTCATCTTCGGACTTGAAGAGTCACTAAAATGTTGCCAAAATCTCTGAAATGAGTACGAAAATATGAAATGCAATGACGCTCGGAAAACAATAACTACTAAAATTGGTATGTTAAGAAAATAAAGAAAGAAGCAAATCATAAACATGCGTGCTAAATTGACTACAAAGGATGTTAAATTGATTTGCCAAAAATGAATTGGAATGAACGAGATCAGCATGTCCGTGATCACGTGACTATTTATCGTTCTAAACTGAATGAATGAATAACCAAATGGTGCTTGTTTTACGAATTTCAATTGAAAAAGTGTTAATTAGAATGAGGTTAAAGGTAATTTGAATGCTCCAAAATTGATTTGAATGAAGAGATCATAAAATTGAACTACCGAACATGTCATCTATGGTATATTTTGCTAAATATTGAATGCAGCAATTAGGAATTGGACTGACAAAAGTGTGAAATTTACCGGGAAAACCTATAGTTGATAGAAGAACACTTCCTATTTTGAAACCACAATCATCAATTCTCGTGCAGGCGTTTCGATTCTATAGTCATTTTTTTTTTTCTGAAAAACGATGACAAAGACTGATCACCACTGTTTGTGAGCCACTCAAAAAGGTACAAAAATGCATTCAGTTGTATTCATTCATTTTATCCGTTTTCAGTAGCTATTTTCGACGCAATCGTTATCACTTTTTACGGCTTCACATATCGCTCAGTCAAGTAGGATATCAGTGCCCAAAGTTACAGATTTTGTAAATCACAAATTGTCATTGAGATCAAAGCGAATGCACGAAGATTGATTATCATTATGTCAAATAAAATTTGAGGTGTTCTCTCTATTGAATAATGTAACGATTTAATTCAGTCGCTCATATCTTTATAAATAAGAGACAGTTTTGTAGCACTCTGTCTGCCGGGACACCATGTATAATAATAGGCTCGTTCATATGCATTCGATATTTGCCGTGGATGTGAAGAATAGCAAATCTAAGTTTGATGTCCCATAAAAAAAAAGAAATGTTACACCGCCACGCTTCGTAACTGCATTACATATAGGTGGGCTGAAATTAATTTGGTCTAAAATGAAACATAGGCCTACACTGTATATGCCCATAGATGCACCACTACAGAGTTGAATAAGAAAAACAACATTTGACTGTTCTACAACTCTAATGAGTCGTGTTATCTTTGTCATTATTGTTCTCATTATTAAAGAATTAAAAAGTGAATGAAAAATGTGTGTATTCATTGATAAAGTATAGGCCCAAGAGTGTGTAAAAGAAAATACATGTATCATATTAATTTCTAAATTCATGAAGTGTGCTGATAATATGTGGAACAGAGTACATTATAATGAAATAAAACAATATAACATTTTACACTAGCAAAAAATGATGAAAATCTTGGTTGTTTATTTTTTTGTCAACTCATCCCTGCCAATCGATATCAAGGTGGACTTCAAGCAATGTACATACAACCCTCAATTAAAAAAAAAAAAAAAAAAAAAAAACTTATTAAGCGAAGCAAAAGTGTAACATCTACGTAAATAAATGTTAAGTAAGTCACTGAGCATTTATGAATCTACGTTACAACTACTGTTTCAACACGTCAGCGTAAGAAATAGATTTATATCAACGTAACCAACTTCAACTTTGAAACAGACAAGCTAACAAAAGAATTCAGGAAATATTTCTCAGTTTATAAGTAAAGTGAATAATCTAGAAAATTTCCTTTCACGTCACAGTCATATTGCCATAATACCGAATTTTTCGCAGTTTCAGTTGTGTTTCCTTTCTTTCGTCTGTTTTTTTTTTTTTTTTTTTTTTCTGGAGAGTCTAATTCTGCCATGTCTGCTGTTTAGCGTTTGTTGTCTTTTCTCTCTTCGTGGCCCTTTTCTTTTCTTCAGTGGGCCAGGAGTGGCTGAAGATAAAATGAAATGAAATGAAAATGAAATGAAATTTATTCATATTCCACATGGTGGACATTATATGATAAAATATACAGGGTATAACACATAGTGGACATTATATCAAAACTATACTGAGTATATTACATGTATATACAAAATATAGTGATATTCTGAGATAGAATAACACCATATACAAATGTGGAGGGGACTACTTAGAAGCACTGCTTGTTAAATGTAGTCCCCCTACAGATTATAGACAAAATTATATCAAAGATAAGGCTGAGTGAAATAACAAAAACACCATATATACACTATTTACAAGGGCACATGCACAGTACTATGGATATACAAACAAGTCATGTATATGTTACAAAGCACAAGTTTATGTATTAGTGTTTACAGTGTACATTATATACAGTGTACCATTAGAATAACGAATGAAATAGAAGATAACCTTCCGAGTATACTTAATGAAAGTACTTCTAGAAAACATTGATTTAAATGTACATACGTTTTGTTACCATAAAACTGTGTATTAATACTTATCAAGAAACACATTTTTTAGCTTATACTTAAAACTATTCAAGCTCTGAGCTTGTTTTAGTGAACGATCAAAGGAATTCCAAAGCTTAGGACCAGTAAACATGAAATTTCTGTTTGCAAAACTAGTTCTATTTTTTTGGAAGATGATAATCATTCGCATACCTTGTTGAGTAATTATGTATAACATTATTTTTTCGAAACATTTCCTTAAATACAACAGGAGTAGCGTTAATTTCTACATTGTACATAAAACAACCCAGCTGAAAACGATATAAATCAGTAATCTTAAGAATACGGTTTTCTTTAAACATAACATCAGTGTGTGATCTATAAGCGGTATTGCATATCAAACGCTTCGCTCTTTTCTGCAAGAGAAGCACCCTGTCCATTTTAGTTTGTATTGCATTTCCCCATGCCATTACGCCATAATTAAGGTAAGGAAGAATAAGAGTTGAATATAACATAAGAAGCACTGACTTGAGGAGAATCCGTTTAACGTGATTAATGATACCAATATTTCTTGAAACTATCTTACAAATATTATCAATATGACAATTCCAAGTTAGCTTATTGTCAATTGTAATACCGAGAAATTTTGTAGTCTTGACTTCTTTAATGACAGAATTATCAAATACCACTTGGTCAGGAAGTTGTTTAACAGAGTTACTGAATAACACGTAATTAGTTTTTTGTTTATTTAAAGATAATCTATTCGCTTTTATCCAATTTGTTACATGTGTAAGTTCTACATTTAAAACTTCTACTAACTTATTAGGATCACTGTGAGTATAGAATACGTTTGAATCATCAGCAAAAAGGATAAAAGAGAGAACACTCGAAGAACATCGAATGTCATTTACATAAATAGAGAATAGCAGTGGACCAAGAAGGCTTCCTTGGGGAACTCCACACGTGATCGGTACCGTAGACGAATTATATCCGTCAATGGTAACAAATTGCTTTCTTCCAGAAAGATAACTTTCGAACCATTCCAGAGCCTTACCTCTAATACCATAGTGCGCAAGTTTGTAACAGAATGTCGTGATTTGTAGTATCGAATGCTTTAGAAAAATTTAAGAACAAACCGATAGTATGACAGGATTTTTCGATTGAAGCTGATATGGTATTTATTAAACTTAGAATGGTATGAATGTGTTGTGTTTTTCTCTAAAGCCAAATTGGGAGTCAGATATGATGTTGTGAGATTCAAGGAAGGTAGTTGTCCTTGAATGAACAATTTTCTCTAAGATTTTTGATAACGAAGTTAACAAAGATATTGGGCGATAGTTGCTGATACATAATTTGTCTCCTTTCTTGAATATTGGAGACATCTTTGCGAGTTTCATTTTAGATGGTACTTGACCAGATGGTAGTGAAAGGTTATATAAAAACAATAAAGGATCTGCTATACAATGTATAGCAAGATACTGACGACATTTAACTTTTTAACGTGACCAAGGACTGCATATATTTTTTCTTAATACCTGAACAATAAATGAGTGCTAAGAAAGTACGTCTGCACCTGCTGCAACCACTGTCAAAAAGTGTTCGGTATTTGATCGAGTGCCAGTCGAAGCATGATCGAGTTTAGTCGAGTATCAATCGATAGCAGTCCTGTATCGGTCGTGTAGCGGTCGAGTTATTCATGAAGCTGATGAATCCTGGATCGAGATGATCGAGATGAAATCAATCGTGTAGCATTCGAGTATAACTCGAGATGATCGGGAACTGAGCTCGGGGAAAAATCCGTCCCGACCACACTAGATTTCTATACGACCGATTCCCGATCAGCTCGATCTCTTCTCGATCACTATACCCGAGCTGTTGATGTTCGGGCTTCCTACTCGAATATTTTGGACATGTCCAAAATTATCGTGAAGGAAGCAGGAGCGATGCCGATCAAGGTAGATCGACCCCGAATACCAATGCCGAGCGAGCCCGACTAGGCTAATAAAAAACTTGATCGAGATTGATCGAGTTGATCTGATCGGCAGTGGGAACGCACCAGTAGTACACACTAAGAAATCAGGGTTCAATTTGGGGTTGAGTTTGACCCAATGCACCCTTGCGTGGACTAGGGTTGAGTATTTAACTTCTATGGGTGCTATTTACTCCGAAAGGGGTTCACTTTTGAGAAAGATAAATTTTTGAACCTCCAAATAGAAGAGTTAGTCTGCTACAAAAATCTAGATCATACTGTTGCGTTCAAACATGTTAAGATTTGTAATGCAGTATCAGTAGTGATTTGAATTGTGGATGATGTTCATCTTTAAGATTGCAAATCAATCAATATAAAGATGTTTGTTGGTGTTTGATAAAATGATATAGCATTTTTTGTTCGTGCCAGTTTCATAAACAGTACGTGAGCAAAGACTAACACGCCAATCCCGGAAATTAACCGATCACATCAGAGAAGACGATCGAGGCTCCGTTTTTCTGTAAGCTCGCATCGCCACCGCATACAGCGAGCTAGGTATGTGTATACGTGTCACAAAGCAAAGCGTCGCGACAGTTCACTTCCATTCGTTCTAGAACTCCCATGCAATTGCATTGAAGCGGGGCTTTCTCGTTGCAAGACTTGCTGATTTATACAAGATTAAGGTGAGTAAATGATCACAAATCATGACTTATTTGGGTTGCGCTTCTGTGCGGCTAGATCTTTCATTTCTTCGGTAATAATTTCAGTCGTTTGTCGTGCCGTTCTTTGGTTACCACGTTCACGCGCGTATTAATACACTGTATGTAAAATCACATGACCTAATGCAGTAATGGGGAGTAATACGGGCCTTTTTACGGTTACTATACTACTGCCATTTAGGGATCGACAAGAAATAAGGCAAACCAGTTTGCATTGTTTAATCTAATGGTAGTTTAATGTATAGTGATTTGTGATACTGTTTTGTCTTCTATTGCATGTGCTTATGAGACAGTCGAGAATGACTTACTGTACAGTCTACAGAGTCAGTAAGCTAACTGTTGCGACCTGCCCGAACTCGAAGCGTTCGGGCTCCCACAATTGTGTATGGGACTAAGACTCGATCGCGCACTGTCACTAGTCATATCTGCATGCCCCTGTACCCTGATACAGTCTGCATGATAAGCTGTGTGAGAGTCGCGGTCCGCGGTGACATGATACGGAGGGATACCGGTAATTGTAACACTGAATGAGAGAATGTGCATCAAACTGTACTAAGGCAGAGGAGGTACAGCTAGTAATCATCAGTGTGAAAGAAATTCCTTCTTACTTGGGTTTGGTTGTACAGCTAGTGTAGTGGTAAATTTGAGGTTACAATTGGTACAACAAATGTACGTTACTCAGACCCTTGTGCTTTGTATTGCATTGACGGCACTGTTACCTGCAGATTTGTTATAGGGCCTACTGCACATGAACAGTTCAATATAAATTCAAATTTCTTGGTTGTCATTGCAAGTTTCTTTCTTTTTCCCCTTTCTTTCTTTCTTCAGGTCAAAGGTGTTTGAAGCATCCTTGTCCTTACAGCAAATGAAGGATGTTGTTTGTTTCATTATGGACTATGCTGCGCTGAATTGCATCCTACTCCCTGGGAGTATTCTCGGTATGAAACCTGATGTCAAAGCTTCTTCTCTACTTGTGACACCAAGGCAAAGGTGAGTTTTCTCTGCAGGCCAGGAAAATGCACATTTGCTCCCTTTGATATAAAAACTGTTTTCTTATGAATGTTGCAAATGCAGCATTAATTATCTGTAAGAGTTGCAAAGATGGAATGGTTAATCTTGTAAGATTAATTGCAGTATGCCATGCAGAGTCTTTGTGTCACTGTTGGCGGAAGGTTTTCAAAAGGGGGGGGGACTTCCTAGTTTCATGAGCTAACAAGCAAAAAAAAAAAAAAAAAAGGCCGCGAATGCAACTTCTGGTGCCACTTCCAGGTTTCAGCTTACAAGCAAAAAAAAAAAAAAAAAAAAAAAACACCAACAAAACAAAACAAAAAAGTATTCAGCGCAAAAACAGATCCTTATGGTGCTCACACTTCGAGGTTTTTATCTACATGTATTTCTTTCTAGTGCCACTTACACACTTTCGGGTAAAGAAAGTTGGGGGGGGGGGGATTGGGACCCGAAGTGGGGACACCTTATAATGTTTTCCTTTGTATGGTGCCGAAAAAGTAGGGGCCCGAGTCCCCCTGGTTCCTGTGGCCATATGTATAGCATCCAATTGTTTCTTGCACACCTCTACATTACTGTTGTTTTTTAGTTGGATTATCAAAGATGACATAACATGTATTTGGTTTACTTTTGTACTTAATAGATTTAACGCAGGAATCGCAACACTACAACGCCAAGGAAGAAATAAACCTTGCCAACATTTCGCAAATTCCAGAAAGGTCTGCTGCCATATGTCGCTGCCACCTAACCTGCAACTGACCTGTAATGGATCTGCCAAAGAACAATACTGTGAGTTGATCACGAAACTGCTGTGCCTCATTTTTTTTTTTTTGCATTGTATGTTCAGATGTATTATTTATGGAACTCTTTAATGCATCAATCTTTATACATACACACAGTGCACTCATGTTCTAATAAATAACGTTACAACAAAATTGAAATTGAGGCCATAATGTTATTGGCTCTACATTTGTTGCTCTATTGTTTACTTGTTTGGTTGTAACAAAACTTTGATAAAACGAAAGAAAACTGTAGGCCCTGAGGACCTCATTATAACAGGAGTCCAGTGTATACTGGGCCAAATACGCTGTACCGAATTGCTGATGCAGTCACTGCATCAACATAAAAGGAGGATGATCCTGGACAAGACATTTGTCCCAGTATACGACTGGACTGGTCATCTCTCTTCTCTCAATCAACAGTTGTTCTCAGTTCAAGGTTAATCTGCATTTTTGCATTGAATGTGAAAACTCTGTACATGATCAGTATGGCCTTTTTCATGGAGAGGGTTGATGGCCCCCACAAGTAATTTTGACTTCACCTGTTCTTCATTGGCATATATTTCATCCAGATGGCAGAACATTTTCAAATTTTCAGTGTAGAGTGTATGGTCTATTAAAGTTCTAGAATTACATTGTACATGGTTGCATTGTTTTGAGATTGTTACCCTACAATCAAATTTAAGCTTAAGAGGGTGTGTAGAGTGTGTTGTGCTTGTGATTTGTCAGGAAAGTGCAACCCATAGAAATGTTCAATTTGGTGTTTTCCTTCTTCCCAGAAATTAATCTTCTCAATAAATGTATGATATATTGTACATTTTTGTATCACTATACAGAGGAGAGTGTAACACTTTTGTTGTTGTTGTTGTTTTCCCCCAGGTATTCTGCATGACTGAGGCACCTTCTTCAGCTATCTTCGTGGAATGAATCGCTACCACTTCACTCAGTTCTACAGATGCATCCATGATGAAACCTTTGTCCAGGGCAATCAACTACAGTCTGAAACAGTCTTCATAAAATCAATGTAGAATACTGGCAGGTAATATTGTGAAGAACACTTCATGGAATGATTTTAAAGAAATCACTGTAGATTTTCAACCCTGTGGCTACTTGTATGATGATGAGTTAATACTTGAATCTGCTTTGCATTGTGTATCATCCTCTGCCTAAATGACTAAAACACTAAAAAAAAAATGTATTGTTTTGTATGCTGACACTTTGTACAGTACTATCATCCTCGAGGTTGTTATAGAAATTCTTGCAGCTATAACAGAGTTGTTTGGTTTTCTTGTCATTCTCGCTTATGAATATAAGCTGCATTTTGATGTTTTGGATGGAAGATGAATTTTAGCCTTGAGCCAGCACTGAGAATTACACTGTAGTACAGTGGTATCATTCAAGCTTTCTGTATAAAGCTGGACAATTCCTGTACCTTCCTGTTTTATGCCTCTCCTATCCTGCCTATGCTATCGTACTATTATCTCTGAGTGTTCCTCTGTCTTCTATCATATCTCGTACTATATACAATGTGATTCTAGTTACAAATGCCATCCCTATATCGATGGAATAGACATATCCCCATACTTTTGGTTAATTGGATGCTGTTAGAGGAAGGAGGGAGGGGGGTCCTTTTTCCTTTTTTGCTTGTCACAATTTGCATGTGTGTGTGTATTAGTGGTGTTGATTATATATTTTATTGCAGTTTCAGCAAACTTGGTATCCTTCTTTTCCATCTGTTATGTAACAGGTGAGGATACTAACCTTTACAATTATTGTATGTAAACATTAGCCATGTAAAGATGTGTTCACGGAAATCCTACTAATATTTGTGTACTGTGCTTTGATTACCTGTTAATGATCTTTATCTTTTTTGAAGGTTTCTAGATAATCTTTAATTTATGAAGTATTTTCATTCATTTGCATAGACATGTAGCTGGAAAGTATTGTGGCCATTTTGTTTCCTTCTATGCATGTGGAAACTAACCATGAAGGTTTTGTAATGTACATGTATACTTTTTATTCGACTGTTTTATTTGTTTTACCTGAATTCACTGTGTTGTAACTGCTTGCACATGCAACATCTGGAATTAACAGCTCTGATTTCTTTAGATGATAAAAGTGTACTTTTTGCACAACGCACATGGATTGCAAATGTTTCATTTTTTTCTTCTGCTTGGGGGAGATTTTTATGTTTATTTTTTGTCATAAAGAAATTCTTATAGGGAAATAAAATGATGTAATGATAATATAATGACAGACCTTTGATACATTTCTTTTTTCATCAGGGAATATTGTTTTCCCTTATTTACAAAATTTGAATATACATTGTATTTCATTACTGTATGAGTATATGCAATGTACATGTATTGTATTTAGCTTTTTCTATTGTACATGTATTACATTATAATGCAAAAACTTGATTTGACTTAATCTTTGTTTTGAATGATAAAAACCTAGCCTTTAAAATCAATACATGTGCATTTTTGTGTGAATGCAGAAATGCATCCATCTTGACAAATGAAAGTGACAAGTTTGTATGTTCCAAATGATGAATTGTACTTAGATAATGTATGAAAATGGGGATTTTCTCTTTATTTAATTTTCCTCGTTTTTGATCATCCCAAGACTTTATTAAACAAACATGAAATGTAATCATCTGTGATGCAGAGATGTTTTAATTTCTCTGTACAAAGTGTGTGCCAAACATGAAGTATGAGCAGCATGTACAATGAATTGGTGGTGGCATTGTTAAGGAGTATGTGTTGGCATTGCTAAGGAGTATGTGTTTGATTGAACAACTGTGAACACTGTGCTGTACTTTAAGCTTGAACATCTCCATTATTTCAGCAGGATATATAATATATATAATATTGTATGTAATATTGTATATTATATATATGTCTATTTAATACATGTATTATATGTATATATATATATATATATATATATATATATATATATAATATATGTAACCCATTAAGGAGGAAAAATAAAAACCAGGGAGCGTACATGCACCGCAAAGGGTTCAATTTTGATATCTGAAAAGTTCAAGAATTAACCCTTTTGGGTGGAAGAATGAACCTTTTTACAACCTTGAGGTTAAACAATGTATCCTTCAGAGGTTCAATTTCTAACCTGCCTGGGTGCAAAAAATAAACCTTGAGGTTCAGTTTTGAACTCAGAGGGTTCATTTTTATGGAATTCAAAATTGAACCCTAGACAGGGGTTCAAATTTTGAGGGAAAAGGGTTCATTTTTATGGGGTTCAAAATTGAACCCTAGACAGGGGTTCAAATTTTGAGGGAAAAGGGGTGCTGCTATTGCATCACGCCTAGAGGTTCAATTTTGAACCCTGATTTCTTAGTGTGTATTACAAACACGCGATAAAAACTGATGGTAACAATCATTATTTCGGGTATGATATAATATAATAAAAAATGCCATTCTGAACATGACACAACGAAAAATGGAGGAACTAGAAAATTCATGAAACTAAATATGCTGAAAACTCAAACAAAAACATGAACAGGGATGCAAGCCCTGCTTTTTAGCAGTCCACTCAATTTCCAATAACTTTGATTCGGTATGTGACATACAGGTTATAACATTTATTGTATTTCAGTTCGCAATCATTTCCTTGATTACATAATTATATTTCTGTGTCATTTATGGATTCAATGTTTAATTCAATTAAAGTTTCGTTAGATATAAAATAAACGAAAGGAAATAGAAAAATTAATGAACCGGCCTAATGTTAATTGCCAGCTGTTTTTCTCCCACGCAAGAAAATATATATTTTGGGAGGGAGGGGGGGGGGGTAGAAGACATAATGTCGAAGTGCTTGATTCGCATTCATGTCTCATGATTCTCTTACCTCCCAAACTCCATCGCAAGTTCCCTTGTGGGGTGCCATTTCGTTTAGAAGAAGATCAGACGTGTGTAGAGACAGAGAGAGAGAGAGAGAGAGAGAGAGGGAGAGAAGGAGAGAGAAACATAAACGTCAGGGGAGACTTGTTATTTTTTTCTTCGTAGGCTAGACATGGTATCATTGCACTTTACATGAGAAATCTACCCATGTTGAGGAAGTGATTTCTCCTGCGTAGCAACAGGGTAATGACTGAATGGATTCACATACTCTCTAAAAAAAAATCGAGTGAAAATATTCACTCTTAAAGGAGTGATACACAAAAGAATGAATTTAGAGTGAATTTAGAGTGAATTCTGAGTGAAAATTTTCATTTTCACTCGTTTTGGAGTGACGTCAGGGATCACTCCAAAATCTTCCAGTGATCCCTGAGGTCACTCCAAAATGAGTGAAAATGAACATTTTCACTCAGAATTCACTCCAATTTCACTCTAAATTCACTCTTTTTTGTATTCACTCCTTTAAGAGTGAATATTTTCACTCGATTTTTTTAGAGAGTATACAATGACTGACCTACAGGTTTCTGGGTTCGGGTTCTTAACTTTGATTTACGATTTCCTCTTTAATATCTAAATGGTACTCCCTTTATGAAGCAGAAAATCATTATGTGAACGACGTATCCGTCTTTTGAGGAATTAGTGCATGGCGTAAAAAGGAGAATTATTCCTTTAAGAAAGGCAAAAATGGAACTTCACACACAAATCGGAAGAGTCCTTCAACCACATTACAACAAGATAATACCAGTAAGGTGCCTTGGGAAGCTCCTAAACGATGAATTACTGCTCATGACATACATTCAAAACTTGATAAACCATTTTAACAGATTTAGTTAAATGTCTGTTTCATCAATCTTTTGTCTTTTCTCCTAAGGCACATATTGATATCCAAGTAGCAATTATCTCATCCAGAGCACTCCAAGATACCCACATTCACCTGTCAAGGGAAATCATGAACTAAGAAAACAAAGAGAGAAAAGCTATGATATGGACACAACGCCTCTTGCATGCTGAAACCTATTTTACGGGGCCATCATATATATATATATATTTTTTTTTTGAGAGAGTGAGAATGAGAGCGAGTCACAAAATAATCCATCAGGCATCAGTTCATCTCTCTCTTGATTTTGTCACGTCTGCGGGGGAAAAAAAAAAACATCAGAAAGCACTTGGTAGATATACATTAGTGACGTAAAAAGAATCCATTGGTCATGTATCATTGTTTCATAGCACCCAAGTTAATTAAGGAAAAACCATATAACTGTTACATGAACGGCTGGTTTAACGTTTCAAAGTCATAAGAACATTATCTGGTCTCATTATATTCGTACCTAACATTTCTGTCTTCCAAATAAACTGTATATAACAGAAATGAAAATACCAAATACCAGTTTGGAATGCAATTAAGAATCTTATAATGATAACTTATCATTTAGTTAATCAGTTTGTACTGATGTACGAAACACTAATTAAAAAGATTACAGCTTTTTGCAGCAAAGTAAAACGATACTTACCTTGAATACATGGACTATGGAGGAGTAGAAAGAGGAGAGTTGTGGCAAAGACTGTTGTAAACATGTCAACTATGCCGTTTTCTTCTCAACACGGATGAGTAGTTAATTTTATCAACTTTAAATGACCAGTAGATATCCCGATGTGCACCAATGTGTCTCTCCGCATCAACTGATTTGCTGCTCGCAGTGTTTAAAAACTGATAATGAGGTCGGTGCATGCGACCTCGATGAACGACAACTGCTCTCTGAGATGTGCAAAGACAATCTGCTACTTTTGGCGAATTGTGCAGGTCTTTATGGTTCTTGTCCCACAGAGCTTCTGAGTTAGAAAAAAAAGAGCAGATGGATAGGTATGGAAAGCCATGTGTTGTAAAAGTATTAGACATTAAACCACAGATTACTGTGCAAACAACATAAAAATTACTCATCAGTAATCAGACACTTCGTCAGGAGTTTCTACTCTGCACGAGCAAAGGAAAACCTCCGATCAGCAGTGTTTGGTTTTGTTTTTGTTTTTGTTTTTTTTTTGTTTTTTTTTTTGTTTTGTTTTGTTTTTGTTTTTTTTTTTTTTTTGGGGGGGGGTTTATCTGCATGTCCATCGCGAAACCTCTGTTTAGCACATATAACTCCGTTTCATTGCTGTTCAGAGGTGTTTCGTTGTTTGGGCAGGTTCGAATATGGGAGAGGTCCGACAAGATCAAAGGTCAAAAGGTCAGTGAATTTGCCTGATGAGCACTGACTCATATTATTTTGGACAGGTGTACCCTCTTTCAGCAGATTTGAACTATAACAATCAAACTCGGTTACGCCGGTCAAATTCGAATGCTGGTGAAGTCCGACAAGGTTAAAGGTCAAATTGTCAATGAACTATAGCTAATCAGAGTCTGCACATCTAGTGTTCGTGATGTACTCTAAAAAAACCCTTTTACAGCTTTGAGCTATGACCACCAAATTCATGCCACAGGTAGGCCTATAGATCACGAGACAATACCGATCAATTCCAATATTAGTGAATTACGACAGGATAAAAGGTTAAAATGTCAACGACCTTCCCATTATTCAAGCACAAAATAATTACTGTGTGCTCTTAATAACTTTCAACAGCTTTGAGCTGTGACCACAAAACTCACATCGCATGCACACCACCTAAAGAAAGTTCAAATATTGGATACGTCGGATAAGGTCAAAGGACACTGGACTTGCATTGAAAAACACTGTAATTACAATTGCCATTTGTGGGCGAGACACTGCTTGACGTTTGCCTTGTTAAAAACCTCTGAACAATTAAGGGTTTGTCTGACTTTTGAAACATATGCCTTTCCATACTATTTTTATTTGACTGGCAGGCGCACCAGCTGGGAAAATGGGTCTATAGCACATTAAAATGGGGGAAGTGGGAGACTATCCTTTCCTTTCAAGGCGGATGTAGAGATAATTATGATGGCAGGATATGGAACGTGGTGGAGACACAGATCTAGGTTTATCCTCTCGACCTTGGGCTAAGAAGGATGTTTGTCAAACATCATCGATAGAGAGTCCTTGTTCGAAAACCAAAGGCAAAAGATAACTACATTACAGGGAAACTTAATCCAGGGAAAGGTATGAATTTCCCATATTCTTCCCGTGACTGAAAAAATAAACAATGTGATTGAGGTCACCTTTTATTTCAATGATTAAAAGTGTAAAGTCAATCTATAGACAATGATAAGCATAATTTCTATGATTTGCTTGTACGCCTACGTGTTGCTATAGTTGCACTAAATGAATTTGTCTTTATTCCAGCCAGGCATAGTTAATAGAAACATCCCAGGCAAGTTTTAATTTTCTGCATTTAATAAGCCACAAAAGTTTCAATAGTCTTACCTTGACAGTTGGTAACATATTTGTTTGGGCATCTCTTCCCTCCCAATAAAGAGTTCCGATTGTCATTCTGACTTTCATTTCAATTCATTCTTAATGATTTCTCTTGATCAAAATAGATGCATGAGAAAAGAAGATAATAAAAGACAACCTAAACTAAACAGGCGCTTTCTTCTTGACGTTTCTTTTTATTTGGCAGAGGGAGGTAAGTCCCCATGGTGTTACTTCAACAACAACCCCATCATCTGCTACCTGTGAAGCAGAGTGCTCGGGACAGCTTGGTGAACTAGCAAGCAATTACTTTAAAGGAATAATGAAGCAAATCTATAAATTGAGTATATGAATATAAGAACGACCCAAGTCCACGGAAGACCATTTCGAGTAAATTAAAAAAAAAAAATCATATATTTGTTTTATTTGTACAATAATATTCTATTTAACTGTGATGGGAAGGCAACATTGTTTATACAAATTAGAACATAATTATATAATCATGACAATTAACATTAACATTAATTGTGGAGGGGCCATTTTGTGTGGTGAACTTGGGTCGTACTTTGATTCATATATATATATATATATATATATATATATATATATATATATATATGATATTCTGCTATAGATATGAGAGAAGGATGAGAGAGGGCGCTATAATATGAAGGTAAGAATGACCCAAGTCCTTCATTCTTACATTAATATAAGATTTAATTAGGATTTATCATTTATACATAAGAATGAGTCCATACATACGCTTCAATTTCCCATGTCGAACTGAATTTGGCCAAAAATTGGACTTGGGACGTTCTTATATTCAGGTCTTCAATTCCAAATGAGCTTTCATAGGGTATGTTTAATAACGATGTTAGCAATCACTGCAGCTTAGAATAACGGCATTTTCGTTGCTGTTGTTGTTGTACGTAATCCGCAAGACTTTTATTTAGAATATATTTTACAAACTTTTTCATCAAATCGCATTTTCTTTGAAAAGAGTTTTATAGGAATATTCAGAAATGATCAATATAATGTGAGAAGTAGAATGTCATTAAGTCCTATCTACTGGCAGCTGGAGTTCGGTCATACATAAGACTTGGACATAAATCAACTTATTCAGTTGTTGTAGTATAATGATAAGAGCTTTTAAGTGTGCCACGGGAAAATACAATTGTTTCCGTCTTGCACATATAGCTCTCACTGACTGTATGTTCACAATACCATGAGATCATGATTCGGCGAATCACAGTCACAAAATGCGACAATTTGTCAATGGGATAAATGTGATGTATAAAGTGCATTTAGGTAATTGGAAATGCACTATTAATCTATTAATATTTTATTATCATCATTATCATCAGAAACTAAGCCATTGAAATCTAAATGAAAGGAATGAAAAGGAGCTTGTATGCTAAAGCGTGTTTTTTTGTTTTGTTTTGTTTTGTTTTGCTTTGCTTGTCAGGTGTATAAACCCGGAAGTGGGCCACTATTTCTAATTCTGAACCTCCACAAAAATCCCAGGGCCTTGTAATATTCCACGTTGTATTCTCACCTGACCTTTGATCTTTGCCATTCGATGTGAAGGCTGTACATCGCGCCTTCATAGAATTTGCCATAAAGTGCGGATGTAATATCTGCAACTGAGATAACCTGTACGTAAGCAATCAAACGATCCACAAGTGATACACCATCAAACGACTTCCTGCAGTCAATCAAAGCTACGCAAAAGTTGGTTCTCTTTTACCTTTCATCTTAACGGTGTTGCACCCTGGCTTCCCACCTTCTTGCTCAACTAGGATTGAAACAAATTCTTCCTTTCAATGAAGCTGTAAGGTCTCATTTGTATAAAGGTTCAAGCAAGTTATGGGTCTTCAATTTACGTCGATGTAGGACAATTTGTCAATCAGTTGCAAGTTATGGGTCTGTATAAGTAAACTTGTCCTTCATACATGAGGAGGACTGTCCTAGCTTTGGTCAACCAGTGGGAAACCTCTCGGATCCTCTCTAAATAGCGAGCTGTAGTTGTTTTGCTGCGTTCTCTCATAGACTGTACGGTCATGAAATGTTTTAGCCAGGATCCATGTGCTCCATCTTGTCCTGCATGGTGATATCCCATTCGGCATTTTGCTCAGTCGTTTCTTCACCTTGTGTGTATCAATGAAGATGTATTCTTGATTCTCCACATCCTTGAATTTTCTCCCTACGTCTGTTAGTCATTCGGCATCCTTATTGTGCTTAAGCGGATTCTCCAAAATCTTACACCAGAAAAATTGCTGACTCTTGATCACGTCTTGATGTTCTAACCTCCTACATGTACTACCTGATATCTGATATCTATCTTTATATGATTCGTCTTGAAGAGCTTGTTCTGCTGCACGTTGCTGATATATATATATATATATATATATATATATATATATATATACATATATATATATATATATATATATATATATATATACAGATATATATATATATATATATATATATATATATATATATATATATATATATATATAACGTGAAGCGGGCTTGGCCTCGTACGTGGTGGGTACTGCATCATTGGTATATGTGTGACGGAAGGAAAACTTGCAGTATAGACGTTGCAGTGATTGAAGAGCTCAAGCAATATGAATACATGTATATATATATATATATACATATATATATATATATATATATATATATATATATATATATATATGTGTGTGTGTGTGTGTGTGTGTGTGTGTGTGTGTGTGTGTGTGTGACGGAAGGAAAACTTGCATTATAGACGTTGCAGTGATGTTCAGTCTTGCCTTTATTCCCCAAGCTTTCGGCTATTTCACCAGCCTTTCTCAAGGGCTTGATGAGACATAAACATAAAAGCAAAATAGCAACCAATTTGCATGCATTTGAACAGAAATAGAAATAGTAATAACAAAAAGCCAATCAAACGGAATGTAGACAGTAAAAAAAAAAAAAAACAAGGCAAAAGAAAATCGAACAAACATGGACAGCAATATTACATTCGCTCCAACGGAAAGGCAGTATTATCACATACCCTTGCAGTGAAAAAAAAAATTAAATTGTAGTGTAGTTTATTATTGGTAATAGCACCGGTAATGCAGAAACCAACATAAATCAAAGCACATTAGTTACCTTTTAAGGCGTGGGGATTTGCTTGTGTGTGGTGTGGTGTCAGGAGGGTGAGTGTGAGGGGTTCGTACATTAATGCGGGGTAGTGAAGTGTGAGGGGTGATGTGGCTTGGGGGTATTTGGGACGATGACACAGTAAAATAGACAGGCGAGGCCCAATATGGGTACATGCCTTTGAAAGTCATTCGGGCCGTAAACACCTTTATGTGATATAAGTACAACGTCTTTATAGTGAATGAAGTGCACCTATATTCTTGACACTAAGTAGGTACTCAATAAACTTCAAAACTTCTCGTATAGGTTCTGGATAGAGATTAAAACAGGACCTATGAAAAATTAAGGATCGGCATTACTTCCATGTGGACGTAAGGTGCGTAGTTTAGATATCCAGTACGATTCTGGTTTGAGTATGATATGGCTTTCCTTCTTTTTGATGAGTTCGATGCCTGTGATTTGTACATCCTGAACTGAGTGATTTGGTAGGTTAAAATGTAATGTGTAGGGGAGGAATTTGCGGCTGGAGGTGTTGTGGTTGATATTCTCAGAACGTGTGTTGTTCAGGCGGGTGTACAGGGACGTTTGAGTTTTACCGACATACTGTAGGCCACATTGACAGCATGTGATGAGGTATATTACCCAAGATGATTTGCAGTTTATATGGTCTGTGATGAAGTAGGTTTTCTTTGTTGATGAGCTTGTGAATGTGTGTGTGTCTTGGATGTGCTGGTGCAGGATGCATTTTTTTTTTTTTTTTTTTTGACTTGCATTGGTAGAAACCAGGCGTTGAAGAGCTGATGTCTGTAGGCGTGCTGTGGAACTGTATAGAGGGGTTGGGTGGGGAGGGCTTGGAGAATTGTGTGAGTTAGTGTTTGTTGTGGATTCAGAGCTCTGTAGGGCGTCTTCGTGAATTGCGTCTACAAGCATGGATATTGTTTGTGTTTGTGTATGTTCTTCATGATCTGTGGCTGGAGTGTGTTGTTTGGGTAATTTGGCATTCACCAGCATGTCCCGTAGCGTTCTACTACCTTGGAAGGATGTGATGGGTGGCCTTGGGAAGATATTTCGTAGGGTATCGCACTCGCTGATGATGGAGAAATGTTTGTGGATGATGCGTGAGACGTTGGCTGTGGCGGGTGTGTATGTGATAGGGAAGTGTATGTTGTTTCTTGTGGTTCGTTCCTTGTATGAGAGGAGATTTTTCCTAGTGATTTGTGATGCTCGGGAGATTTGTTTGTTTACCATTTTGGTATTGTAATTTCTGTCTTTGAGGTGCATTTTTAGTTGTTCTAGGTGGTGAGAGGTCTTGTCAGGGTCTGAACAGATGCGGCGAATGCGTGTTGCTTGACTATATGGGATGCTGTTGAAGACAGGATGAGGGGAGTAGGTAGGCGTGCGTGTTGGTGGGTTTGGTGTGGAGTTGTGTTTGTAAGGTGCCTTCTTCAAGATAGAGGGTGACATCCAAGAAATTGATGTTTGTTTCGGATGAATGAATCAAACGTGTATTTGATGGTTGCATGTTTTTGATTCATGACATTTTGAAATTTTGACAGGCTACGTGGGGAACCAATCCAGATGAACTGAATATCATCTATATATAACGCCGCCATGAGTTTTTCAGCATAGGCATGTGCATCGATTTGAGGATTTCCTCTTCTTTTTCTACCATGAAGAGATTAGCGTAAGAGGGGGCTACAGGAGTGCCCATAGCTGTACCCTGGATTTGAAGGTAGTTGGTGCCCTGGAACTGAAAATTGTTAAGGGTCAGAACCAGCTCCAGTAGGCGCATCAGTTGTGGTGTTGGCGGTTGGGGGTGCTCTCGCCGCGAGAGGGCGTTTTGTATTGATTTTTAGACCTTCAGCATGGGTATGTTAGTATAGAGTGATGACACATCGGCTGTAAAACTAAAATAGTGCGTGATGAGAATGGGGCAGACTCAGCATTGAGCTTTTCAATATGTTGTAGAAAATGAGTAGTGTTTCTGAGATATGACGGGATTTTTTCAACCAGGGGTCGCAAGTGGAAGTCTAGGTATTTGGAGATCTGTACTGTGGGACAAGCACAACCGGAGACAATCGGTCTTCCCGGGTTGTTTTCTTTGTGTAGTTTAGGCAGAAGATACAGATTGGGACTAGAGCAGTTTTGGGGTATCAGAGCTTTTTTATGCTCTTTTCTTCGTCCAAATATTGCACTGCATCTTTTACTCTGAGAAGATTGTTTTGTGTTGGATCGTGGTCGAGCTCTTTGTAAGTCCCCGTGTCCGACAGCTGTCGGAGACCTTCGTCGACATAGTTTTCGGATGACATAACTACTACTGCCGAGCCTTTGTCGGCTGGCTTGATGACAATTTGATCATTGTTTCTCAGAGCTCTTAAAGCCTTCCGTTTACCTTTGGTCAGATTGTCCGAACACCTACGTGATTCATGTTTTCGGGCGGAGTCCAAAATTTCTCTCTCTACGTTTTCAAAGAACAGAAACAGGCGTGGGTTTTCGGTGTGTGGGGTCAAGAGACTTTTCTTTTTGATTAGCGATTTAAGTCTATCTGTTTCAGGATGGGGGTTGTGCCGACTTTCAGCATCAGGCGTGTTTTGACCAGTTTGATTTTTTCCAGCATAGTATGCTTTCAGACTCATTTTCCTTTTGAGTTCATTTACATCTGCTTGTAAGTGAAGAGTGTCGATAAGGGGAGGGGTGGGACAGAAATTCAACCCTTTGGACAAAAGTGTGACTTCAGAGTGAGAGAGGTTTGTACACTGGGTTGGGAAGGAGTTAGATCTTTGTTGGACGTTCTAGCTACGTTTCTAAACGAATTCCGTCGCTTTTTGTAGGCACTTTTGTTGTACCGTCTTACTTTTTCTACAATGTCATTTTTTCACTGCAAGTGTATGTGATAATACTGCCTTTCCGTTTGAGCGAATGTAATATTGCTGTCCATGTTTGTTCGATTTTCTTTTGCTGTTTGCCTTGTTTTTATTTTTGTTTTGTTGTTTGCCTTATTCTGTTGAAATGTATGCAAAGTGATGTTACTGTCTACATTCCGTTTGATTGGCTTCTTGTTATTACTGTTTATATTTCTGTTCAAATGCATGCAAATTGGTTGCTATTTTGCTTTTATGTTTATGTCTCGTCAAGCCCTTGAAAAAGGCTGGTGAAATAGCCGAAAGCTTGGGGAGTAAAGGCAAGACTGAACATCACTGCAACGTCTATAATGCAAGTTTTCCTTCCGTCACACACACACACACACACACACACACACACACACACACACACACACACACACACACACACACATATATATATATATATATATATATATATATATATATATATATATATACATGTATTCATATTGCTTGAGCTATTCAATAACATTTTCTCTTTTTCTTTTCGCTTGTACCTTTACACAATTTTGGGTAGTGCCCTGATTCTCTTATCCTCTTTTAAATGTATGTGTTTTTATTGTTATGATCATTATTGTTATCATCATTATTACTATTATCATTATTATTACGTTTAGCTTCTGGAAGCAATTTCGTGATTACGTTGAGGATGAAGAGCCTACGTGCTTGAGTTGAACTCTGATACGAATCCATACTCTAGCCATCAAGGCCATGTAAACATTCAAAGTATAGTATGGGTTATCAGTAACAATTATACCAGTTATTGTTTTACCAGACATACACGCGTTCATATAACAGAATGATGGGTTGATAAATAGATAGATAGATAGATAGATAGATAGATAGATAGATAGATAGATAGAGCTGAATGGATACATCGAAAAGTGGAGATATTTCCATCGTTCAGCACGCTGGACATGCAGGTGAACATACCCGAAGTAAAACTATTATGCACCTGCACTTCTATGCCACCGCTATGGTTTTCTACAAATCATATAGGAAATAAGGTAACGGGGAATTCTAAGAAACATAGTAAGAAAAATATATATATACAGACAGGCTGTAAGGTTCATTTGAGTGTTGGATTTTTTTTCGAGATTAGAATTACATGTGAATATAAGCGAGTTCGCTGGGTGGATTGTTATGTTGAATGCATATCAATCTAATACATGTACAGTGAAATCAAAAGCGAAGATGTGTTGATGTTTTTTACTTTACGCTTAATAAACACAAGATATACACAATGAAAACAACAATACACTCTTCTCTTTCTCTTTCTACGTACATTTCATACTATTTTATTTGGTACTTGCCCGGCTGCCCGTTGTACATCGTAAACAAAGATCTATATTTACCGATCCTTAGTTTTAAAGGGATCGTACAGTTTTGGTTGAGACCTAATTTCAGGTTTCTAACACTTTTGGTGAGATGATCAGAAACCTCTTATGAAATATGAAAGAGCATGTAATTCTATGAGGAATTCAGCGCTTATGTGATGAAAATTGGTTTTGAAATGGCCGAGATATCCAAAAGAGAGCGATTCTAATAAAGTGTGGGTGCCACACTTTATTACTATCGCTTTGTTTTACTTTGTTTTTGGATGTTTCAGTCATTCCAAACCCGATTTTCATCAAATAAACTTTGAATTCCTCTTAAAATGGTATGCTCTGTACTATATCATGTGTTTTCTTGGTATCTCGCAAAAAGTTGAAAACCCAATTCTCATCTCCGCCAATACTGTACCATCCCTTTAACCTGACTTGCTCACCCACACGCTTGCATTCAGACTGACTTTATTAGGTTTATTACATTATTTATATTTGCGTGATTTTCCATTAAAGGTACTTTGTAAATACATAAAATATTTCGTAAACGAATGCATTACAGTATCGACAAATAAAAGGTTTAAAGACAAGATACTAGTATCTATCTAACCAAAAACACACAAACAAACAAAAAAACAGCTTGCAATATGTACAATAAATGTAAAAGTAACTCCATTCACCATGGAAAATATAAGAAAGTCAGATATCTTGGCATTACAATCGAAAACAATCTTTTTCAAGATAATAATTGCATCCACTGTTCCCATGCACTATAACCAATAGTAACCAAGTACATCTCATCTACAATGGTCGCCGTTCCCCTGCAGTGTTTTTTTTTTTTTTTAGCACAGCCATGTCAATCGATATATCATTTCCATCTATCTATATGTCAGCCTTCTGAATATGATAATGAATAAGTATACATAAGGTCTTTATGTTAAGCTAGGTATTTACTATACATTCCAGTATTATCAAATTATGTTCTTGCGTGTTTTCTTGGGTGCTGTTCGTTATTCCGAAGGTTCGCTATTCCGAAGGTTCGTTATTCTGAAGGGTCGTTGATCCGAAACACGCAAATTCCCTATACCTAGAGGTTCGTAAATCCGAAAATGAAAAAGGGTTCGTTAATCCGAAAATTTGTGGCGTTATTCCGAAGGTTCGTTATTCCGAAGACTAGTTAATCCGAAAAAGAAATTCGGAACAATGAACCTTTTAATCCGAAAAAGAAATTCGGAACAATGAACCTTCGGAATAACGAATCTTAGGAATAAAGAGCCTTCGGAATAACGAAACTTCGGAATAACGAGCTGTAACCGTTTTCTTGGGATATGTTTCACATAAAGTCCCACAGTGACAGTGACAGTACTGCGCAGTCTTACTTTGTTGATAATGGTCAGAGAAGTAAAGAAGACTTGTGCCTGCGATACCTTTTTATTACCTGTCTGGGCAAAGCTTATCGTGGATTTTACTATCTTTTTTTTCACAGCAGACCAACTTCTGCGTTATACTAGCGCATTCCAATCTCCCTTTCTAGATCATGTATAACTTTTGTAAAGGAAACTATATTTATAACTGAAAGCACTTTATCTCTAGAGCCTTTAGTTTTTGGTGTTCTGACGGCGTTGATAGAGGATCACACCGATGCTGCAGACCAACATGGCGGACAGACATGACAAAGCGACGTATACAGTCACCGAACTCACCGACATACCTGATGAATAGTGAGAGCAATTATACAAGGACCAATAATGCAGTATGGTACAATCATAAAAAGGAAAAGTGAATACGGCAAAATGAAGAGTAACAGCACTAACATCAATGGTTCCGTCAACTTTTGAATAGTAACTGTGTCTGTGTATGTGAATGTGTGAGTGTGAAAGTAGCAATGTTTCTTCTTCTACTCAGTCATGGCTTTGTGTAAACTGTGCTTCAGATGCACTGTCATTTAATCACATTTCTGACGAATAATGAATTTCTTTTGACAATCTATACTTATTTCAATTTAACGAAAGAAATTAACATAAATAAAATTGAATCATTAAAGATCAATCCTTTCAATATGAATTCAATGAATCATCAATCACTCAGTATTGGTGAAAGTCAAGAAAATATTTCAAATTTTCCTGATGTTGATTGTAGGTATATTCTCAGTAAGGATTTTCATGCGAACCATGCACGTATTAACTCTGACCTGTCTTTTTTTCATATCAATGCAAGAAGTCTGCATAAAAACTCTGATAATTTAATACCCTACTTGCTACACTAGACTTCAGTTTTAGCATTATGGAAGTATCTGAAACCTAGTTTTCTAAAAAAAACCTATAATCTAGTATGATATCGATAATTATTCTGTTGTTTATATATGTAGACCTCTAGGTAATGTTGGTGGTGGAGTTGCTTTGTATTTAAAAGATGAATATCAATATGTTATACGAAATGATTTGTCATGTATTAGAGACAATTATGAAATGCTTTATATTGAACTTACTCAAAATAATAACGCCTTTATTGTAGCATGTATTCATCGTTCTACAAGTGCCGATATTGTGGATTTCACTTCTAAATTTAATGATATTGTAGAAAAATTGGAAAATGAAAAGAAGGAATTTTATTTGATGGGCGACTTTAATATTGATTTATTGGATTATGGAAGTCATAGTAAAACAAACAACTTTTTGGATATGTTTTATTTCTTTAATGTGTTTCCTTTGATATCAAGACCGACTCGTATTTCATCAACCACAGCTTCCTTACTTGACAACATTTACATTAACACTATCAATAAGAATATTTCTAATGGAATTATATATGACGATCTTTCTGATCACTTTCAAATATATGTCATATTGAAAGGTGGAAAATGTAATTATAAATCATTTAAAAAAAAAATGTGTAAAGAAAAGAATCATCAATGGAGAAAATTTGTCGTTGTTTACGAATAAATTAAAGTGTATTGATTGGTGTTTTGTTAATGAGTGTTTAGATGTAAATGACAGTTATAGTAAGTTTATTGAAAATTTTGATATGATATATTGTGAATGTTTTCCTTCAAAGATTATTTGTGAAAAGAAAAACAAATTAAGGAAACCTTGGATTACTGAAGTTCTACTCAAATCTATAAAATTTAAGAATAATCCTGATGCTAAACATATATCTAGTAATAAGAAGTATAAAAATAAACTCACAAATATTATTAATTGTTCAAAATATAAGTATGACAATAAAATGTTTTGTCAACGCAGAGTGATCTCAAAAAAACATGGAGACAAATTAATGAAATCTTAGGTAGAAAAAAAACTCAATGTGATGCCCAAAAGTATGTGCTTCGAAAATTCAAGGTTTTCTTTAAAACATGATATAGCAGATCAATTTAATTCTTATTTTATCAATATTGGCGAATGACTGTCATAGTCGATTTCTTCCCCTGCGCATCTCATTCATTTCAAGAGTTTATGTCATGTCAAACTGCTAAATCTTTTTTTTTTTTTTTTAGAACCATCATCTCCTCATGAAATTATAAAAATATCTTCTTCAATTCAGACATCAAAAGCCAGTGGGCCAGATGATATATCTCCTCGAGTCATTAAAGATTGCATTCAGTATATTGCTGATCCATTACGTAATATTTTAAATATGTCATTGAGCACTTGTGTTGTGCCAAATGAATTTAAACTTGCCAAAATAGTTCCTTTGTTTAAAAAAGATAATCCACAGAAAATTGAAATTATAGATCTGTTGCTCTCCTCTCTATTTTTGCTAAACTACTTAAATAGGCTTTATGATTATCTTACCAAGGAGAATATTTTACTTCCTGAAAAGTTTGGTTTTCGGAAAAATCATTCCACCTCATTGAATATGATATATTTTACAAGAAATTGATATAGGTAATATTTGTTGTGGAGTGTTCATGAATCTCACAAAAGCTTTCGACACCATCAACCACCATATCCTTTTAACAAAGCTATGTTCATATGGAATAAGGGGTTTACCCCTACAATGGTTTTCTAATTACTTGTTAAATAGAAAACAATATGTGGTGGTTTATGGTGTCGAATCCATGCAAGGAGAGGTAAACATCGGTGTACCTCAGGGCTCTGTGCTGGGGCCACTGCTATTTTTAGAATATGTTAATGATATTGTAAATTGTTCAGATATATTGAAATTTTTTCTTTTTGCTGATGACACTGTAGTATCATATTCTCACAGAAATGTAAACACACTTATATTTACCCTGAATAATGAATTACAATTGCTGAATGAATGGTTTAAGTGTAATAAGTTATTTTTTAATTTCACAAAAACAAAATGTTTTATTTCACTCTAAAAGAAAGAAAATTTCTGTAAATACTGATTTTATTACGATTGAAAAGTAATTATTGAAAGAACTCAAATTATAAATTTTCTTGGTATTTCTATTCATGAATCTCTTGAGTGAAAGCACCACTTAGAAAACATATCTTCGAGAATATCAAAATATGTTGGAGTGCTATCTTAAAGGGAAGGTAAACCCAAAGAACAATGTGGATTGAGTGAAAGCAGCAACATTAGTAGAACACATCAGTGAAAGTTTGAGGAAAATCGGACAATCGATGCAAAACTTATGAATTTTTAAAGTTTTGGTGTTGGAACCGCTGGAGGAGGAGACTACTAGAGGATATGACGTATGAGTGGACAACAAAACAAAGAAAATATAAAGGAAATTCAACAAAAATTCACTTTTCTAGAATTATGAAAGAGCAATGGACCAACCGCTTTCAGAAAGCAGGGGGAATAATTGCTACCCTTAAGATATGTCAACATCAAGTTAATGAAATTTGTAATTTTCATGAAAAATGGATTTTCGCAGAATTTTCTTTATATTTTCTTGGTATTGTTGTCCACTCATACGTCATAACCTCTAGTAGTCTCCTCATCCAGCGGTCCCAACATCAAAACTTTAAAAATTCATAACTTTTGCATCGATTGTCCTATTTTCTTCAAACTTTCACTGATGTGTTCGACTAATGTTGTTGCTTTCACTCAATCCACATTGCTCTTGGGATTTATCTTCCCTTTAATTGGTAGACTTTGTACCTACAAAAATTGTATTCTATATATACAATGCAATAATATCACCACATTTTAATTATTGTAATGAAATATGGGGTAAGACATATAAAACTCATGTTGAGAAATTATATATGTTACAAAGGCGTGCGATAAGATTGATTTCTAAGAGCAATTCTCGCAGTTCAAGTTTACCAATCTTTATCAAGTTAAAAATTCTACCCATTTACGAACTTGTTCGATTTAACATATTAGTGTTTATGTTTAAGTATCATAAAGGTATTCTCCCAATTTTGTTGCGTGATATATTTAAATGTAATTTGTGTTTACATGATTATTCTACTCGGGAAAGATATAGCCTGAGAATGCCATTAGCCAGATTAACAGTTAGAACTCATTCTCAATTCGGTGTAAATGAATGGAATTCAATTAGTCCAGATCTCAAGTCCCGCACTACACTTTCTCGTCTCAGAACATTATTCATACTTTTAAGAAACTGTTATCCATGTCTGAGTAGACTGCTTGCTACCAAATTTCTTCTACTGTTCACTTCTTTGATCCTGACATTGCTACTGAAAGAGTGTGTTGAGTGTGCGCTGTGTGTGTGATATGAATGTGGTGTGTGTGCATAGTGTAGGGCTGATAAGTTATTGTGGGTTTTTTTTTTCATTTTCATTTTTGCACAATATGCTTTTTAACAACTGTATTTTGTATAATTTTGTTTTGGGCCCCAACAAGAAGCACCAGATGCTTCAAAGGGGTCCCGCCATTAATTTCCATAATATGTGCATGTATGTTCATACACATTGCTTTTATCTTCATTGTGTACATAATGTACTTTTTATTTATTTTGCGCCGAATGAATTGAATTGAGTTGAATTGAATGTAATAAAATGAACGCGACAATATCTGATATACGGCTATATCAAGTAAAATCGCTCTCAACATTTTAAACTATTATACATACATTCCCCCAACACAAATATGCGCAAACACACAAGCAAACACACAGGCAAACACACACACACACACACACACACACACAAATACACAAGCATAGTCAAGGAAAATAGTACGGTAGAAGGGTAGAAGAGATGCCACAGAGAGAGAGATAGAGTTTCAAGCTTATCAATAAGATATAATTATACTCTATTCTCCCCAGTGCCTGGGCTAGGACCAATATAGGTCACCACTTGGTGTAAAAGGTTTTATTTGCTAATCTCTCTCTACCTCTTAAATGTCTCCACTCCTCTCATTATTTTTTTTTTCTCTCTCTCTCTCCTTTTGTTGTGGTATTTTCCGGAGTCCGTAATAATAATAATAATAATAATAATAATAATAATAATAATAATAATAATAATAATAATAGTGGCTACTTGTATAGCGCACTGGTCCACTTTTCAGTGCTCATGGCATAGTATTTTCCGGAGTCCGTAAGTGCAGATTTCATTGAAAGCATGAAAGCAACATCTTTCTTCTTTTTCTTTGTCTTTTTTTTTTTTTGTTGGGGGGGGGGGGACAAAACGACTACAGTACAACAAAAGCAGGACATTTTCTTCGGACCATCCACAACCTGGTATCTTTCAATATCAGTACAGTGTACTACCATTATTTATTAGAAACGACGTCGTCAGGACAGACGGTTTTCTTTCTTTGTACTAAAATTTCCTTATAACCAAACAGTATAGCGTATTTTTATGTGTAGGTAATTTTTGCACCTGAATGTTCATTTCGTTGTAATAAGAATTTCGTTACCATCGTGTTCATTATGACGGGAGTGCACTGTATAATACCTTTGTGTCTCTGGACGATGAATGGTCCGCTTGACAGAATGTATGCATTGGCAGGTTTCCGATTCGAATACCTTTTGGCACGTGGGCCAGAACCGTCCGAAGTCTGGCAACTTTCCAGTCGATCGTTTTGCTGGCATGCCAGGACGTTACAGTGGATGTATGTCTGTCAAATAATCCAATGAAAAATACTGTGCTCAATGACTCGTGACTGACCCATTATTAGCCACAATGATATAACAAATTCAGTCTTATAGACAGAACAAAAATCAAAATATCACCACGGTTCCATTAACCTGTTGTCATATCAGGGTTTCTTTGGCTTAAACTTCTGCAATTTTATGTGACAGTAGACCGAAGAAGGAGCTTGCTTGCGACTCCAGTCAAGTTTAACGTTACTTGGGGACTCTGCTAACTCGCGTTCTGCAAAATCAATACAATCTTTGACTACACAGATAGGGAGTTCATCTTTTTCCACCAACATCTTAACAACAAACAGCCGAAAATAATACCAAATAAAGACCATCGTGAAGGTGTGAATCTTTCTCTGAGACACCAACCTCAAGAGTTGCCATTTCCTCGATCTTATTCATCCCTATTAAAAACTATGGAGATGATGTCCTCTTACCACAGACCATCACACATCCACCATACAGACCCATAAATATATTGTTGCAGAGCAAGTTGATAATGGAAATAAGTGCTGAAAGATTCTTACCAACTCGGTAACGCGACTGAATTGGAAGGCCCTGACGGAAAACGCCTTCACCGTCGAGTTGTTAATATCAAAGATTTCCACATTTCTCGATACAGCCAATCTGCAAATAAATTTTGATTAAAAATGACAAGGCTGGGTCCGACATACGTACAATTTAAGATATGAAACGTGTTACAGTAATCATTTCATGATGAATATATTAATTATGAGCTGTGTGTTTATTACTATACAGAGCGGTTTAATCATGGAGATACTCTAGTAGCTTCATGGTTTAATAAACTCGTGGAAATGTGTAACCGCTCTCCTCATCAAATTTCTTTACGATAATAAAGCCTTCGCTTACAAGACCTATATTGACTTAATTTTGAGAAGATATTTCAGAATAAACTGAAATATCATCATCAAAAGCTTATTGATGAACGATTGAAAATGTAGGGTTTGAATAGTTTATCTAAACATAATCAACAAATGTTTAGGAAAGACTGATCACTTTTACAGTACATTTTGTATATGATTCCAACCAAAAGTGACTTTCATGTACAGCCTTAAAGATTTTCCGAGGTTGTCCAGATTCGTGTAAAACATACAAAATAGATGAGCAAATCCAAAGACGTAGTAAATCGTAACAACGTTGTCGAAGTGTTTGTCATAAAATCTTGTCATAAAAGAAGGAACCGTTGTCCAAAAGCAAAAGGCACATTCAGGGATAAAGCTCGTATTGCATAAGAGGGCTATCACTGCTCCCCTAAACTCACCCACTTTCTATCAGATCTCGGTATCTCCGATCTGCTGGGTCCGGAGAAGGCGTCTCCCAGCAACGCTCGTTGAGGATGTAAAGATTCCCCATGGATGCGATTGTTGTGCCGAGGTAGATGGTATCGCCTTCAAACACCTTGATTGTTTTGATTTATTGAACAGTTGATTTGGAAATCAGTCGAGATAATTCCATGACACAAGAATAACAAAATGTCACGCGAACGATTCACTCGACAAGAGGCTGAAGGTACCTCGTGCCAAATCTTTACTATATCAGTACAGTACTGAGTATCGTGGAGCAACATGTCACAGAAACTACCCAACTTCCTGTTCGCTTTCTAGTGAGTTTCGAAATCATCAACTATTTTTCATTACAAGGTAAATGATCTAAGCTACCATCTTCATCACAAACTGCTACCAAACGATGAAACATTTTCCTCGAATGAATTTCCTTTTAAATAATCATGTTCTCCTGATCCGAACCAATCAAATCATCACCTGCATAAGACGTTACATGGATGTTCATTGCCTTTCCTCAGTCGTATTGTGAAATCATTATCACCATACACACTGTGATCATGGCACTGACTCATGATAATTGCAATGTAATACAAGGACGGGTGATGTGGGATACCTGTTCTGGGGGATCCTGTTCCGACAGGGCTACGTCGAAATTTTGACTGCTGAATTGTCGAATGGCAATGGTGAAATTGCCATGGCCAAACGCCTCTGTAAAAACGGACACGGAAGACTGGACGATGTATGAAGTGTGGACGAGCTGTCTGCGCCTCACTGTGCAATTGACAACGAAGCTCTTCATAGCCCCGCTCACATCCTCAATCTCATTCGTGAAGAAAAAGTTCTCCTCGTCACTCTGAATACAAAAATATATTTGTGTCAGGGTTATGAAGGTCCCCTTAAATAAGGACTGCATGTGATATCGATACCCAGAGCATGTCTGAACCAATGGTCTATAACGTGTCACCCTCTTTTATTCATGCTGCAGATCAGATCAAGGTCAGATGGAATGACCGGGGGTCAACATCGCTCCCCGTCCAGAAATCGTAAACGCATTTTCTGAGTTTTCTTACGCATTATCTTTCCTGCAATGGATAAGATATGTGCAGTTTTGTTTAAAGCACTGAATGATTAGAAGGATATTCGCATTTCAACACACATCGCATTGACAAAAACAAAGTCAGAGAAAGACGTTAAATTTCCACGACTATAGTATATGTAATTTGGGGTCTGACAGTTTTCATCTCACATTGCAGGCAGCGACTGAATGACATAATATGGAAGATTCACTATAACTGAACTAATTCAAGACCAGACGGTTCAATTCTTTGGACAGACAGTTAAAGATGAAGAGTAGCATGCATGAAAACGTTCACCTTGGCAGAATAAGTAGTAATTACTAGAATCTGTTTTGTCTTGTTACAATAAAAGAGATGCCTGATAATCTAATTCAAATTCAAATTCAAACTTCATTTTCACTTTTTTTCAACGGAATGTACAAGAAACAGTATGATAAATTTGACATGCGAGTCGTTGATAATATACATAGCCAGACAGGGATAAGAACGTGTTCTTGTCTGCATGTTTAGTACATTGTACAAAAAGAAACATACTCTATTTATACACTCTGTGAAAAAAAAAGTGGAGGTACCAACTGAAAAGACTAAGCTTGTAGCATGTGGGTACCTCTGAGGGAAAGGGGAAAATAAAGGGGTGAAAAGCTTACAACTACAAAGAGTGCGGGAGACTGGGAAAGTCGGGAATAGAAAAAAAAAATGTGAAAAAAAGATATAAAATAGGGAGAAGAGGAAGAGAGAGAGAGACAGACAGACAGACAGACAGACAGAAAGAAAACCCTAAATTATTTTGATGCATACACCAAGGGTCAAAGCCCACAGAGACAATTAGCCAAGGTAGTCGAAAGTGATACAGTGTTGAGCTGCTTTCCAGCGGAACAGACTGTAACCGTGAGGACACGTATGGAATACAAAACTACTATACGCAGTAAAAATGGTCGATGCCGCGTAGCCTATAGTGAAAGAAGAGGAGATAATCTCATGCTTACGAAATACATTACAAAATTAGATTTATTCGGTTGCTTTATAAAACTCCAAAAGAAACATCTTCAATCTCTTTCAAAAAGAATTCAATGACGGTGCATTTTTTAGGTCCATGTTAAGGGAGTTCCATAATCTTGGACCTGCATAAATGAAAGTCTGTTGAGCAAGTACGGTTCTTAATAAAGGTAAATGAAATTCATTTGACTGTGTGGTTGGATATCCATGGTATGTCCGGTTACGCATAACATGAAGTTGGAAATAAACGGGAGGCAGTTATTATTACTAAGTACATAAATTGCCCTAGTTGAAATAAAAACAAATCTTTAATTTTCAGAATCTTATTATAAAAAAAAGGATCTGTTTGAGAATATGGAACGGTGTTACAAAAAATGCGAAGAGCCTTCTTTTGTAACAGTAGAACCCTATCCAATAATAATTGATGGGTGTTTCCCCATACTAAAATTCCATAATTCAAATAGGGTAATATCGAAGATGAATACAATGTATATAAAACACCAAATGTTGAGTAATAGACAATTTTAGTCTATTAATAATCTACACGAGTCTTGTCAAATAATTTATTGTCGGTAAATGTTTCTGCCAGACTTTATCATATTTACCGCTATGCGCGTTCCACACTCTTCGAAAGATGTTGAAAGGGCGACGTGGTCGGAGTTTAAAGCGTAACCATAGCAACGAGAACTGGAAAAACGGATTTGGCTGGGAGCCGAGACTCGGTGACTTTCCCTTTTAAGGAGTATTTCCATTCTGCCGTTGTCACATGAGACTCTCGGAGCTGCCAGAGAGAAGGGAAGAAAAAAAGAGAAATAATGGTAGAGACCAAGAATGACATGAAAGCCAGCAGTCACGATATTTCACAAAACATAACAAAATCACCTAGTATTGCTGATTAACGTTTCACAAAGAAGTTAATGTGCTACTTATGATAATTTGTAACAACGTGTATGAATACCAAGATAACAAAGTGCTGATCTATGATTACCATCGAATTGGTCATCGCAGGGTCCGAACTGGACGTCATCCACTCCAAAGACGCTACGCTCTGGAGTACCGACCACGCCTTCGAAGATGAAATGTCCCTCACCCAGCCCAGAGGTTACCACCCTAGCTAGTTTCCAAAACGCTCCCTGGTCACCCCGCTTCAGCCAGATGAGCTTGGAAAAACTTTGATTGGTGAAGTAGAGTTTGAGAAAGGAGTGACTGGAGACCCCCGGCATGATGAAGGCGAACCGTAAACAGGTGGCAGTCGTGCTTACAGTGTTGGTATACGGACTTGTGAAGTTAGCTCGAGCACCGGCATCCTGTGTCGTGCCGTTGATGAACATACTGTAATCTCCAACGAGAAAAAGATAATACCAATTTACAATGAAGGAGTTAATGGAGACTATAAATCGCAGATAGTTTTTTTTTTTTCGATCCGGTAGCTAGTCAAACTATGCATCCCTATAACCACAACGTGTTGATTATACCTCTCTTCCCGCGTATCTGGTGACGAACGATAGACATAACAGAGCATGTACTTTCCTCCATTAACACTGATTAACATTTGCAGTATCAAAGAAAGACAATTCAATCTGTTTTAATGACTCATGGGAAGAATGCTCAGAAACTGGAATTCTGGGAACATCAGAAAATCATTCCCCCCCCCCCCCTGTCGCTCTGAAAAGGAAAACCAATGCTTTCTTCAGTAATACATTATACTGTTGCTCAGGTGCAGTGTTATCCAAGGTAAAGGTTATTTAAGTCCAGCTATTGTTTCGGAGGTTTATTGGGTAACAGAAAACAGTGATTGCTTAAACTTAAATTGGCATTTCCACTTACCAACGGATGGACCATTCTCTGAATGTCTGCTGACGTTACGTGGCAGTCTCAGCCAATCAAAATCGTCCCCAAAACCCTGACTCCACCCACACAGATTGGAGCCAAAGTTGTCGAAATCACAAGCCCATTGTGATGGATCTGTAGAAACAGAATACTGTCACTCAACATAGGAAATGTGTAGATTTTGTAACGCTATAGTATGCGTGACGTAATCATGTATTTTGCTACGGACATTTTGGGGACGTTGGACCAAAGAAGTAATAATAGTACTAGTAACCCGCTGAGATAAACTGAACCGAAACTTGACATTAAAGTCGTTTTTCTGATAACATCATATGACATTACTTGACTGCCTAATTAATTCAAGATTCTAATCATCCGCTGCTAAAAGTCTAACCCTTTCTCTTGTACGGTTAGACCTATGTTAATTATAGCAGTTTTTTAAGAATTACTAAAGACAGTCTGACAATACGAAGACATCCTCTCACAGGTCCATACAGAAAACAGAATCTCTGTTACATTGGCCTTTGGTGTTAAGCTCTGTTAAGCTCGAGCTATTCCTTATTGTGGAATCCATGACTACAAAGAAGGCGTAAAATCTTGTCAGAGAATTTGAAGTAGGCCCTTAATCAATAACTAAAGATGATCCCTTCTTTACGAAGCTACTTCGCAAATACGTTGGCAAAACCGTTTACAAAATCCAACCTTTTAGAGACGAGACCACACAGATATCGTAGGCACTGAAGAATGTTCGAGGACCGACGTATCGAACCTCTCGTGAAGTTTCGTTCATGATTGCTATGACGTCACGTGATGTTTCCGTTAAGTAGATATCTCCATTGTGCCAGGTGAGTCCATAGAAATTACTCCTAGTCAGTAACAGGGTCCTTTCGCCACTCAATAAATTCAGAGATTCGATCCTGTTTGTTCTGTCATCATGCCAGTACATTTTCGTTCCTATACATAGAAGCCCATACGTGGAACAGGAGGATTATTATTTGAGGCGAACATAGTGACAACATCCTTTATGGTAGATAACAGTAATGCCTACTCTTTGCTTCATTCTGCTGAAATCAAAATATGGGTTGCGACGAGACAAAATGGCCCTTAATTAGCGCTGTCCCGCACAAACGCCATAGTTGACAAACCATGAATACGAGCCAAAAAAAAAAAAAAAAAAGATCAGCTGGCTTGCTGCTCGCGTATGCATAAGTGCATTGAAAAGTGGCATGATTTTGGTAAAACATGCTTTTTTAAATGTCATAACTTGGGCATAAGGAGTGAAATTTCAGAAAACGGTTTGCAAATCTAAATATGTCAGAGTTCATTTTACAATATGCCAGTGAAAATTCATTTCTGGTATTTTAAGCCCTAAGGACCCCTTTCTCGCGTCGCCGTCCGAATATATATATATATATATATATATATATATATATATATATATATAGCAATAATAATGTCACAACAGAGGAATGCATTAAATGCCAATCTTGATTTTTATTAAAAATCCGAATTTTCGGGGGTCCTCCCCCTGACGAAGGGGGAGGACTCCCGAAAATTCAAATTTTTAATTAAAATCAAGATTGGCATTTAATGCATTTCTCTGTTGTGACATTATTATTGCTATTTCTAGTACTGCCAATACGCGGAGCAACTACAATATCGATTATATATATATATATATATATATATATATATATATATATATATATATATATATACATACGTATCGGACGGCGACGCGATAAAGGGGTATTTATAATACATCAAATATTTTTGTAATGTATGTATTAAGAACTGTCTAGAACTTTGTCGCGCACTATTGGAACACTGCGGTGCAGAGGATACAATATTATATCAAATGGGTTAGTCAAATACCGGTTAGTGATTGGCTAAACACAATCACGTGATGGAGGCACATTGGTTATGTTCGCTCATGGGCAGATCATTTTTGTAATATTCTCCCATGGGAAAACATTTTCACGTAGCAAAAGACAAACGATACCAAACGATTGAACGGTCATATTTTTCAAGCAATCGATAGGATAAATTTGCCTATTCCAATCCACCATGTGAAAAAGCAGATGACCGATTATTGTAATGCATACGAAAGTGTGATTTGACTAACCCAGATAATACAACAGATGATGACTTTTGATGTCGAGAACATGTACCAAACGTTCCCTCCCCCGCCAGTCATCATCTATAATGCAACAATGGCAGGTCATTCGATGAGAAATCTTTAATAAATTATAAGTACGCTTAGATAGACAGAAAGGTAGACAGGCACTGAAAGAGGTTAGCATTATATATGTATAGCTGAGTAACTCGGTATATATTTGCGATGTTTCCTCTAGCGCAACAGGTAAGAAAAGAAAATCAGTGTGAAATTCATTTAAATCAACTTTTATGGTCACACCAAAGTGCCCGGATGCTACCTGCAGATGGAGGAGAGAGAGGTAACGGAAGTCGCTGGATTTATCAACACATCTGTAAACCTGCCCCTTTTCTATGTAATATAGGTCAATGTGCATACATTTATAGTGTGTGCTCATGTGCCCGCTTTTTTTATAACATTTATCATTACTCATATTCATCCAATTACATTATCTGTGGTATAGTTGGATGGCATTGCGTTGTTTGATACCGTAGCAAAACAATGCTGTACACACCTTCATTGTTAAAAGCGAAGCCACGAACGTACTGGATTTGAGTGTCAACAACGTTCTCGGGTTCAGCGTTGAGGGCGTCTATGCTCATCCTTTGAATGGCTCCTGGGGTTTGGACTCCCCAGTACAGTTCTCTGGGAGATAACAAACCCAAACTCACTCACTTTTACAGTAATTCAAATCATAAATGAGTCTCGATATATCAGCGTGAACACTTTTTTTAACGTTCCGCAATGTTCCGTAAGACATTCCGAGTTAATGTTCGTTCATCCCACGGCTTCAGTCCCCCCATCCCCCCCCCCCCCAAAAAAAAGAAAATAATCTACCTACACTAAATTTCCCCTTTGTAGTTTTTGTGAGATCACGCTAAATTGAATTTAAGGGGAAATCTAGTCCAACTATAAGCTAGTCTGATAAGAAATAGTAAAATATAACGAGTTCAAAGGTAAAACTTTGAATAAAATCGGGTAAAAAAATAAGGAAATTATAACATTTTGAAGTTTCGCTATTTTTTTTTTCTTCAGGAAACAAGTTCTTGAACAGTCAGTATGAATATGCAAATGGCAAATTGAGCACGTCATCCCCTCACAACTTGCTGTATAATTTGGACATAAAATTTTGAAATTTCAGTTTTTCATTCAAAAGCAATAGGTTAATCTGTATATCTAACTGACCACTATTCTGAAGTTATTCAACCAGGAATACCATCAGTGGCGGATCTACGGGGGGGGGGGGGGGGGGGGGGGGGGGGGTTTAGGGGGTTAACCCCCCTCCCCCCCCCCCCCCCCCCCCCTTGGGCTACCAAGTAAAAAATATAATGTGCATAGGAAAACGTCACCATAATGTCCAGACGCATACAACTTAATTTCCACAGCGAAAGATATAGCTACAAACGGAGTTTTTGGACTGTAACATGTCAAAATTTTCAAGCTCGCTCGCATTGAATCGTTATGCCACTCTCCTAACGTTACTGCCAGTAATTGCCAGCAGTTGCGCCCGATGCCACCCCCCTTAATTTCCAAAGCGAAAGATATAGCTACAAACGGGAGTTTTGGGACTGTAAAATGTCAAAATTCTCATGTCCAGACGCATACAATTTAATTTCCAAAGCGAAAGGATATAGCTACTGTGTACAAACGGGAGTTACTGTAACATGTCAAAATTTTCAAGCTCGCTCGCTTTGCTCGCTCGCATTGAATCGTTATGCCATTCTCCTAATGTTGCTGCCAGTAATTGCCAGCAGTTGCGCCCGATGCGCCGCCCCATTAATTTCCAAAGTGAAAGATATACTGTAGCTACAAACCCCTTTTTGGGACTGTAGAATGTCAAAATTTTCAAGCTTGCTCGCTGCGCTCGCTCGCATTGAATCGTTATGCCATTCTCCTAATGTTGCTGCCAATAATTGCTAGCAGTTGCGCCCGATGCGCTCCCATTTATTTCCAAAACGAAATGTATAGCTACAAAACTCCAGTTTGGGAACTGCAGAATATCAAAATTTTCAAGCTCGCTCGCTTCGCTCGCTCGCATTTTATTGTTATGCCATTCACCTTATGTTGCTGACAGTATATAATTTGTCGATCGTTTCACACCGTCATTCCATAATCCATGTAAGGAAAACGTACAATGTTCCTCAATGACTGCGTTGTTGAATGCATCACATTCCGTAATGTATTGTAGTCCCATTATTGCTCACGCACACACGCACAAGCATACAGACCGTCAAAATTACTTTATGGTTCCCCCCCCCCCCATGTTTCGACCCACCGTACGCCACTTTACATATATATATATATATATATATATATATATATATATATAATATATATGTGTGCGTGTGCGTGTGTGTGTGTGTGTGTGTGTGCGTGTATTGTGTAACATATGCATGGTCTAATCTTGAGCCCCCTCCAATGTTTGCCCCCCCCCCCCCAATCCAAAACTGCTTCCGGCGCACCTGTTTTAAACTGTTATTTGATCTTATTCTAATAAGACGTAATATCATGGACTGCTTTTTATGTTCTCCATTACGTTAGTAGATGCCAGGAAAACATCACTTACGGGGTTCAAATAGCTTAAAAAAAAAAAAAAAAAAAAATCGGCGCGACGCCACGCGGCTCACAGACATCGCCTTGTGGACGATGCTCTGCATCGCCATTGGGACATCACAAACCCAGGGACCGCGGAGCCAGGGTCGGCAAAAAAGATTAAAAATAGAGCATGCAAGTATGCTTAAAATCGCAAGCTGGCAACCCTAAAAATGAAAAATCTCCCTACTCTGGGAGGGGGGATACCCCTCCTCCCACACCCTCCCCCCCCCCCCCCCCCCCCTTGGAAAAAAACTAGATCCGCCCATGACCATAATGTTTCAGACTTCAGTGACAGAAACATTGAATTTTCGTAATTCTTGTGTACACGATCAATGGAAAATTGTGAGGCTATGACATGGTTAGTTCACTCATTTGCATATTCATATCCACTGTACAAGAACTGTAAAACTTCAAATTACTATAACTTCCTTATTTTTCATCCGATTTCAGTCAATTTTTTGCTGTTCAAGTCATAAGATTTAACTCTTTTTTTATCAAACTAACTTATATTTGGACTAGATTTCTCATTTAAGGCAGATGTGTAAGATCAGACATATCTTAGATTAGATGACAGGGGATTAGCGGTCACGGGTAATATATTTAAACATGTCAGGCACCACACCCCTTCTTAGCGTATCTAGCTGCAACGACCCGGCGTGCAGTCGTGCAGTCAAGAATGCCGGAAGCCCCCGAAAAACGTCCCGCGGGCCCTATTCGCTATTTCATGCTTCTCCTTAGAATCACTTTCTCTGTTTATACCCCCTTCTCACTAGACGGCAATTCCGCTACGATCATCAAAAATCGGGGGGAAAAAAGGCGGATCGTGGCTTGATCGCTTTAAATCTTCTCAATCGTATCTTGAGCGGTTCAGAAGCGCGGAGGGTCGCCACCATCGCCATGGTCGCCGCCAAGTTTTGAACATGTCCAAAACTTCCGTAGGGAAAGCGCCGTGGTTTTAGATCGTCTCACGAGTGCATTCGTAGCTTTGACGGTGTAGCAACGCGTAAAGCGGCCCCCAGCATCGCCCATGAAAATTTTCACTTTTACAGTACACGTAACAGAAACCAACCAAGAAAGTAATGCACCAGACCAGGGAGGTGGATGTGGAGAAAAGTGTATAAAATTCCTTTTTCACGTACACTCATTACGAATCTACTCTGTTTATTCAATTGTTTGTTTGTTATTATAGGCCTACCTTTGCAGGTCAATGCAAGTAGATTAAGTTGTAATCTTCTCAAATATATCTTCATAAGATGGACTCATTGTAGGATACGATTTGAAGTTTGCTCGTAAGCCGGTTATTTAATATTATAAATATACACATTTTACCTTTTTATTTGAATAGATGTTCTAAGTTCTAACTGGTGTGTTCTAGATTGCTAAGATGTAATGATGAAGCCATATTCTGCATATCCATGTTGGTTTGACACTAACATCTGCCTGGAAAAAAAAAATCAATTATGAAACCCATTTTATACCACGATCTCTTGAGATCGTAGCATGAGCCCGGCGTTAACGTATCACTGTCGCTCCGATCGTACCACTGTTGTTGCGAGGTCTTGATAAGCGTACGAATATCGCAATGGAATCGGTTCGATCGCAGAAGCAGCGCGTCTCGTCGGCCTGGAAACGCGGCAACAACGTTGCAGAGTCGTATTATTATCGTGGCACTATCGCTTTCAGCGCAGGTTGAGCGTAGAGAAACCGTAGAGTAATCGCCTCGGAGGCCAAAGATGGAGACGGATTGCGATCGCGCCACGATTTGTATTTTTTTTTTTTGCACTGATCGCCATGGTCGCCTTCCTTGAAAACGTCATTATACTCGAAAATAAAATTGCAATGGTCTCTCAAATAAATCAAGTTACGTTATTCACTTATTGGCTTTATAGAATGCTGACATAAAGTATTTTCTGCAATCAGTGGAAAAAAAAGAAAAAAAAAAGGCTGAGCCAGCCTACGGACCTACCTTCTTGTAGGATTAATTGTAACTCCGTATGGGTTCCTACGTGGAAGCGAAACTAAAGTTCTTCTCCCAGATCCATCGTAATTTACTACGGCTATCTTGCCAAGAGTGGCATGGAAATCACTCCAGTATACCTTGGACTCTCTGGGATCGACTGCCACTCCGTAAGGATCTGAAAAACAAACCCAGCAAAAAGAATCGTAACTGACGCAGAACTATAACTCGTTTTATCAGGATTCATGTCAAACAAAACATTCAGTGGATCCGAAAAAAAAAACCTTAATGAAGACTTTGATAATTATAATGCTATGTAAATTGATACGATTCATCGCATATTGTAAGGAAAATGACGTACATACAAATTATCATCATTATCACCACACACAAACACACACACGCGCGCGCGCGCACACACACATACACACACATATACACATACATACAAATGCAAACAATGGTTTCATCCCATGCCAATTAAAGGACTATAGCATCCTGCCGGATATCTATGGAGAGTTGGATAGCAGGAGACCGTGAGTGATTTTTACATCTCTCCTTTATTCAGGTCGCATAGTGAAATTACCGTTACACGGTGGATATAAAAGCACCAAATTTGGAGAGATGATCCCTCAGGACCTACTCATTGACACAAGACAGCAAGAGTAAGAGCTCTCTGGATTTTTTTTTTTCTTGTATGTCTGCTGAATTTCATTTTCAAGAAATTTTGACTGGCATGAAACTTTCGTATTTTCTTTTGCGGGAAGCCAAGGTTCGCGACAGCAAAATGCGCACGAGTCTAACAATGCATGGAACATGTTGAATGCAGTTAATTCGCAGAAGTTTCATCCTGCGAAAAAGGCCGTCGCGTCGGCTCCACTTCGCGAAAGCTTCATGCCACGAAAGTGACACCCGTATTTACTATTAGTGTATGTGTTGTGACAAAAGAGGTTAAGATTTATGGTATTTTTTTTCATGGAACTGGAAAGCATGACCCCAATCATGAATTCCATGAGCAGCAAAGCATGCCTTTGAAACATGGAGGTGGTTGAATTAATCACCGATTCATAATGGAAAGTGCTATGCGGTGCCATCTGCATTGCAGTGTGATGTACGTACCATTCCCAGTTCAGAGATACATGGGCCCTATATGTATCAAATGGACTTGGGAACATTTTTCTTTTTTTTTGGGGGGGGGGGTGGAGATCACTGACCCTTGAACACCCCCCCCCCTCCCTCTTTTCCGGCCCTAAGACGCAGCCGGTCCATACGTAACATACATAAATCTGAACTGACCAGTGTCTTGTACTAGTAGGCAATAATGTAAGCTTATACAAAGTAGTTGTAAATCACACTGTGCCTCTTCATAAATCGGTAATTGATTCACCCACCTCCATGTTTCAAATACTCAGTTGATCATGGAATTCAAGATTGGTTTCATCAGTGGCATAACTAGGCCCTCCCCTCCCCCCCCCCCCAAAAAAAAAAAAAAAAATCCGCTGGTAATGAAAAAAATACGAAAATGGTAATTCAAGGGTTATTAAACTGCTTTTGAAATCGACATGAAAGGGTGATCAAAAAATTAACTATTTTTCCCAGATTTTTAAACTACAATTATGATTAAAGAGGTATATAGTGTGAAACATTGTTCAAAAAGCCTGGCATCGACAAAAGATTATGATTCAGCGTGATTCCTGGTTGGCATTCTGCATACAAGCAGGATGTGCGCAGTGTACTCAACATCCGAACGGCAAAGAGTCGCTGCAATGTTGCGCAATGTGATGTAGAATGTACCTTACGCTTTGTTTTATCAAAGATATCATTGATTTTGCAGTGTTGCTTTTCTACTAGTCTATATTAAATTGCCTTGCATTGCCGATAATAAGACTTGACGTGGGCTATTTCCTAACTTTTCCATGTATTACATTAATAACACACACACACACACACACACACACACACACACACACACACACACAAACAAACAATTGGGGGATGCTCTAAAGTGAAGAATTTGGACATCCTTCCCCCGCTTGGTCACTTCGAGGCCCCCTCGCTGGTCATACCTCTCCCAATCATGAACATGAACCGACACCCTTGAATAACAGTGGCGGATCCACGGGGGGGGGGGGGGGGGGGGGGGGCGCACCGCGCGCCCCCTCCCTTTGATATCCAAAGCGAAAAAATATAGCTTTTATAGACTTTTTATTCTTGTTTTTGTTTTTGTTTTTGTTCTTTTTTTTTTTTTGCTGAAAATCAGACCTTAAAAGTATGAAGACTTTTTTGTTGTTGTTTCTGTTGTCTTTTGATTTTTTTTCTTGACTTACAGGTGATTTTGAACCCCCCCCCCCTTCAAAAACGAAGCGTAGCCCTGAATAATGCCCAAATAAATTAAGTAAATTAGTAATATGGATCTCCATTTCTTTGTATGTAATAACGTCGTAGACATTTTCCTATAGCTATTGTATTTGTTCAATTTTCTTGATTTAAGTCAATAAAGCAATCATCCCAGGGGCATCGTTCCATTTTAATGATGGTGGGTGGGGGACGGTTTTTCAGTAGGAATATCTGTGCGAGGAAGATGAGCGACCGAGCGGGGGGGGGGGGGGGGGGGGGGGGGGGATGAGGGAGGTATCTCCCCCCCCCCCCTCCCACACGAGGAAGATTTTGCATTTTCAGACCTGAAATTCAGCGATGTGGTGCACATTTTTGACGAATTTTTTTTATTTTTTCCTATCAAAAAACAAGTAAGAAAAGAATTATTCATAGATAATTGACTGACTAAATCGTGGTATTTCAGCTCTTGCTCCGCCTGTGCAACATCACTGTGAAGGCCTACTAAATAGTGGAGCCTATCACCGGGCGTAGCCAGGATTTGATCTTAGAGGGGGGAGAGGTTAGATGCGAGCGAGCGAAGCGAGCGATGTGGAAAATGCTTAGTATCCTCTTGACAAGGCTTCGTGGCTGAAGATTGAGACTAACTCGCCACACCCAGTACGGCGAAAAACGGGTTAGAACGTGCGCCGCTCGGTCTCGCGTTCACCCGTTCTCTCGCAGTTAGTCTCTTTTTCAGTCAAGGGGCCTTGCCAAAAGGCTAGGTGGGAGGGTGTGGGAGGGGGTTTCCCCCTCTTACGGTGAAAACTTTTTGCATTTTGATGTTGTAAATGGTGCAATTTAATGCTTTTTTGCGTGTTTTATCGACTTGAAACAGTCCCACATGTTTAAGATGCAGTACATTTTGATGCAGATTATTATTGAACAATTTAGCCTCTAAAATTGTATCATTTAAATAAACTTCTGGTATTAATTATTACACTGAATATCATGAGCGTGACCACACCCGAGCGAGCGGAGCGAGCGAGGGGGGGGGGGGGGGGTTGGGAGGGGGTGTCCCCCCTCCGACGGTGAGAACTTTTTGCATTTTGATGTTGTAGAAAACTTGTACCTGGTGCAATTTGCTGCATGTTTTTGCGCGTTTCGTCGACTTGAAACAGTCCCACTTGTTTACGGTCGCAATACATTTTCATGTTTATTATTATTAACCAATGTGGCTATGAAATAGTATCGTTTAAGTAAACTTCTTGTATTAATTATTACACTTGATATCATGAACGCGATCGAACCGGAGCAAGCGGATCGAGTGAGGGAGGGGGAAGGGTGGGTGTGGGAGGGGGTGTTCCCTCTCCCGCGGTGAGTACTTTTTCCATTTTGATAATTGTACATGGTGCAATTTGATGCATGTTTTTGCGCGTTTTGTCGACTTGAAACAATCCCACTTGTTTAAGGTGCAATGTATTTTGATGTCGATTATTATTAAACAATTTGGCTATAAAATGGTATCATTTAAATAAACGTCTCGTATTAATTCTTACACTTAACATCATGAACGCGACCGAACCCGAGCGAGCGGAGCGAGCGAGGGAGGTGGGGGGGGGGGGGGGGGGTAGGGTGTGGGAGGGGGATGTTTCCCTTCCCACAGTGAGAACTTTTTGCATTTTGATGTTGTACTAGTAATTGGTGCAATGTGGTGCATGTTTTTGTGGGTTTTAACAACTTGAAACACTCCCACTTGTTTAAGGTAGCAGAATATTTTGATGTAGATTATTATTGAACATTTTTATCGTGTATCATGCGAGCGGAGCGAACGAGGGGAGGGGGTGATCCCCTCCCACGGTGAGAACTTTTTGCATTTTGATGTTGTAAAAATTGCAATTTTATGCATGTTTGAGTGTTTTATCGACTTGAAACAGTCCCACTTGTTTCAGGTAGCAGGATAGTTTGATGTAGATTGCAATGAAAAATGTGTATATAAAATGGTGTTATTTAAATAAACTCATTGTATTAATTTTTACGATGAATAATTATCATGAACGCTGTCTGCTAAGCAATTCAAACAGAAAAAGCAAGCACACGAGGGTGCAGATAAGGGGAATTTCTCCTCCCACAAGAAGGAGATTTTGCATTTTCAGACCTGAAATTTAGAGATTTGGTGCAAACTTACACTTGTACTTGGACCCCGCTTACAGTGCGGGGCTGGGCCGAGCCGCGGCCGAACCGCGGCCGAGCCCAGCCTCAATTGCGGGGCCGAAATTTTGTCCTTTTACACTGCCGGGCTCGGCCGCACTTTTAATTCAAACCTTTCGATATTTTGTCGTAGTGGCGCTCTGCTTGTAAACAAACGCAATTTGGTATAGGCTGGTTTCTTCTTCTTCTTCTGATTAAGTCTGCCTCCTTCACTAGACTGAAGATTCTTGCAGACCGGTGCTATTTACATTATAATACAATTTATTTACAGATATTTACAAGCACATAGAAAATTTGACGAAAATACTAGCCACTGTGATCAACCGTTAGACGGTTTCGAAATGATCCCACAGATGGCGCTGAAACAATTTCTGACGACAGGGAATTCCAGTTCCGTAAAGTTCTTGGAAAGAGCGAATGGCGATGCGATTCAGTTCTCGTGTATGGTACCTGACATAGGAATGTGGTTGCGAGGCTCTTGTTAACTGAGTAGCCTGTTTGATGATATAGTCCTGTGCTGAAAGAGGAGTGAGATTATTGTGTATTTTGTACATCATGATTAGCCTGTCATCTTCTCTGCGCTGTTCCAGAGTGGTCCAATTAAGTTCTTGTAGCATTTTGGTGACACTCGAGGTGTTATGGTAGCGATTTAAAGTGAATCGCGCAGCTCTTCTCTGGACCATTTCCACTTGGTGGATTAGGTTGGTAGATGGTTTTCAGACCATTTGCCAACTGGAACGAAGTCGCCGTTCGGGCAAAGGTCTTTGCCGAAGGAAAAATCCTTTGCAGGACGAAACCACCTTAAACTATACTAGTTTTCGACGTTGAGGGGGTTAATATCCTGAATAGCGAAATAGTTATGGCAGGGGGTTTGGAAGCCAGACTAAAATTGGCCGCGCATTTGGCCTACTTTGCGCTTACACTGAGAAAAGGCCGAGACCACCTCCAGAGCGTGGCCAAATGCACGACCAATTGTGGCCTCGCATTTGGCCTTTTGCGCATTTACACTGAAATGAAGGCGGGCTCGGCCGCGGCGCCTCGCACTGTAAACGGGGTCTAAGACCCCGTTTACAGTGCGAGGCTCAGTGCGAGGCCAATTTTAGTCTGGCTTCCCAACCCTCTGCCAGTACTATTTTGTTCTTCAGGATATTAACCCCCTCAACGTCGAAAACTAATATAGTTTAAGGTGGCTTTGTCCTGCAAAGGATTTTTCCTTCGGCAAAGGCCTTTGCCCGAACGGCGACTTCGTCGCCACGGAATCCAGTTGGCAAAGGGTCTGAAAACCAGACTATACCAAATTGCTTTTGTTTAACAGGCAGAGCGCCACTACGACAAAATATTGAGAGGTTTGAATTAAAAGCGCGGCCCGAGCCCGGCAGTGTAAATTGCGGGGCTCGGCCCCGCAATTGAGGCTGGGCTCGGCCGCGGCTCGGCCGCGGCTCGGCCAAGCCCCGCACTGTAAACGGTGTCTAAGACTAGTGAGGTAGAGCTTAGGGGGAGGATGTGGGAGGGGGATTCCCCTCCCAGTCGACGAAGCTTTTGCGTTATTAGAATTGAAATAAAGCGATCTGAAGCGCACTTTTTGTGAAAGATATCTCGTATACGCATATTTGATGGAATATTTAGGAAAGTAAAAAAAAAATGATCTGTGATGGGGGAAGTGAGAGAAGAAAGGGTTCATTAAAAGGGGATATTTCCCTTGTACATGAAGGAACTTTCGAGTTTTCGGAATATAAGGGGTCTAGGACTTGTCCCCCGGAGGACAACTCCCCCGGGGACTACTCCCACCTGACAACTCCCCCGGAGGACGTCTCCCCCGAAGGACCACTCCCCCGGAGGATGTCTCCCCCGGAGGACAACTCCCCCGGAGGACGACTCCCCCGGGGGACAACTGCCCCGGGGGACAACTCCCCCGGAGGACCACTCCCCCGGAGGACCACTCCCCCGGAGGACCACTCCCCCCGGGGGACCACTCCCCCGGAGGACAACTCCCCTGGAGGACAACTCCCCCGGGGGACAACTCCCCCGGGGGACCACTCCCCCGGAGGACCAGTCCCCCGGGGGCAACTCCCCCGGAGGACAACTCCCCCGGAGGATAACTCCCCCGGGGACAACTCCCCCGGAGGACAACTCCCCCGGGGGACAACTCCCCCGGAGGACAACTCCCACCTGACAACTGCCCCGGGAACGTCTCCTTGGGGACAATCCAATAACTGAACAGAGATGTTTCTTTTTCGTGTCCTAGTTAAGATTAAATTCATCTGTGTAAAAACAGTATTCTTTTTATATAAAAATTTAAATTAAAGTTAGCGTAATCTATACGACACGTCCATCTTTATAACAAAGTTTTTGAAATCTCAGCACAAAGTGTTTACTATTGTACACGCTACATGTAATGTCGAAAAAAGTAGAAACGCAGGTCCATTAAGATCACTGAAAATTGGTCAAGAGATCAACACATTTAATTACGTAAACACGCTTTTGAGGGGAGAGTTCATTCCTTAGCATGTACCTGTTATTCTTCGTTATTTTATAATATTTTGAGAAGTCCATTCTTTGATTTTCTTTTTCTTTTTGCAATTCATGATCATAGTAAGGAATATATTAAATGAAAGGAAGATATCATTCAGAGGGGTGAAGGCTCAAGTTTTTGAGTTTCTTCAGTTTGTCTCCCTCTACAAAGGAATATGTTGTTAGAAATACCCTTTTAATGGGGTTATATTTTTATCTTAGATTCTTATAGTTACTATCCTGTATGTCACTGTCAGTAATTTCATTGTGCAATTTTCGTTTGTTATGTTGACTGAGAATTTATCTGAACATCATTACAATCCTTAATGTCGGAGAAATAACTGACAGAAAAAACCCCCATATGAATATTCTGTTCCTGAAAAGACTTGAACGTGTAAAAAGGTAACATCTTCCAACAGGCATTGGGCACTCAATGCAGAAACAGTATTAGCACTGGTTGCACAGTTACCATGCATCCTGAATGCACCAGCCACATACCGGTATCTGCATGACACAACCCTTGCTGTATTATTGTTGGTAGAAAACACAATTTTTGATAGCTAGAACTTGTTATTAAGAGTATGGTAGTCAGTACTACTTGAAAAAAAATACAGAAAAAGTGCAAAAAATGGCAGTTGGGGTATAAAGGCAAAGGGCAAGGAAAATTTATGTCTAAATATGGGCAAAAGGTTAATATCAGGTGGAAGATTAGGTTTTACACTAAAATTATCATTATAATCAATTTCCTTGACCCCCAAAACATGGGGTTAGACACCAAAACCAACAAAATTGACCAAAGAATAGCCGAGTTATAACCAGAAATGTCTTTTTAAAGCCGAAACGGCGACCAGCTTGGATTTTTTACGATTTCGGCCGGGGCACCCTGGATTTAGCATTTTTCGTTCTTTTTTTTTTTTTTTTTTCAAAAATGGTGTCAGTAGGCACAAGGTCATCAAACTAAGGTGTGATGAGCATGTTTTGAAAATGTCACCCTCTTTAGCCCATCTCTAAGAGATATCAAAGGATGAGGACTGTAATATTTAGGCTGTTATTTAGAGAGTTCCTTAGTTGTTTCTTTAATCAGTCAGAATAAGCACACGATCTTGGCAGCAATTTGTTGTATTACAATCATGACGAGTTTGAACAATTCAAATGCTTTAGCGATATCGATTGCATCGGATGCCCAAGGGAAGAAACGGACACTGGTCAAAAAGTATATGTGCACACCTTGTTAACACGCAGGTGATAGGTTGATATGTTTTTATTCTTCTAGGTCTTGGGTGCAAGTAAGGAAGTTTGCTGAGGTAGTACTATACCTCCGGGGTTTCTCGAGAGGGGTAACTATAGAGCATATCAACAGCATCATCTCTATGGGGATTGGTTGGTGCTGCATAGCTAGGCACTAGTCTGTGAGTTCAAACTGTACTAATTTCAAACATTTGGCATCTCCCTTTCTTTAGAAAAGTAAAGATTCTCTATTTCACACAGAGTTTTTCATTTATCAACTACCACTGAAACTTAATTAATAAGGCAGTGTCTTTTTAGGATTATGATGACAATTGTTCAATACGTTGTTCACACAATATAATTGTCCTATTTGAGTAATAATGGAAATGCTTTACTTGTATGGGCGTGTTTGACTTGCCATATCTTATATCTTACATTCAACTTTACTACATGTGTAATCATAGCAACACATCTTATAAACACAAACACTACTACTTGTAAAGTCAGTAACACTTCACTTCAATGTTGAGATATCACGGCTTTGTATGACACATTACAACGCACTCTTGTAACGACGTAAGTTCAATCTCGTTCTTCACACTTGGAGGAATACTTGTGATTGTTTTGTAAACTGTACTTTTGTTCACTTTTAGAAATGTGTTATTTTTGTCTTTGAAGAAACGTTAATCATTGTTTCTCTTACAATAATCAACAGAGCTGTTACTTTGGATAAGTTAGATGAGACACTTTTATTGCACTCAAAATGTAACCAACTCTGTTACTCTCCATGGATGAATAGTTCAACATCTAAAACATTATCACAATCCCGTGATCATTGTCATTTCATTTCCCGTCAAATTTCGGTATCTATCCTATAAAACAGATCAGCTTTTACACTGGTCCATATTTTTGACCTGATCTTGTGATAAGATATTATGTTGAGTCATCTAGCTTTGTTGCATTGAGGATTGTTTTCCGCTGTACCTCTTCTGATGTCAATTCTGTTTTGACAGGAGCACTTTTCCTTCACATTCCACTATGCAACCTCTTGGAAACTTTAACAACAGTATCTTTCCAGAGATTGTTTTACATTCGCATCTTCACTTGTTCTCCTTCTTTGAGTGGAGAGAGCTTTTTATTTTTTTGTCGCTTCGATCAAAGTAATTTTACTGCACTTTTGTTTCTTGGTCAGCTTTGTTTGCACATTTTTTATTACTTTTGGTTTCAGCAGCTGACTAGCTGTTGGCAGGGTGGTCCTTGTCCTCCTCTGCATCAACAATTGTGCAGGACTAGCATCTAGCCCATCGATCGATGTGTTCCGATAGTCAAGAAATGCCAAATCTGGATCTGTTCCATCTCTCATTGCCTGTTTCATTAGACATTGCGATTTGTACTGTCTTTTCAGCTTTCCCATTGCTACATATATTATAGTGATGAAGACGTGACATGCTTGAATTGGTACTGACAAGCAAACTCTTTGAACTGGTCACTTGTAAACTGCGTACCGTTATCTGATACCACAATCTCCGGTATACCATTCCGTGCAAAAGTGTTGTTTGCATATTTCAATTACTCTTTATACGCTAGACATTTTTTGTTGTTTTTGTTTTTCATGTTCAAACGTTATCAAATAAAATTGTGTGAAACAAAACTCAATTTTCAATTAATTGAAACTCGAATCATCCAATCTTTGTGGTTGAGAGATTTCTGTTGGTCGTGCGGGTGTGCTTTCCCAGGGCTGTTGGAAGATATTACCTTTTTACACGTTCAAGTCTTTTCAGGCACAGAGTATTCATATTTTTTTCTGTCAATTATTTCTCCGACATTAAGAATTGTAATGATGTTCAGATAAATTCTCAGTGAACATAACAAACGAAAATTGCACAATAAAGTATTACTGACAGTGACATACAGGATACTGTAGTAACTATCATAAGAATCTAAGATAAAAATCTTAACCCCATTAATAATGATAATAATAATAATAGTGGCCTCTTATAAAGCGCTGAAAGTTCATCAATAATGATGCTCATGGCGCTCTCACATATGAAATAGCAAATGGTATACAAACAAAAACAAGATGCTTACTATACATAACGAAATCAATCTCAGAACATAAGAAAACCCTTCATGCACAAATTATACAGTAACTTATACAGTAACTTATACAATGTACAAAACGACTCAAATTGTAACAATCACGTTCATTCACGATTGGGGATTAAACAGATTAAAAGGGTATTTCTAACAACATATTCCTTTGTAGAGGGAGACAAACTGAAGAAACTCAAAAACTTGAACCTTCAACCCTCTGAATAATATCTTCCTTTCATTTAACATACTCCTTATCATAATCATGAATTGCAAAAAGAAAAAGAAAATCATCAAAGAATGGACTTCTTGAAATATTATAAAATAATGAAGAATAACAGGTACATGCTACGGAATGAACTCTCCCCTCGAAAGCGTGTTTCCGTCAATGTGTTTATCTCTTGACCAACTTTCAGTGATAAAATGGACCTGCGTTTCCACTTTTTTCGACATTACAATCATGTAGCGTGTACAATGGTAAAAACTTTGTGCTGAGATTTAAAAAACTTTGTTATAAAGATGGACGTGTCTTAGGTAACGCTAACTTTGATTTAAATTTTATATAAAAAGAATACTGTTTTTACACAGATGAATTTAATCTTAATTTCTAGGACACGAAAAAGAAACATCTCTGTTCAGTTATTGGATTGTCCCCCAGGAGACGTCCCCGTGGCAGTTGTCAGGTGGGAGTTGTCCTCCGGGGGAGTTGTCCTCCGGGGGAATTGTCCTCCGGGGGAGTTGTCCTCCGGGGAGTTGTCCCCCGGGGGAGTTGTCCTCGGGGGAGTAGTCCTCGGGGGAGTTGTCCTCCGGGGGAGTTGTCCCCCGGGGGAGTTGTCCTCGGGGGAGTAGTCCTCCGGGGGAGTTGTCCTCCGGGGGAGTTGTCCCCCGGGGGAGTTGTCCTCCGGGGGAGTGGTCCTCCGGGGGAGTTGTCCCCCGGGGGAGTTGTCCCCCGGGGGAGTTGTCCTCCGGGGGAGTGGTCCTCCGGGGGAGTTGTCCCCCGGGGGAGTTGTCCCCCGGGGGAGTTGTCCCCCGGGGGAGACGTCCTCCGGGGGAGTAGTCCTCCGGGGGAGACGTCCTCCGGGGGAGTGGTCCTCCGGGGGAGCTGTCAGGTGGGAGGAGTCCCCGGGGGAGTAGTCCTCCGGGGGAGTTGTCCTGATACGGAATATAAGTGATAAGTTTTGTGCAGTCAGAATTATTCAGATTTTTTTTTTTTTAAATCTGAAAAGTGAACTAAGGCTAGGGAAAGGGGTACAGACGGGGAGGGTTTGGGAGGGGGTATCCCACTCCCAAGCACGAGAGATTTTGAAGTTTTTTTTAATTGAAATTCAGCAATCTGGTGCACACTTTGGATAAGATATTTCGACAAAACGCAAGAAAATTTTCCTCATTTCGGGAATTAGTGGGGGACAAAATAACATGTTTTCTCCCCCCCCCCCCCCTCCAACCTAGTCCTCCAGGATCAACGTCCCTGCATACGAGTGGGCTTTTGCATTCTTGGAATACAAATACAAATGAAAAGTTTTAATGGAAAATTCGGAATGCTGTCAATCCCCAAAGTGTACTAAAGTTTTTAACGGGAAACAAAGCGGAGAAAGTGTTGAATGAAAGAAGATATCCTCTCCCACCCGCTGTGGATCTCTTGTGTTCTTTTTTTTGTGACTGAAATGACAGACCTGGTGCACACTTGAGATAAAACATTTGGGAATCTGTCAATCAAACAAGAAAAGAAAAAAAGAAAAAAAAGAAGAAAAAGACCGAAAGAGGGAGGGAGTATCCCCCTCCCTCGTGAGATTTTTTTTTTTTTTTTCAGAACTGAAATTCTGCAATCTGGTGCAAACTTTGGATAACATGTTTGCACAGTTTTCTATCGAAAAACGCAAGCAAATTGTCCTCATTTCGGGAATCATTGGGGATCAAAATGATATGTTTGCCCCCTCCCCCTCCCGCCGTTCGACCCCCCCCCCCCCCCCCGTCCTCAAATGGTCCTCCAGGATCGACGCCCCTGCATACGAGGGTGCTTTTGCATTTTTAGAATTCGGATGAAAATATCCCGTAAACGCATTTATGATGTAATCTGGGAAAATTTCAATCCCAGAAGTGTAAACTATTTTTTTTTTTTTTTGGGGGGGGGGGGGAACCCACCGTTAATTGAAGGCTTTTAATTAACGGAGGTTTCACCCTCCCCTATATATAGATATCTCCTCCCACCCATGGAACTTTTGCATTTTTTCTTTTTAACTGAAGTAACAGACCTGGTGCACTCTTTAGATGAAACATTTTAAAATCTGTCAATCTAAAGTGTATTAAGTAGAAAGGACTGAATGGGGGGGGGGGTATGGAAGGGGTAGACCTATCCCCCTCTTACGCGAGGGAGATTTTGTATTTTCAGAATTGAAATTCAGCCATCTTGGGTGAAATATTTAGACAGTTTTCTATCAAAATAGTAAAAACATTTCCACATTTTGGGAAATACGAGGAGAGCAAAATGATATGTTTGTCCCCAATACTTTTATGGGGGAACCACCCCCCCCCCCCCATCGACGCCTCTTCATATGAGGGAGGTTTCGTAAGTGAAAGATCTGCTGCACACTCTTTGATAACATACTACGAAATACGTCAATCTCAAAAATGTACAAAGTCTCTCGAAAGGGACCCAGTAGCGGAGCTTTTGCATGTTTATGATTGCAATTCAACGAGCTGGTGCATAGCTCTGGCGGTATGTGGACATAGACATATGATTGATTATTCTAAGAACCTTTTTCTCTAATAATAAAATCCTGTTGAGTAATGTTGATGAGGCATTTTCCCCAAGCTAAAACACCATAGTTTATATACGGAGAAATCAACGTAGAATAAAGCATTAATAAATGTGCTATTGGCAAAACACATTTGAGTTTAGGTATTATTCCTATATTACGAGAAATGGTATCAAAATTGTCTTTCCAGGAAAGTGCGTTATCTATGTAAAAAGCACACCAAGAAATTTAGTAGAAGGAACTTGCATTATTGGAATATCATAATTATAATAGTAAGGGATTAGGAAGATCAGTTAAGGTATTTTACTGAAAATCATGTACGAAGTCTTTTCCAAATTAAGGGATAACTTGTTAGCTTTCGTCCAATCAATAACATAAAAGTTCATGGTATATTTGGTAACGAGTTCAAGATGGTCAGAATGAGAGTAAAATATGTTAGAGTCATCAGCATATAATATAAACTGCAATAAATTTGAGGACATTATTTTGAACATCATTGATGTAAATAAGAAATAGGAGAGGCCGAAGTAAACTGCAAGAGATAAACTGCATAGAAGAAGAGGTACCGTTGACGTTAACATATTGCTTACGGTCTGGTAGGTAATTTCTGAACCACTCCAAGGTCCTTCTTCGAATCCCATAGTGACATAATTTGTGGAGAAGTATTCAATGGTTTATAGTATCGAAGGCCTTGGAGAGGTCCGGAAAGATTCCTACAGTATGCAGAGATGGCTCAATTGAATGAGCAATTTGGTCAATTAATGTCAAAAGGGCATGTGGTCTAATATGTTTATGGCGGAAGCCAAACTGTTTATTACTTAAAATACTATTTTAAATCACAGAAAATTAATAGTCCTATTGTATACATTTTTTTCAAGTATACTTTAGACAAAGATGTAAGTAACGATATCGGTCTGTAATTACTCACTATTTGCTTATCTTTTTTTAAAAAATAGGAATAACTTTAGCCGGCTTCATATCATCTGGAACCTTGCCAGCTGTTAATGATAAATTGAAAATATAAACAATAGGTTCAACAATGTGATTAATGATGTTCTTTAAAAGATAATTATCTGTTTCATCAAAACCAGAACTTTTATGCAATTTCAAATCATTTACAATATTATCAATTACCTAACTGGAGCTTTGTTGGTGTGAAAAAAAAATAGAACCTGGATTTGGATCCTGTAAAAACACATCAAAATGTTTGTTAGAGGCGGGAATAGATTGGGCTAAATCTTCACCAATTTCAGAAAAGTAAGAATTAAATGTTTCAGCCATTTGTCTGGGTTCGCTCATATTATTCTCATCCCCAACTTTTAAGTGAGATATCACTGCAGATTTCCCACTCTTATTCAAAGCATGATTAGTTGCTTTCCATGTATTTCTCATATCGTCTTCATGTAAAATCAACTGATCAGCATAATATTGTTTCTTTACAGTACGCAACAATGAGGTTAAGATATCCTTATAATTAATATATTTATTTTTGATACAATATTAGATCTAGTCATTACATATTTATAATACAAATCATTTTTCTTGTTTATAGATCTGAATGTTTTCATAATCCAAGTGGATATAGGGACCCTTTGTTAGAAAGCTTTACAATTTTAAGGGGGAATCAAAAGTTTATTTGATGAAAATCTGTTCATGGCTGAGATTACCTTAAAAAAAGGTAAAACAAAGAGATTCTAATAAAAGTCGTGGCATGTCAATTTCATTATGATCGCTTTTTTGAATATCTCAACCATTTCAAGGCCAATTCTCATCAAATAAACGTTGAACCCCTCTTGAATAAATTCTTTTTCATTTTTCATAAGAGATTTCTCATTATCTCGCAAAAAATGTTATAAACCTGTATCACCACCTCAACCAGTACTGTACAGTCCATTTAAGCTACTAATTTTGTATTTGAAGAAGAGAGAAAGAGGGAAAGAGAGAGAGAGAGAGAGAGAGGAGGGGGGGGGGGAAGAGAAGGACCGAAACGGTAACGAGAAGTTGTGAGTGTCTTTTGCCCTGTCACCTTTTATGTCTGTGGAAACAACTACAGTAGCGTCTGATCCGTCGAGGCGAGAGCTCTGTATTCGTCCTGGATTACCCGAGTACGTCCAGAAGAGAAGTTGGTGAACAGGGTCATAGTCCAGACTCCACACGTTACCAGGGTTCGAGAGAGGGAGTGCGGTATATGAGATGTCCCTGATGTTAGAAGCGTATATTGCTCGTCTACTGTAATCCCCTACCAGCATGAACTCATCTACACATCAGTTAGATGGATCAGTGTAGGAAAGACGAGGAAACAGAATGCAAGCATGTTAGGTGAAGGAAATGACAGTTATTCTAGTTATTTCATGTATCATTTTGCAGATAGGGAGCAACAAGTGCTTGGATTTGCACCTTGTATAGACAAACGTGCAATGCATATACGCGATAAAAAAAACTTGGGATAACAATCATTATTTCGGGTATTATATATGTATGATATATACTCGACCAAAAAAGTAAGTTCCCCACTAGCATTTTTGGATATATCTCAAATAGTATTTGTCCGATTTTCATAATTCAAACGGGAATGGATAGGGAATTTTATTAGTCATAACATGACTGGCATATCATTGCCACCATATATCATTATTGTGTGAAAAATTCATTTTATGTCAAAATGCATAGGAACAAAAGTTGCACTTAAGGTTATACTTATGAAGTATATTGTGTACATTTCCTATGCAAGTTAGCGAATGACCTTTTTAAATTGTAATGTAATTCTCAGGAATTTCTTTAGGTACAATGTGCTCCCCAATTAAACAGATGTTTTGCATGCTTTTTATTAAAAAAAAAAATAGGTCTTTTCAATATGAAAATGTTGGTCGAAGCCATGTGCGTTTTAATTCCAGCTTGGGTTGATCACATTAACGTGCTTATGGCGATTTTGCATCATGCCGCGTCTGCAATTTTTTGAAAGAGGGAGAGCTGGGGTTCTGGTTAAGGAGGTGGCCAGGAGACTAGGGGATTCGCCCAATGCCATAAGGAAACTAAGAGCAGAGTTTCAGGAAACTGGAGAGGTCAAAGATCTGATTGTTTGATTCTACCAGTTAATGCAAATCACTAAAACGAAACTTTTTTTGCATGCATTTTGACATAAAATGCATTTTTTTCTCACATCAATAATGATATCTGGTGGCAATGATATGCCATTCATGTTATGAGTAATAAAATTCCCTATCCATTCCCGTTTGAATTTCCAATTATGAAAATCGGTAAAATACTTTTTGAAATATATTCAAAAATGCTAGGGGGAACTTACTTTTTTGGTTGAGTGTAAAAAAAGTGTCATTCTGAACACAACACGAAGAAAAATGGAAGAACTCGAAAATTCATGAAACTAAATAAATGTTGAAAACTCAAACAAAACATGAACAGAGATGGGCATGAGGAGACCACATCTACAAGCTCTGCTTATTTAGTCCTCTCCATTTCCAACAACTTTGATTCGGTATTTGGCATATAAGTCACAACATTTATTCTATTTCAGTTTATTTCCTAATAATTTCATTGATTACATCGTTATACTGTTTTTTTTTTTGTCATTTAAACGTATTCAAATGATCTATTGCAATGACATTTTTTCTTTAAAATGAAATAAACGAAATGAAATGAAAGAGAAAATATAGTGGTCTAATGTTGATTGCCAGCTGCTTTGCTCCCACCATAATCGGAAGAAAATATAAAGAGGGGGAGGGGTGTAGAGGGATAAATAGAATGTCGAAGTGCTCGATTCGGTCACATGATTATCTTACCTCCCAAACTCCATCGCAAGTTCCCTGGTGGGTTGTCATTTCGTGCAGATAAAGAATAGACGTGTGGAGAGAGGGAGAGAGAGGAACATAGAACGTCAGAAGGAGACTTGTGTATCACCCCTAAATGTAATATCAACGCTAAATGTAATATCGACCCTAAATGTAATACACCTTAACCCTAAATGTAATAACAACCCTAAATGTAATACATTTTAACGCTAAATGTAATAATCGAGTCAACCCTAAATGTAATACACTTTAACCCTATATGTAATAACTGGAGACAACCCTAAATGTAATACATGTCAACCCTACATGTAATATCGACCCTAAATGTAATACATGTCAACCCTAAATGTAATATCAACCCTAAATGTAATACTTTTTAACCCTAAATGTAATATCGACCCTAAATGTAATACATCTTAAAGGTATTAGCCCACATTTGTAAACCTGCAGCAATTGGTCTCATAGTTAGCATGGAGTTTGGGTATGATTGCAGTAACACCTGTGCAAAATTTCGTTCCAATTAGTCCATTACTTTCATAAAAATAAATGAAAATGCACCGTATGCATGCGTATAACGTTCGCTAGCTTCGGTCCACGTACGTACTACATGCATGCGATACATGTGTAAGTTACATGTACGTAGCTAGCCCGCGCTCGTAATTCGATTTTGGGTCGGGTTGACCCGGTCTGAAAATTGATTTTAAAACGATGATTTTCTCTCTTTTATCGAATGGTATAGACAAAGAGCAACAAGTGAGGTATGTTACTGTTATAACTTGAATTTGAAGTCATATTGGACCTGTTTTATGCAGTTTTGATTTTCGTGGGTTTGCAAATGTGGGCTAATACCTTTAACCCTAAATGTAATATCGACCCTAAATGTAATACACCTTAACCCTAAATGTAATAACAACCCTAAATGTAATACATTTCAACCCTAAATGTAATATCGACCCTAAATGTAATATCGACCCTAAATGTAATACATCTTAACGCTAAATGTAATATCGACCCTAAATGTAATACATTTTAACGCTAAATTTAATAACAACCCTAAATGTAATACATTTTAACGCTAAATGTAATAATGATCCTAAATGTAATTCATGTCAACTCTTAATATGATACATCTTGACGCTTAATGCAATTACCACCCTAAATGTAAAAACCTCATTATAGAGAGTGTAACCAACGCAGAATATCGGGCAAAAGGTCAGGGGGTATGAAAGGGATATGACGCAACTTTTATAGCACTCTTGAAAGAGCAGCAATAGCTGCTTAGATTTGTTTTTGCTGTTTACTCAGGTAAAGATCACGCAGTCTTATTAATTACTTTGTTTGCTGCAAAGTTAATTAGGTACATTCGACATAGTTTTTCTTTTTAATCTATACCTTTATCATACAATCACATAAACATTTTGTATTCCAATCTTCATTCCGTGTTCACGTTTGTTTAAAGTTTTGATGAAAAAGAAAAAAATGGGCAAAAATTCTTTGCAAGGAAATTCTGAATATGAATAATATTGCTAGAAAAAAAAACATATACCTACTGATGAAACGGGATGATAAAGCGAGTAGATTGAGAAAATTAGAAATTAGAAAGATTTAGAAAGATTTCGCAAATTTTTTTACGAACCATCATTATCTATGTAATGTTTTCAATGACGAAATATCTGTCACACATTGACATGACAGCAAATCACTGTCCGAAATATTAGCCTCATGACATTGTTCACGACTCCTGGTAATCACGACTATACTTACACGAAACTGGGACAATAATTGGTCTTGGGGAGGGTACACGAAATAAATTTAAAAATGCCAGTAAAGCAAAAAGAAATAAATGTCTTTTTTATCATCTTCAAGTCATCATTTATATAATGACTTTCCTATGATATATGAATGTATGAGTAAGGCAAACTGACTTCACTTTTGCCCATTTTTTTTCTTTTTCAACAAAACTCTTAGCAATAATGAACACTGAATAAAGATTGGAATACAAAATTTTTATGTGATAGCATGATAAAGCTAATAGATTTAAGAACTATGTCACATGGACCTAATTAACTTTGCAGCAAACGATAGATTTAATAAGACTGTGTGATTTTTACCTGGATAAACAACAAAAACAAGTCTAACCAACTATTATCATTCTTTCAAGAGTGCGAGAGAAAGTTGCGTCATATCTCCTTCGTATACCCCCTGACATTTTGCCCGATATTCTGCGTTGCTTACCCTTTCTATAATCAGGTGTATACATTTAAGGTCGTAATTACATTAAGCGTTGAATATATTATATTTGATAGGGTTGACATGAATTACATTAAGGATTGTTATTACATTTAGCGTTAAAATGTATTACATTTAGGGTTGTTATTACATTTAGCGTTAAGATGTATTACATTTAGGGTCGGTATTACATTTAGCGTTAAGATGTATTACATTTAGGGTCGGTATTACATTTAGGGTTGAAATGTATTACATTTTGGGTTGTTATTACATTTAGGGTTGAGGTGTATTACATTTAGGGTCGTTATTACATTTAGGGTTGAAATGTATTACATTTAGGGTTGTTATTACATTTAGGGTTAAGGTGTATTACATTTAGGGTCGATATTACATTTAGGGTTAAAAAGTATTACATTTAGGGTCGATATTACATTTACGGTTGACATGTATTACATTTAGGGTCGATATTACATTTAGGGTTGAAATGTATTACATTTAGGGTTGTCTCCGGTTATTACATTTAGGGTTGTTATTACCTTTAGGGTTAAGGTGTATTACATTTAGGGTCGATATTACATTTAGCGTTGATATCACATTTAGGGTTGATACAACTTGTTCTTTTGTACTAGGCTCTGTGTGTCTGGTGTCATTGCACTTTACATGAGAAATTTACCCGTGTTGAGGAAGTAACGTTCTCCTGCATTTTAGCAACAGTATAATGACTGCTTGATAACACAATAAATCACCTGCAGGTTTCTCTTAATAGTCGACAGGTTCTTAAATTTGATTTACAGTTGCCTCTTTAATCTTTCAATGGGACTTCCTTCATGAAGTAGAAATCACTGTGCGAACGACAGGGACATGTTGTCCGTACGTTGAGTAAATTATTACATGGCGTGAAAAAGAGAACTACATGTATTCCTTTAAGAAAGGCAAAACAGAACTTCACACACAAATCGGAAGAGTCCTACAACCACATTACGACACGATAATACCAGTAAGGTGCCTTAGGAAGCCCCTAAAGGATGAATTACAGCTCATGACAATATTCAAAACCTGATAAATCCTTTGAACAGATTCAGTTAAACGTCTGTTTTATCAGTCTTTTTGTATTTTCTCCTTTGTGACATATTGATATCTAACTAGCAATTACCTCATCCAGAGTACTCCAAGATACCCACATTCACTGGTCAAGGATAATCATGGACTAAGAAAACAAAGAGAGAAAACTAAGAAATGGACAACGCGTCTTGCTTGCTAAAACCTATCTTACAGGACCAGATATTTTTCTTTGCTTTTTTTTTTTTTTTGGTGCGAAGCGCGAGTCAAAAAAAAAAAAATCTATCATGTATCCATTCATCTCTCCATTGATTTTGCCACGTCTGCATGGAAAAAATCAGCAAGCACTCGGAAGATGTACACTCAGTAATAAAACTAGTCACGTAAAAAAAAAAAAAAAAAATCCATGATCGATATACACGTATTATTATTTCATATAGCACCCAATTTTAGGAAAAACCTTACAACTGTCACATGAACGGTTGGTTTAACGTTTCAAAGTCATAAAAATGTATCAGGTCTCATAATATTTGTATCTAACATCTCTTTCTCCCAAATAAACTGTATATAACAGAAACTAAGAATCTTAGAATAATAACTTATCATTCGATTAATCAGTTTGCGCTGATGTACGAAATTTAAAAGATTACAGCCTTTTTCAGCAAAGTAACACGATACTTACCTTGAATACATGGACTACGGAGGAGTAGAAAGAGGAAAGTTGTGGCAAAGACTGTTGTAAACATGTCAACTATACCGTCTTCTTCTCAACACGGATGAGTAATTAATTTTATCAACTTTAAATGACCAGTAGATATCCCGATGTGCACCAATGTGTCTCTTCGCATCAACTGATTTGCTGCTCGCAGTGTTTAAAAACTGATAATGAGGTCGGTGCATGCGACCTCGATGAACGACGACTGCTCTTTGAGGTGTGCAAAGACAATCTGCTACTTTTGGCGAATTGTGCAGGTCTTTATGGTTCTTGTCCCACAGAGTTTCTGAGTGAGAAAAAAAAAAGTGCGGATTGATAGGTATGGAACGCCATGTGTTGTAAAAGTATTAGATATCAAACCGCAGATCACTGTGCAAACAACATAAAAACTCCTCATTAGTGATCAGACACTTTGTCAGATGTTTCTACTGTGGACATGCAAAGGAAAACCTCCGATTAGCAGTGTTTTTTTTCTGTTTTATCTGCACGTACATCGCGAAACCTTTGATTAGCAGTTTCAACTCCGTTTTGTTGCTGTTCAGAGGAGTTTCTTTGCTCGAGCAGGTTCGAATGTGGGAGAGGTCCGACAAGATCACAGGTCAAAAGGTCAGTGAACTTGCCTCATGAGCACTGACTCATATTATTTTGGTGTACCCTCTTTCAAAAGATTTGAATTATAACAACCAAACTCGGTCACGCCGGCCATATTTGAATATAGGTGAAGTCCGACATGGTCAAAGGTCAAATTGTTAACGAACTTTAACTAAATAGGGACTGCACATCTGGTGTTTGTGATGTACTAAAACAAACAAACAACAACAAAACAACAACAACAACAACAAAACTTTCACCGCTTTGAGCTATGACCACCAAATTCATACCACAGGTAGGCCTACATCACCTTATGGTACCGGTCAATTCGAATATTGGTGAATTCCGACAGGGCCAAAGGTTAAAATGTCAACGACCTTTCCGTTATCTAAGCACAAAATATTGTATTTTCTATAATAACTTTCCGCAGCTTTGAGCTATGACCACAAAACTCACATCGCATGCACACCACCTAAAGAAAGTTCAAATATTGGATAAGTCGGATAAGGTCAAAGGACACTGGACTTGCATTGAAAAACATTGTAATTACAATTGCCATTCTTGGACGAGACATCGCTTGACGTTTGCCTTGTTAAAAACCTCTGAACAATTAAGGGTTTGTCTGATCTTTGAAACATATGGCTTTCCATACTATATGTATATATATATATATATATATATATATATATATATATATATATAGTTATCTGCCTGGTAGGCGCACCTGGGAAAATGGGTACGTTGCACTTTATAATGAGCAGGTGGGAGACGATTTTCTTTCGTTTTAAGACGGATGTAGAGATAATTATGATGGCAGGATATGGAACGTGGTGGAGACACAGAATCTAGGTTCATCCTCTCGACCTTGGGCTAAGAAGGATGTTTGTCAAGTCATCATCGATAGAGAGTCCTTGTTCGAAAACCAAAGGCAAAAGATAACTATATTACAGGGAAACTTTATCCAGGGAAAGCGAAAGGTATGAATTTCCCATGTACTTTCCGTGACTGGACAAACAAACAATGTGATTGAGGTCACCTTTTATTTCATTGATTAAAGGTGTAAAGTCAAACTATAGACAATGCTGAGCATAATTTCTATCATTTGCTCGTAGGCCTATGTGTTTGCTATAGTTGCATAAAATAAATTTGTCTTTATTCCAGACAGGCACAATTATATAGAAACATTCCAGGCAAGTTTTAATTTTCTGCATTTGATACGCCACGAAAGTTTCAATAGTCTTACATTAACAGTTGGTAACAATAGTTTGGGCATCCCTTCTTTCCCAATAAAGAGTTCCCATTGTCATTCTGACTTTCTCTTTAATTAATTTAATGATTTCTCTTTATCAAAATAGAAGACATTTTATAAACTAAACGGGAGCTTCTTTTTTTTATTTGGCTGAGGGGGTAAGCCACTATAGTGCTACTTCACCAACGACCCCATTATCTCCTGGTTGTGAAGCAGATTGCTCAAGACAGTTTGGTGAACAAGGAACAATTACTTTAGAGGAAAATTGAAGCAAATCTGTATAAATCAAATCTAGCTTTCACAGTAAGGTATGTTAGATAATGATGTTAGCAATCGCTGCAGCTTTATATAACGGCATTTTTCGTTATTGTTGTTATTGTTGTTGTTGTTTTATTTCCGTACTAAAAAAACAACACATTTCATACATAAAGGTCAGTAAAGAAAAAAATACATACGGAGGGTAGCCCATTTTCAGTAGTGACAATGACAGTCACTTCTGGTCTTCCATGGGGCCCTGTACACAAAGATTTCATACAATCAGGGACTGATGATAGAATGAAATATACACAAACAGAAATAGAACGGTACATACATTACTACATTGTAACTACATATATACCATATTATCACACATTGTTCAAAGGTTTGAAGCACAAAAAAGATCAAATAGAAAGGATTTCGGTTTTAACTAAATTGAACTTAAAAACGGGTAAAGAGGAAATTTGACGCAAATCATTGGGTAAGTTGTTATACGCTGATGCACCTCTGTATGAAAAAGATCTCTTACAATAATTAGTTTTTAGCCGAGGTAACTGTAAATCGTTTTGATTACGGAGAGAGTATGGTGATGTCTTGTACTTAAAAATATCTTTCATATATTCGGGGGCCATGTTATTCATAATCTTATACATAAATGAAAGCAGATGAGTTTTTAGTCTATTGATTACTGTATTCCACCCTAAGCTATGATGAACATCACTGGTAGTAATATGGGAATAAGGGTTAAGTTTTAAAATCAATCTCCCGGCTCTATTTTGCATCTTCTGAAGTTGGGAAAGAGAGTTACCGTTGGCGGATTGCCACACTACATCACCATAATCAAAATGAGGTAACACAATAGAATTATATATCAGTTTCAATTCAGTCATATTAACAAACTGTCTCAAACGACCCATACAACTAATCATTTTACTTAACTTGTTGCATAGTTGTTCAATGTGAACATCCCATAATAACTTGTTATCTACAAAAATTCCCAGATATTTAAAACTATTCACCTGAACATGCAAATACTCTTGCTTTTTTAACATATTATTTGTACCAAATAACATACATACAGTTTTATCAAAATTGTATTTTAAATTGTTATCAGCCATCCATGATTCCATACATACAAACTTTTTTTTGCAAAACATTTTCTACAAATTTCGGGTTTTTATGAGAGTAATGAATAACCGTGTCATCGGCATATAAATGGGCCCTGCAGTCAGAAAAAAACCGGATTGATATCATTGATAAATCGTCGTGCGCATGGCAGATTGTCGTTAGCGCGCTTCCCTGCGCCTGGCAGATTGTCGTTACAGTGTGGGAGTGCGCATGGCAGATTGTCGTTAGGGTGTGGGAGTGCGCATAGGGTTAACAACATTCTGCCATGCGCACGGAAGTGCCCTAACGACAATCTGCCATGCGCACGGAAGCGCGCTAACGACAATCTGCCATGCGCACGACGAAATATACTAAACAACAATGGTCCTAACAAGGATCCTTGTGGCACTCCGCTATAGTTAATAATCTTTCATCCGAAAGGGTATTATTGATTGACGTCCTTATTCTTCGGTTCGAGAGAAAACTCTCGAACCCCTCAAGTTCTATACCATTAACCCCCATGTTTTCAAGTTTAGATAGAAGGATCAGGTGATCATCCATATCAAAAGCTTTTTGCAGATCAACAAAGATGGCGCCAACGTATTCACCTTTATCAATAGAGCGGTGCCAGTCGTCCGTGACGGTAGCAAGTGCAGTAATAGTAGAGTGCTTGGGACGGAAACCTGACTGGTTTCTGCTAAGCAAAGAGTGCAATTTTAGATAATCAAGTAATTGTTTTTGAACAACTCTCTCCATGACTTTAGAAGCACAGGACAATAATGAAATGGGTCTGTAATTACTACAATCCAACTTATCCCCTTTATCGGTACAATTTTAGCTATTTTCCATTTATCAGGCACTATCCCTTCAACTAAGGATTTATTTATAATGTAAGTGAACAGCTCTAATATTTCTGAAATTGACTCTTTCAATATATACATAGAAATTTCATCTAATCCAAACGACTTCTTTGCTTCCATTAACCTCACATACTTGAGAACATCTAACTGAGATACAAAACAAAAATTAAATTGTTTATCAGACCTTTCCCGATTATGCGACTTTTGAAAAAAAACAATTCTTTTTCCTTTGCTTATCTCCACCACTTACCACATTTGCAAAATAATCATTAAATGTATTTGCTATAACCTGTGAATTTTCTTGAGGGAATGCACAATCAGTAACTTTACTCTTGCCCATTAATGATCGCAGTGTTTTCCAGGATTCATTTCTACTTGTTGCATTTGAAAATTGTTGACATATATATTTACGTTTTGCTTTTCTTATTTCATTTGTTACTCTATTTTTCAGACGTTTATAACTTTGCCATAAATCATTGTCCCTTCTAATTTTTGCCTTTGATTTAACTTTATCTCTCTGTTTCATTAATGACATAATTATGCTATTCATCCATGGCGAGGGAGTTTTTCGTACTCGTCTCGTCTTAACAGGCATATGCTTATTAACAACCTTCATTAACATACTTTCCCATATATCGACTGAATCATTTATATCACTGAATTCTTCTACCTTCTTCCAATTTTGTTTACGTAAGTCAGACCTGAAAGCTTCCATGTCAACGTTTCGTGATTTTCTGAAAGTTACATACGTCTCACTTTGTGATGTATGTTTGCATTTCCATACCATATAACTGATATAGTGATCACTCATGCCGTTCTGAATTACACCATATGATTTCACTTTGCCTGAAAAATTCGTGAGCATGTGATCAACAAGTGTTCTTGATCTTTCGGTCACTCTTGTATACATTTCATTATTAACCTGTTGCAAACAATATATACTATTAATTTGATTATAAACCTTAATATTTTTTCGGGTGTTTTCTTCTTAAGTGTCACAATTCATATCGCCCATAATAACCAGTTGGCTATCAAAACTACTCGCAAAATTTAAAAAATCCTCATAATAACTAAAGAGATCAATTTTTGAGTTTGGAGGTCTGCACCAATTCAAAAACATTATTGGTTTGGAGTTTTTCAGACAGATCTTGATGCACAATGCTTCCAGGTTGACAAGTGAATCATGGGTAACCAAGGTGAATGGAATAGATTCATGAACATAAACTGCGACACCACCTCCATTTCTGTCTCTGTCTCTCCGAATTGAAGAATAATGGGGAATACCGATTTCATTGTCTGAAATAAAAGAGTCAAGTCTAGTTTCATTTAGGGCAAATACATGTATTTCATTCTCAATCATAATTTCATTAATTTCCTCATGATATTTCACAAGGCTTACTATATTCAAATGAACAAACTTAATTCCCTTCTCAGAAAGTTGTTCATACCTCCGAAAATGAAATAGGGTTCGCTATTCCGAAGGCTTGTTAATCCGAAAATGAAATAGGGTTCGTTATTTCGAAGGTTCGTAACCTTATCACATTTTCGGATTAACGAACCTTCGGAATAACGGACTGTAACCATCTGCACGACTTTTATTTAGGATATATATTATTTTACAAACTTTTTTCTTTAAAAAAAATTAAAGTATTGATAAAATCGCACTTTCTTTGAAAAGAGTTTTATAGGAAATTGTTCAGAAATTATCAATATGTGTGAAGTAGAATGTCATTAAGTCCTATCTACTGCCAGCTGGAGTTAGAGTTTTAGTACATAAGACTTCCAGCTGACTTGGGCATGTGGATGAACTAACTAAACTTATTTCAGTTATTGTATATAGTACTTGTATTAGAGCTTTTAAGTGCATGGCAAAATACGTATTGATTCAACCTTGTTTCTAGCTGTCACTGACTTTATGTTCATAGTACGAAGTTTGATTGAATCATTTCTTTATTCAAGAAAATGTTTATACACAACCAGGTCAATTATCTCTTTAGATACTTGCAGGTATATATCGAAAATTACAAATCACAATTTCATGAACATACAATACAAATAACATTCATGAAACTAATGCGCCAGTATCATCAATAATATTTAACACTAACAAACATTATAACATTTATATCGATTATATATATATATATATATATATATATATATATATATGTATATATATATATATATATATATATATATATATATATATATATGTATATATATATATATATATATATATATATATATCGGACAATATTTTATGGAACCTTCATACTCCGGACGAGCCAATGATTGGTCGATGTTCTGCACTTCTTTTTTTCCGATTTCATTTTATACAAAATCAAAAATTTCATTAACTTTCCCAATAAGAAAATATACATGGTCCTAAAAACTATAATGGGCCTTCTTTCAGTATAATCTAATTCCATATTACATATACCGATATAAAATATTACACTTACACACTACTAATTAACAAACTTTAACATTTTTCATGCTGTAGGGAAAGACCCATGAACTGAGAGTGAAAGTTAGATTCTGACAAATTTGTATCTATTATATACTTTTTTGTGTGTTTTATTTTGATGACGTTTAATCGTCTGCACGAGGTATTAACGGCCTTGTGTCCGTTAAGGTCATAACAATACTTACACTAAAAAGAAAACAAATCAAATATTCCAGGAGAGAGTTAAAACAAAGAAGAAATATAACTGGGGATAGAGGGTCGCCTTGAAAGGTACGTTCCCACAAAGAGCCTGAAACATACCTCTAAAGCCTGCTGTGCAATCAGTTGGTGTAATCTACCAATAGGGTGCCCTGAATCTACTAAACAACTGGGTACATTGTGATGAGAATGGGCAATGAGATCGTGCTTTCTGCCGCCAAGTACGTCATTAAAATATAAATCATTTTCGTTTTCTATTTTTCGCATTTCACATACAAAATAATTACATCAGCCAAAATTTGATAACATATCTCACTGATACAAAATATGACGGAAATCATTCAGAAATTGTCAAACAAATTTGGGTCACCAGATTTATTTCAATACAACTTTTGAATTTAACCATGTGTTCAACGGATTTTGGCCTTCCAGCATCATTCGTGTAGGTGGTGTGTGCAAATACTAGTAATATTACCAACAATTATAATATCACACAGTAGGAAAACGTTTCAATATACAATTCAATTTCAAATAAGTTACCTGTATATACAATGTATTATCACATAACATTTTCAACAAGTAAATAACTTAATATCTACAATATGTTGATCTTTGATAACATATTAAACTGGAATTGGTACCATATACAAAACCTGATTATACCGACATATACGGTGCATCAGACCATGTTTGTTCATGTCTGCTGTAAAATATGATAAAAGAAGCCAGAAGTGTGGTAAACCTTGCTATTCATGTCATTGTACAGCTCCTTTGGTTTCTTGTTACAACTACACTTGGCGAGGATTTGCTTTATTCGAGTTTTGTTTTCAACATCAATGAATCCCCTTTGTCCGACCTCAATCGCTTCAAATGAGGTGTCGTAATCATGGTAATCGGTTTCATTCAGATCTCGAACCAAAGCTTTGTACCTCTCTATCTTCCTTTTGTGAGCGTCTTTTATGTTGCTCTCAAAAGGAACTGTTAACTCAACTAACATAATCTGTTTAGGATCATGCCATACGACAGCAAGATCTGGGCGTTGGTTAGTTACCAGGATGTGTGGGGGTACTGTGCCTCCTGCAATTATGTGCCCCCTACGTCACAATAAACGTCAAAGTTGTTAATTTCTGTACTCATTATGATGGTCTGAATAACCTTAAGGACATTATTGTGTCGCCAAGTATACCTCTCTAACATCGATGGACAGTGTGACAGAATGTGGTGTAGGGTCCCTGTTGTATTTGGACAGAAGGGGCACTTATCGCTTAGTCTCTTTCCCCAACGGGATAGATTTGAATAGGAAGGAAGGGAATCAATACACGCGTTAACTGCAAACTTTAAAACATTTCGAGGGAGATTAAACATAATGGATTTCCATGTGAGGTTTTCTCTATCGAGCAGTAATAATTCAGCAAATTTTCCTTGGCAAAGGAGTGGCTCTTTCTTTTCCTTCCAATATTTTGCAGCATCGTCCTCTAGTATTTGGTTATTGTTTTCTTCACTGTAGTCCATGAGCTATTGGTCTGTACTCTAAGTTCACTTACGGCTTTCTCATGGACACTGTGACAGACGGTTACAGTGGACTGCTTTGTTGTCCATTTCGACTCACGTTCCAACGTGTAGTCAAGGGCGTGGTTAAGTAAGTCGTCACCAGCTAGTCTTGATCTTGTATAAGCTGAACAATTGGCTTTCCAATAAATATCGGAAAAACGCGGGATAGCCATCCCTTGCGGGAGGTGTACGGTTGCAATGTTTGCCCCTCGGCTTGGTATTCCTATAACCACTGTTTTAGGTAGCCGTCTGTCATGGTGTCTAATACATCGAGATGTGATTTATTCAGTGTATGGACACTCATCATGAAACTCATGGCAGGTAACAGATACCGGACATATATGGAAACCTTGTACTCCGGAGGGACCAGTAATCGGTCAATGTTCTGCATTTTTTCTGTAGTTTCGTTCTAAACAGAATCAAAAACTTCATTACATTTTCCACTGAAAAATATCCGTGACCCTAAAAATTCCTTCGGTGGATCTATTTCTGTATTACCAATACGGAATGAGATATCACCTGGAGTACCGCTACAAATTGACAGACTTCGACATTTTGCAGGCTTCAGGGAAAGACCCATGGACTGGCAGTGGGAGTTGAGTTCTGATATGACTTTTTGATGGTGACGTTTATTATTCGAAATCAGATTAAAATCGTCTGCATAAGCGGTAGTGATGACTTTGTGCCCATTGAGGTCATAGCCGTACTTAGATTTAATTGAAGTCAAATATTCCAGTAGAGGGTTGAAACAGGCAAGAAATATAACCGGGGATAGAGGGTCACCTTGAAAGACTCCTTTTCGAAAGTGAAAAGTTTTTGATTCCCACGAAGGACCTGAGACATATCCCTGAAGCCTGCCATACAATCGGTTGATGTAGTCTACTACACAACTGGGTACACTGGGTACACGATTCAAAGAATGGGCAATGAGATCATGACTTATGCTGCCAAATGCATCAGTAAGATCAAAAAATGTTACGTGAACCGTTTTCTTCATTTCATGTATAGCAACTGGTTATGTTCTATACATCCGTTAACATTCTTCACAAAAGCCTTCTGCACAGAATCATCGATGAACTTGTTTGCTGTAAGATATGTTACAAGGCGGTCTGCCAAGATTTGGTGAAATATCTTACTGATACAGGATGTGAGGGAAATCATTCGGAAATTTTCGGGAAATCCCGGATCACCAGATTTGTGTATGAGTACAACTTTTGAATTTGACCACGTACATGGACGTATCGGGTGGATTTTGACTTTCCAGCAACATTCGTGTGTATAGAGTGGTCAAAAAGTGATGTACAGTCGGAAGACGTTTGAATAAACCATACATTAATCCGTCTGGGCCTGGGACGGATGTAGACTTTTTCTTATAATTCGGCGAATCACAGTCACAAAATGCGACATAGAAAGGTAGTCACGTGATCTGATAAAAGTTTTCGTCAGACCCTTCTATTAAACCTAGCTCAGTTATACATGAAAGTTAAATCAATAATATGTATTCAAAAGGGGGTCGCATTTCGTCACTATTTGACGGTACTTTTACATCATGTAGCCTACTTGCTCTAATAAAGAAGGGGGTTTCAGCGACAGGTATATGTATGCATGTCACAGGACCTCGGTTCACGTGTCAGAAAATATGGTGATGTGTAAAAAAAGATCACCCCCTTTCTCCACCTCCTTTCTCCCCCCCCCCCTTTCTCTCTCCCTCTAAATTTCTCTCCCTCATAAACTCTCTTCGCCTTTTGGGGGACTTCCATAAATCTTATAATTGCGCTGTATACGTCATGGTATAGAAGCATTATACGTAGTCTAATTGTCTCGAAGAACTGATTGACACATCAAACAGGGCCCCGTTTTATCAAAAGATAAATTTAACGTTAAGTCAAAATAATCTATGATTAACCTCTCAAATCAACTCTAAGTCCACTTAATCTATGAATAACTTGCAAATCAACTTGAAGTCCGTCTTATCAAGACACCCAGAGTTGACATCAACTCCAACTTCCTAAAAAATCAACACATAAGTTTTCTCAACCGCTCCAAATCTATGATTAACTTAACAGGTGATAAATATCAACTTTAAGTAGAAACAGTCTAGGTAGACTCAATTGTAAGGCAATTTACAGAAGAAAGATGACTGTCACACTTTCCTAGTCTAGCTGGGGTCTTGTCACAAATGTTTGTCTGTTAAATGCTAACCTTTCTCTAACATTTTGTTGCGTTTCTTTCATGTAATCATGGTCTTTTCCTTGCATGAAATTCACGATCGGCACGCATTGCTTACGCGACTGCTGCACGCAAACACCCTCGACAGCAGTCGCAATCCCAGCCTGCGCGCCCGGCGCCTCGGCACGCCGTCCGCCCGCCAATCAAGCTATCGCCAGCAAGCAAGTAACCGAGTACAGTACTGGAACTGGAACCGCGTCTGTGTTATGCATATCTTGCCAAAGTAAAGAACCCATATGCGAGGAAACCAGTGATTTCTGACGTGCGTAGGCCTACGGAGAGCTAGTTCGGCAATAGATACTACTAATTAACAGTTTAGTAGGCATATACAGAAAATAAAGAGTTTAATTCTATATAGCACCGAGTACGACAGTAACTTTTAACGTTATCATCGTTAGGCCCAACTGGTTAGAGATAACGTTCAGCGAGTCGTTTGTACTTACCGTATTATGTAGTGGCGTACTGCTGATTAGAGCGTCTAATAAGTCATTCTAGAATTTCGACATGTTGATGATGTAGACTTGCGATCTATTCTTTACAGAGTCGATCTGCGCCGTAGAGTTAAAAACAAGCTACTGTAATCACCACACTCTCACAAGTTTCCATAATCCTACACGTAAACACACAGGACTTCAGCCTATTGAATTAAGACTTGAAGTAATTCTACGTATGTGCGGAATCTTTACGGTACACGCGTACGCAGATTTTCGTTGAGCTTGGGATGTGCTAGATCTATCGACCTACTTTTTTCAGTACAACGCAAAACGGCGTATTTTGCGGTTTTGTTGCAAACTTAATATTTCTAATTCAGCGGCTGTATAGCGCTAATACTACTGCGTCGCACTAGCAGACTACGAATCCGTGGCCATGGCAAACAATCATGTTTTTGTTGTTTGTTTTGCTTAATGTATTGTTTTGTTTTTAAGCAGACTGTACCGGAAACCAGCCTCGTCCCGTGTTGTTAGTTTTGACTAAATCAATAATTAAGTCATGGTGATGAGCTATAACTATAATCGACTATTAAGTCTCTTTGTAAAACGGGAACTTGCAGTTGATTTAAAGTTATAGCGGACTTCAAGTTGGATAAAGTTAGCGTTGATTTCACAATCAACGCTAACTTTATCTTGATAAAACAGGGCCCAGGGCTATGATATATTCCAATAGGTCGCTATTGCTGTGACAATGTAGTTAATCGTCTTTGGGTTGATATTATTTACTGCATGTCGATTTTCAATTGTTTGGACATTTTTCTTCGCTAGGAATCAAATTTATCATGGAATTGACAACATAAAAAATATACACATCTCGATGCGATAAGTTGTTTGTAATTTTAGAGAACCTAAGCGAATCAGTTTGCTCGTGGTAAGTATCAAAACAAAACAATTTATACACATGACCCTCGGTTTTAATTGTCAAAAGAATTTGACAAAGATCTCACGTTCTTCTTTACTCAGTCATTGGGACGAATTTGATGTAGAGCGCATTGATCACTTTAATTGGAAATGCCCCATTATCATTGTATGGAACCCATTGACATTCAGGAACTTGACTCCTTCACTCTTCATGGCATGCCTTCCTCACATCATAATCAGGGTTGCGCACTAAGCGTTTGATGTCTTTGCTGACCAGATGAACCGTTTGAAATAGTTTTTCATCTTTACAAACTATCGTCACGTCGTCCATGAACAGAGGGTGATGCAGAGAGCTATGAATTCCTCTGATGTCATAACCGACCGAGATATGATTAATTTCGTAATTATATTAAAGGTGGGATGAATGATCGGTATTCTATACCGAAGCGTATAGGACGGTGGCAGGAGGTCCCGTTGCTTACCCGTAACTGAGGTGGTGGGGGCGGGCGTTTACCAGCATCCCAAAATATAAAAGAAATAAAAAGGAAAAATGATCATGGAACCCCTCCCCCTCCCATTTAAAAACAAAATCAAAAAGATGAAAGGGAACTTGATGTCCCATCCCCCCCCCCGTTTACCAGCAGCCCCCCCCCCCAAAAAAAAAAAAGAAATTAAGATAAGAAAAAATGAGTCGCGTAACCCCGCCTCCTCCCCCTCCCCCCGTGTTAAAAAGAAATTAAAAGGGGCTTATATGCTAAAGCACTTTTTTGTTTTTGTTTTGGTCCTCCTTCTCTTGCGTTCTTTCATCACCATTTTGTCAATACGTCGTTCATAGTTAATCTCAAAGAGATTGTTTAAGCAAAGTTGTTATTTGTAAGTAACACAAGAAATTTATTCTGGGCTAGCTTATCATTCCTGTATAATAGCATGTTGATTGTTATTTCGGCATTCTGGTGAACTCTTGCTGTGGCGTGTACATTTTTATGTTACTTTGCAATGTACAGTATGCCGGTATGTATCTACATGGCCGGTGCAGCCGTGGGGGCCGTTGGGGCTCGGGCCCCCACACTTTTTGTGCACCATGCAAAGGAATATATATAAGGTGTCATCACTTTGGGCCCCCACACTTTTTTTAACCCGGAAGTACGTAAGTGGCAATAAAATAGATCGAGATCTTGAAGTATGGCGGCGGTAAGATTATGTTTTTTTTCTGAAGACCTTTTTTTTTTTTTTTTTTTTTTTTTTGCTTGTCAGGTGAAAACACCAGGAAATGGAAGGGGAGAGAATGAGGTGAGGACCCCCCCCTTTTTTTTTTTTTTTTTCTTGTCAGCTGAACAAACCCGGAAGTGGACGGGGAGAGATGAGTTGAGGACCTTTTTTTAATGATAAATAGATAGATAGATAGATAGATAGATAGATAGATAGATAGAGCTGAATGGATATATCGAAAAGTGGAGATATTTCCATCGTTTAGCACCCTGGACAAGCAAGTAGTCAAACACATCGTAAAACTATTTTACACCTGCACTTCTATGCCACCGTTATGGTTTCGTAAAGGAAGTAATATAACAGAGAATTCTAACAAAAATGATAAGACAAAATATAAACAGACAGGCTATAAGGTTCAATTAAGTATTGGATTTTCTAATTATTGTGATAGAATTACATACGAATTCTAGAGCGTTCGCTGGGTGGTTAGTTACGTTGAAATGCATAGAAATATAACACTGTGAAATCAAAAGCGAAGATGTGTTGATGTTTTCATTCTACGCTTTAAATAAATACAAGATGTACACAATGAAAGCACCAATACACTCTTTTCTTTTTCTTTCTTCATATATTTCATACTAATTTATTTGGTACTTGTAGGAAGCCCGTGGTACATCGTAAACAAAGATCTATATTTACCGATCCTACTCTCTTTTTTTGTATTCACTCCTTAAGAGTGAATATTTTCACTCGATTTTTTTAGAGAGTAAATTTTAACCTGATTCAATTCAATTCAATTCAATTCAAACTTTATTTCATTTTTCGAAAAAAACATAAACATTTCTTTTTCATTGGTAACAGAGAATAAGGTTACATAATCAAAACAAAGTAAAATTAAAAAGAGAACATAATTGTGGAACCTTGAAGTAACAAATAATGTTGTAATGAAAATTGACTGAAGTGATATAGACGATATAACATTACACAAAATATCGAAAAATGGAGGGACCCACTGAAAAGGCAATGCTTGTAGATTGTGGGCCCCTCAGGTACAGAATGTCAGTAGAAAACGAACTGATGCAAAAAGGGGAAAAAAGATCGGGAATAAAGTCAGATTAAAAAATGATGACTTGCTCATCCACACGCTTGAATTCGAACTTGCTTTATCGGGTTTATTTCATTATTTAGTTTTGTGTGATTTTCCATAAAGTTATAAATACATATATTTCGCAAACGAATGCATTACAGTATCGACAGATAAAAGGTTTAAAGACACAGTATCTATTCAAACAAAAAGGCAGCTTTCAATATGCGCCATTGAATTGGTGAAAGTAACTCCATTCACCATGGAAAATATCAAAAACGAAAATGATTTGTAGTTAATAATAGCTTGGTACAATCGAAAACAATCCTTACCAAGAAAATTGTATCCACTGTTACCATGCACTATAACCAGCCATAACTATACTAACAATATCTCGTCCATGGGTACAATCACCGTCATTCTGCTGCATTCTTTTTTTTTTTTTTTTTTTGGTGGAGGGGGGGGGGGTTGTTTTTAAAGCACATTCATGTCAATCGATACAACATTTTCATTGTTAGCCTTTTGAAGATGATATGGATAAGAAAGCATAAAGTTTTTATATAACACTATAGACACGTCATTAGCTATACATTCTAGTATTATCAAGTTGTGTTCTTGTGTGCTTTCTTGGGATATGTTTCACATAAATTCCCACAGTGACAGTGACAGTACTGCGTAGTCCTGCTTCGTTGATAATGGTTAGAGAAGTCAAGGAGACTTGTGCCTACATGCGATACCTCTTACCTGTATGGGGAAAAATAACACGTTCATTTTTTTTTCTTTTTCAAAACAGACCAACTTCTGTGTTCAAATCAACATATTCCCCTTTTCGTTTCTAGATTTCTGATCCCTTTCTATTCCCCTTTCTAATCATGTACTACTTTTGTAAATGAAGCAATATTCATATCTAAAAACATCTCATCGCTAGAGCCTTTATTGTCTGGTGTTCTGACGGCGTTGATAGAAGATGACACTGATGCTGCAGACCAACATGGCGGACAGAGCGACGTATACAGTCACCGAACTCACCGACATACCTGATGGACAGTGGAAGGAATTAGTAAGGACCAATACAAAGGTATACAATCATAAATTTTTAACTTACTTCTCTTTATGACGAACCTATCTAACAGCTGCTGCTACCAAATAAAAACAAAACAAAACAAACATAACATAACATAACATAACATAACAAGAATGAAAACTATCAAAAGCGCCTACTGCAGTTTGAAGAGAAACCGCATTCATGTCACGATGGTTACGTCGACATGATAAAGATGAATGCGTCAGTTTCTTATTTGGCGATATCCAGTAAAATTGCTCTCCATATTACATACAAACATACACTTTATACTCCAAAACACATAGGACTGTACACAAAAGCACATACACACTCACGCACACGCATAGTCATGGAAAACAACCACTGAAAGGTAGAAGAGATACGAGAGAGAGAGAGAGAGAGAGAGAGAGAGAGAGAGAGAGGTAACAGTTTCAAGCTTATCAATAAAATTTAAATGGGCTTTAGAATCTCTGCAATCTGATTGGTCAATTATCATGCATTGATTTTTACTTATTGAACTGAGCCAGACATCCGGTAAAATCCGATCGCATGGCTCCAGCATTGTAAGGTGTACTGCATGCATGATGGAAAAGGTCGAATTTTATGAAGGAAAAAGAAGAAATAGTACTAAAGCAGGGTGTATTTTTACTTCCGGGACCATCTAAACTGCATGGCATCTTGCAATATCAAGTAAGCCTATCATGCCTATTATACCTTTGTTTCTCTGGACGACGAATGGTCGACGAATGACAGTACGTAAGCATTTGCAGGTTTCCGGTTCGAATACCTTTTGGCACGTGGGCCAGAACGGTCCGAAGTCTGGCAACTTTCCAATCGATCGTTTTGCTGGCATGCCAGGACGTTACAGTGGATGTATGTCTGTTAAATAATCCAATGACAAAATACTGTGTTCAATGGCTCCGTGGCTGGCGCTTTATTACTCACAATAAGAATGAATAACAAATTCAGTCTTGAAAGCAAGAGAGTAATTAAGCAGAGGGGTGAAGGTTGAGGTGTGAATTTTCCTTCAATTTGTCTCCATCATCGTAGAGGGAGAAAATGTGAATAAAATTATACCTCAAATTTAGTCTTTATAGACATAAAATCAAAATGTCATCACGGTTCCATTTATCTATTGTCGTATCAGGATTTGATTTTTTTTTTTGGCTAAAACTTTTGCAATTTTATGTGGTAGTTGGCCGAAGAAGGAGCTTCCTATAGCAACAGTCAAGTTTAACGTTAACCTTGGATGACCCCCTCCCTCAAAAAAAGAAAGAAAGATGAAATAAAATAAAAAAGTAAAGATTCATTGAGTTCAAATGTTCGAGGCCGGTTGAGATTCATGATGTCATAATCTATTGTCAGACAAGTAGTTCTCTGCTTACTCTGGGTCTGCAAAACCAGTGCAATTTTTTGACTACACAGATACAAAGGGAGTTCAGCTTTTTCAATCAACATCTTTACAACAAATGAAGAGTTTGTTCGCAAAAACCGATAAGTCCATTTTTGAAGATTTTGAAGTTTGTTTGTTTTGTATTGTTCCATATTCCACATTTCAACAAATACATAAAACATAAACATCACGATACAAAAGCCTGGATGAATTGTCACGTACAGCTTATAAGACAATAAAACATGTGAAATATGAGGAAGTAATGTCTCTGTCACGAAGTACAAAATAATACCTTTGAAATGATACATCGGTCACTACATATAAAGGTAAGAAGCAAAAATGTTCTTGTTATTCTCTTTATTTTTCTTGACCTTTAATCGCAAATATCTCCATTTGTCAAATATGGACTTATCGGTTTTTGCAAACAAACTCTTCAAATAATCCCCAAAATACCAAATTTCCCTGATCTTATTCATCTATATTCAAAACTATGGAGGTGATGTCCACTTACCACAGAACATCACACATCCACCATACAGACCCATAAATATATCGTTGCAGAGCAATTTGATGATGGAAATAAGCGCTGAAAGATTGAATGAAATTACACCTTAAATTTAGTCTTATAAACACAAAATCAAAATATTTTCACGGTTCCATTTACCTATTGTCATGCCAGGATTTCTTTGTCTTAAACTTTTGCAATTTTATGTGGTAGTATAGGCTGAAGAAGGAGTTTGTTTGCGACAGTAAAGTTTAACGTTAAACTTGGATTAATCTCCCCCGTCCACCCCCCCCCCCCCACCCCTCCAAGAAATAAAGATACATTGGAACCAAATATTGGCGGCCGGTTGAGATTCATGACGTCATAATTTATTGTCAGACATGTACATGTAGTACTCTGCTTACTCTTTTTTTACTACACAGATACAAAGGGAGTTCAACTTTTTTAACCAACATCTTGACAACAAATAATCCAAATGATACTAAATATCCCTGATCTTATTCATCCATATTGAAAACTACAGACCATCACACATCCACCATACACACCTGTAAAGTTCATCGTTGCAGAGCAATTTGATAATGAAAATAAGTGCTGAAAGATTCTCACCAACTCGGTAACGCGACTGAATTGGAAAGCCCTGACGGAAAACGCCTTCACCGTCGAGTTGTTGATATCATAGATTTCCACGTTTCTCGATACAGCCACTCTGCAAGTTCATGATATAAAACGTGTTACAGTAATTAACTTCATGATAAATACATTTAATGATGAGCTGTGTTTTTATCATTATACAGAACGGTTTAATCATGGAGGTACTTTAGTAGCTTCATAGTTTAATAAACTCTTGGAAATCATCAAATTTCTTTACGGTAATCACAAATCTTGCTCAAGAGCCTTCGCTTGCAATATTATATATAACATACTTTATTTCCATTGCAAATTAAAGCATGTGATGAATATTCCTAGGATACTACCTGCCCACAGGCAGGTAAGTACAAGGAAAGAAATACAGTGGACCCGGTCCATCACACCACAATTGACAGTTACACAAATATATACATGTATGCAAGTACATTTACACACAAACATGATACATGAACAGCTGTTTCAGGACGAAAAGAAAAAAACCCCGCTAAAATGAACTTATATCAGCATACATTTAACCTAAGAAACACACACACACACACACACACGCACACACAAATATCTCTAATCATTCGTTCAATTATACGAATCTACGGAAATTCACTACCAATGAATTGCATTAAATCCACCCAACATAATTATAATTATTTCACATCCAATATTATAGAAAAAACGGGGAAATATACATAATGATAAATACATAATGCAAAAATATAGATCCTATAAATATACATAATCAACAATACAATACAAAGGGGGAAAATCAAAATGGACATAACCGGCCCACACATAATTACTGTATATAAACATATGATATACATATAATATTCCTCTCACCTCTGTGGTATAATTCATAGTGATGACGATGATGATAACGATGGTAATGATGATGGTGATTATGATGATGATGACAATATTGATGAAAATGATAATGATGACAATGTTGATGATGATGATGGTGACGATGATGTTGATGATGATTATGATAGTGGCGATAAGGAAGAGGATGAGTCTAAGATGCCAGCAAACCACCAATTCTTAACCTTTGCAATCTTTAGGTTCATCTCATTTCAACCCTATATATTTAACCCATATTTAACAGAAGAATATCATTATAAATAAATATGTTCAATTTTACAGGAAAAAAAACATGTAATTCTTTGAGCCTTCTGAAGGGGCTTGGTCATGTACTGTAAAGATGCCTAATAAAAAAAAAATGTACTGCAAATTCTTAATACAAAATACAAAAAAATCAAAGAAAAAATCCAGGTATGAAAACTTCCCCAAATACAATACATAGAGCAAAACAACGCTTAACTAATTATCTCTGACAATTTATGCCAAAAACATTTCATCAGAATTTAAGATATGTAATCTTTTCACAGTACCTATTCAATACAAAATCCATTCGTTGTTCATTGCAGATATAAGACACATCTATAACAGAATAATATACTGATATGGAGCGCAGAATGTCCAATACAAATAAGGGGTACATATTATTGATGATAATCAATATCATTGACCTATAATGATCAATCTACTATACTGTACTCGCCAAACAGAAATATGTGAATATAAGGCATGCATAGGTCCGCACATAGGCCCGCTCGTGTGTGTATGTGCATGCGTTTTGTAAGTTTATAATCATGTGTGAGTGTGAAAAATTAGTGTGTGTGGTGTATGTGCATGTGTGTGTGGATGTGTGTGTGTGTTTATATGTGGGTATGGGTGTGTGTGTTTATATGTGGGTATGGGTGTGTGTATTCATATGGGTGTTTATGTATGTGTGTGTACATAGAACTAGTTAGATACACCAAGAATCTTCCATTACAGGCTGGAGATATGCCGGTTTTGTCCAAGAGGGTTCGTTGCGGGCATTATAAATGGCAAACGAGGTAAGAATAGCAATTTTCGATATGGTTCTTATATGTTCCCGAATTCTTCGGGTGTCACTTACAAACTTGAACAGCTTGACAGATTGACTAAGACTATGTCTGGTCTTTCTGAGGTGGGTGTTAGATCAGACGGAACCGTACCTCCATTGATGTCATGTCCCGAGAGGTCTGCATGACAGATAACTTTGTCGGGCTTCACTTTGCCTATGAAAGAGACCAAGTATTGCAAGATGCTATCATGTCAGTAATTGTACCTACCATGTTCCAGTGCACTTTTGCAATTATTGAGAATGTGCAACAGGGTTTCGTGGTTTCCGCATAATGTGCAGCGGGTGTTTAGCCTTTTGCCCCATCTGCTGAGGTTGTCTGCCGTTGGAAGGGCATTGATAGCCGCACGAGTTATAAAGCTCAACACGCCCTTAGGGAGGTTAAATATGAGTGATCTCCATGTAAGGTCACCCTTCTCTAACTCCACCAACTTCAGAAAGTCACCCTGAAAGACCAAAGGAGCGACTTTAGATCTCCAATAATCTTTCTGTTCCTCTTTGAGTATCCCTTTGATCTTAGTCTTTGTCTTTCTAATGGTTACACCTTGTGTTTGATGTACATAACTTTCACAGACTGCAGCATTACATAATGACATTTTCTTTGACCATTCTGACTCCCGTGATACTTTGTTATCCAGAGCATTTTGAACGCTATTGTCAGCTCCCAAACGGGAGGATAAATGTGCTAGTACATGACACTCTTTGTACAACTCAGATATGGTTTTGAATTGGAGACCATCTCGGCTGTGGAGAATAGCCGGGGTAGCGCCGTGTGTTGGTATCTTCAGCCATAGTTTTAGTTGCTTAGTTACCATTCCGTCAAGGATAGATAACTGGGTGTTTGTCATATCATGTACGATAAGGGCATAACGCAAAGAAGGCAAAGAGTATCTGGTCAGCACGGCTACTTTGTATTCATTTCGGACATGACTTTCATCAACATTGTTCAAGATATGTGACAGTTTCTCTTTGATAAACATGAAAGCGTCGCTAGTCTTCATCCAAAATGTTAACAATGAGCCCAAGAACTTTTCAGATTTTTCTTTCACGTTATGAATTGGAGTGCCATTAATCAAAAACTCAACATCGCTTGGCGATCCACAACAGATCGAAAAACAACAGCATTTGGATTGCTTCAGAGTTAAATTCATACTACCAGTTAAAGAAGCAATTTCATTCATCACACGTTGATGCGTACGTTTATGACCTGTGATTAGATTGAAATCATCTGCGAATGGCACACTGATATACCGTGTTCCGTTCATGTTGTAACCAAACTTATCTTCTACTGACTGAAGATAATTTAGAATGGGATTAAATACCAGCAGGAATATAATGGGGGACAGGGGATCACCTTGGAACACACCTCTGTGAAACTCAAACTTAGAGGTCGACCACTGGGGTCCTCGTACCTCCCCGTCAAGTCTAGAGTACAGGTTTTTGACATAGGTTCTGAGTTCGATAGGGAAGGAGTAGTATTCAAGAACATAATGAATGAGATCATGCTCTATTGACCCGAACGCATCCTGGAGATCGAAGAATGTTACATGAAGAGTTTTGTTCTTAGCCTTTGCATGACTGAGAAGTTCATGGAGGACTTGGTTATTCTCAATACAACCGCTGACACCCCTCAAGAAAGCCTTTTGCATATTAGGGTTGATAAGACCGTTTTGGATAGCAAAGTTTTCGACCCTCTCCGGAAGTATTTGGTGGTGTAGGTTGCCAAAGCACGACGTGAGAGCTATCATCCTAAAGTTCTTGGCGTCGTCAGTCGAACCGGACTTGTGAATAAGGGACACAATGGAGCTCGACCAGTCAAGGGGAGGATCCGCGGTCCGCAGAAGTTTCGTGAACAGCGTTGCCAGATAATGGTGCGAGCTAGGTAGCTTTCGCAGCATCCCATACATTATCCCGTCGTTACCTGGGGCAGACGTAGGTTTTTTCCTTTTCAGAATACACTTGATATCTTTGGGTTTAATTGGACTGAGGTCAAAAGATCTAGTGTCCACATCAATGTATGGGAACCATGATAATTTTGCTTTGTCGATGGGATTGCCTGTAGAGTATGCGTTTACAAAATAGCGGTCAGCAGTTTCTCTTGTGAATGACGGTTTAGTGGAGGGTTTCTCTAGGCATCCTGATGAACATTTCTTGGCAAAATTCCAAAAATCTCTCAAATACAATTTTTCCTGACGTCTGGCTTGACCTATATTGACTTAATTTGAGAAGATATTTAAGAATGAACTGAAATATCATTATCAAAAGCTTATTGATGAACGATTGAAAATGTAGAGTTTGATTAGTTTATCTAAACATAATTAACAGATGTTTAGGAAAGATTGATCACTTTCACAATACATTTTATATGTTCCAACCAAAAGTGACTATTATGTACAGCCTCAAAGATTTTCCTAGGGTGTCCAAATTCTTGCATAACATACAAACAGTAGACTATCAGATCTAAAGACGCAGTAATCGTAACAAGTTTGTCGAAGTGTTTGGATGAAATCTTGCCATACAAGAAGGAACCGATAAGATATCAGCACAAGGCGGATACAGGGATAAAATTGGTATTGCGTAAGACGGCTATCACTGTTCCCCTTAACTCACCCACTTTCTATCAGATCTCGGTAACTCCGATCTGCCGGGTCCGAAGAAGGCGTCTCCCAGCAACGCTCGTTGAGGATGTAAAGATTCCTCATGGATGCGATTGTTGTGCCGAGGTAGATGGTATCGCCTTCAAACACCTTGATGGTTTTGATTCATTGAACAGTTGATTTGGAAATCAGTCGAGATAATTCCATGACACAAGAATAACAAAATGACACGCTAACGATTCACTCGACAAGAGGCTGAAGATACCCCGTGCCAAATCTTTACTATATCAGTACTGAGTATCATAAAGCAACATATCACAGAAACTACCCAACTTCCTGCTCACTCTCTACTCTAGTGATTTTCAAAATCGTCAACTATTTTTCATTACAAAGTAAATGATCTTAGCTATCATCTTCATCGCAAACTGCTACCAAACGGTGAAACATTGTGCTCGAATGAATTTCCTTTTAAATGATCATGTTCTCTTGATTCGAATTCGAATTCTTGTACACATGTATGAGACGTTGATATGGATGTTCATTGTCTTTCCTCATTCGTATTGTGAAATCATTATCACCATACACACTGTAATCATGTCACTGACTCATGATAATCGCAATGTAATACAAGGACAGGTGATGTGGGATACCTGCTCTGGGGGATCCTGTTCCGAGAGGGCTTCGTCGAAATTTTGACTGGTGAATTGTCGAATAGCAATGGTGAAATTGCCATAGCCAGATGCCTCTGTGAAGATGGACAGAGATGATGGGGCGACGTATGAGGTGTGGACGAGTTGTCTGCGCCTCACCGTGCAATTGACAACGAAGCTCTGCATAACCCCGCTCACATCCTCAATCTCATTCGTGAAGAAAAAGTTCTCCTCGTCACTCTGAATATTTGTGTCAAAATAAGTGTCCCAGGTTAAAAAAAAAATGTACATGATCCATTTAGTGATTTTATGAAGACGAAAACGCAGAGAGGGAGAGAAAAACTTAGGGTTTCATTATTGTAATATCGATACAGAGCGCGTCCGAACCAATAGTCATGATAGTCTGTACTTGTTGCCCTTTTTGCTTCATGCTGCAGGTCAGATCAAGGTCAGATGGAATGACCAGGGGTCAACATCGCTCCCCGTCCAGAAATCGCAAACGCATTTTCTGAGTTTTCTTACGCATTATCTTTCCTGCAATGGATAGAATATGTGTTGTTTTGATTAAAGCACTGAATGAAAAGAAGTATATTCACGTTTCAACACAAAGCGCATTGACAAAACCAAATTCCAGGAAAGATCCACGACTGCAGTTTATGTAATTTGTGGTCTGGCAGTTTCCATCTCAAATTGAAGACCTGAATAATATAAGAACGACCCAAGTCCAATTTTTGGCCAAATTCAGTTTGACATGGGAAATTGTAGCTTATTAGATTCATCTTGTGTATAAATGATAAATCCTAATTACCCCCGGAAGTGCCTGAAATTAATGAGTTAAATCTTATATGAATGTAAAAATTAAGGACTTGGGTCATTCTTACATTCATATTATAGCGCCCTCTCTCATCCTTCTCTCATCTCTATAGCAGAATATGTATATGATTCAAAGAACGACCTAAGTCCATATGATTCAAAGAACGACCCAAGTCCATCACACAAAATGGCCTCTCCACAATTAATGTAAATGTTAATTGTCATAATTATATATGTTCTAATATGTATATACAATGTTGCCGTCCCATCACAGTTGAATAGAATATTATTTGACAAATAAAAAAGATATGAAGTTTTTTTAAAGTTTACTCAAAATGGTCTTCCATGGACTTGGGTCGTTCTTATATTCATATACTCAATTCCAGGCAGAGACTGAATGACAATAACATGGAAGATTCACTATAACTGGGCTAATTCAAGACCAGACGGCTCAATTTTTTGGACACACAGTTAAAGATGAAGAGTAGTAATTACTAGAACTTGTTTTGTAATTGTTACAGTAAAAGAGATGCGTGATAATCTACACGAGTCTTGTCGAATTGTCGGTATATGTTTCCGCCAGACTTTATCATATTTACCGCTATGCGCGTTCCACACTCTTCGAAAGATGTTGAAAGGGCAACGTGGTCAAAGTTTAAAGCGTAACCATAGCAACGAGAACCGGAAAAACGGATTTGGTTAGGAGCCGAGACTCGGTAACTTTCCCTTTTAAGAAGTACTTCCATTCTGCCGTTGTCACATGAGACTTTCGGAGCTGCCAGAGAGAAGGGGGGAAAAAGAGAATTAATGGTAGAGACAATTGAAGGATGACATGAAATCCAGCAGTGACGATACTGTATTTCACAAAACACACACAAAAAAGCGCCCAGTAGTACATGTACTGATAATCGTTTTACAAAGAAGTTGATGCGTTACTTACAATAATTTGTAATAACGTGTATGAATACCACGATAACAAACTGCTGATCTATGATTACCATCGAATTGGTCATCGCAGGGTCCGAACTGGACGTCATCCACTCCAAAGACGCTACGCTCTGGAGTACCGACCACGCCTTCGAAGATGAAATGTCCCTCACCCAGCCCAGAGGTTACCACCCTTGCTAGTTTCCAAAACGCTCCCTGGTCACCCCGCTTCAGCCAGATGAGCTTGGAAAAACTTTGATTGGTGAAGTAGAGTTTGAGAAAGGAGTGACTGGAGACCCCCGGCATGATGAAGGCGAACCGTAAACAGGTGGCAGTCGTACTTACAGTGTTGGTATACGGACTTGTGAAGTTAGCTCGAGCACCGGCATCCTGTGTCGTGCCGTTAATGAACATACTGTAATCTCCTAGCAGAAGAAGATAATACCAATTTACAATGAAGGAGTTAATAAGGACTATAAATCGCAGATAGTTTCTTCGATCCAGTAGCTAGTCAAACTATGCATCCCTATAACCACAGCTTAATACCTCTCTTCCCGCTTATCTGATGACGAACGATAGACATAACAGAGCATGTACTTTCCTCCATTAACACTGATTAACATTTGCAGTATCAAAGAATGACAATCCAATCTGTTTTAATGACTCATGGGAAGAATGCTCAGAAACTGGAATTCTGGGAACATCAGAAAATCACCCCCCCCCCCTGTCGCTCTGAAAAGGAAAACCAATGCTTTCTTCAGTATAATACATTATACTGTTGCTCAGGTGCAGTGTATCCAAGGTAAAGGTTATTTAAGTCCAGCTATCGTTTCGGAGGTTTATTGGGTAACAGAAAACAGTGATTGCTTAAAATTAAATCGGCATTTCCACTTACCAACGGATGGACCATTCTCTGAATGTCTGCTGACGTTACGTGGCAGTCTCAGCCAATCAAAATCGTCCCCAAAATCCTGACTCCACCCACAAAGATTGGAGCCTGTGACGAAGCATATTAAAGGAATATAGGACCTATAATGAATATGACTAATAACATATTCATTGCACATTATTGTGCTTGGACATAGAGCTGCAGATCGGTCCAGGCAGACCATCCAAAGTAGAAGAGAAGCCAAACTGCTGATGAGTGGCTTTCTCGAAAATGAGAAATGCTGAAATTGCTGAGAAGCTTCATTTTGGGAGACAATGTACATAATAACAAATTGTTTCTGGGAGACAATGTACATAATAACAAAGTGTTCCTGGTAGACAATGTACAGAATAAGAAAGTGTCTCAAAGTGCTGATATGACCCTTCTTTGCACGTTACATAAGGTATCCTGAATCCGATGAGAGGGATCACACTTGTTTTATTGGTCAGCTGTAGGCACCTGGAATCAGACAAGGGAATACCAGTTGTAAAGAAAAGGTATAACTGGTGGAAGTCTGACACTGGTCAAAACAAGATGAGGAGTGACAGTTTTATCTGCCCCATGAGTACTAGCTTTAAGTTGACAAGGGGGTAATGTGCTGACATTAGTCCCTAGGTGCTGACACTAGTCTTTATTGTGCTGACACTAGTCTTTATTTTGCTGACAGTGCCTTGTGGAGTGTCCACTTCATAATTATTCATCAGATGACCACTGGTCATCTATATGATTGGTTAATTGTGTCGGCAAGGGGAGGGACATCTATGTGCCATATTTAATGTTACATTTTAGATTGGTTTCCAAGAGGGGCGGACTCAGTAAAATAATCATATGCATGAAGCTTGAGAGCCTGAACAAAACCAGGGTGAGAGACCCCAAAATAGTTAGTTACAACTCGACATCTTCAAGTAGCTCATTGAGTGAAGAATCATTTCACTCCAACTGTACACATCATTTTTCGGCTGAATAAAAGTCCAGCGGACACCAAGGTTCACATACGACTTGTGTGGAATGGGACTTTGATTTTCAACGACTGCCGGTGTGTGTGTGCAGGTGAATGATGCGTGAAAGGTACGCCAACATCCATGAATGTTGAAAACCTCGTTACACTTGGTGGCAGCGGTGGGATGAACTCCCATGAAATTGCAAGCAAGCAACCATCAGTTGAGACTGTTTCTGTGTGATCCAGAAATATCACCTGAGTAGCCGAGTAGCAACCATGCTGGTTGTGATGTTGCTGTTTCTTGAGACTCAGAAGTTTGGCGAGTCCCAACATTGAGAGAACAATTTGAAAAGCTAAGCTGAGCTGCATGAAGTCAGTCGTCTGCAACGCAGTTGTGATGTCTTCAACGCTTCCGACATTGGGCTGACCAGGTTGCAGACAGACGCCGGTCCAGGGACGGGCTGAGACGAGGACGTGGACGGTGCCGTCAGGACGGAGTCTGGGACCCAGGAGGGACGAGACTACACGGAGCAGCAGACAGTTGAGCAGGGTGACCACAACACATCGCCAGGGACGATTGACAGGGAGAGCAAAAGTCTTATCGTAGGGGGTAAGTGAGCTTCTCTTGGTCAATTTCACGGCAAGGCAGAGGGGGTAAACAGTACTACAAATAATCACTGTTATATCCTAAGTGTTGTGACAGGTTGTTGTTAAGACTGTATTAACATGGAGGGGGAAAGCAACTTAAGTCAGTTAAGAATGCAAGAGCTGAGGCAAAAGTGTGAAGAGTTGGGGCTGCCACATGAAGGACTGAATAGAAATCAGTTGGTTCAGAGCATAGAAGAGGCAAATAAAGGGCAAGTTCCATCTCAGCCAGAGGCGACTGTTGTTAGCACAGATGGGGATGAGGCCCAAAATGCTGCTGCACGCAAAGAGTCTTTAGAAGAAACGCGCATGCGCTTTGAATTAGAAAAGTTGAGAATGCAAGTGCGGCTAGCAGAGCTAGAAAAAGAAAAGCGTGAAAACATGCCTGGCGCAGCACCTGGAAATGCAAGCGTGGTGGAGGGAGGTATTAGGCGGCAACTTCCCTTTTACAAAGAAGGGGAGGATGTAGATGTATTCCTGCGTACTTTTGAAAAGATGGCCCATTTGAATAACTGGCCTAGGGATGTATGGGCACTACAAGTGGCCCCACTGTTGTCAGGAAAGGCCAGAGAAGCATATGCCAGACTGTCATTAGAGAGTAGTAGGGACTACGACGCGGTGAAAGCAGCCATACTGCGTAGATATGACCTGACTCCAGATGCGTACCGGGTCAAGTTTAGAGAGTTGAGAGTTGACAAAGAAGAGACGTACACAGAATTCTCTGTGAAGCTCTCCGACCTGTTAGGGCGTTGGCTAGAGGGGGCGGGAGCAGACACAGATGTTGACAAATTGAAGGAGCAAATCCTTATGGAGCAAATGTTGAAGCAAGTCCCCTATGACTTAAGAGTATGGCTCCGGGATCATGAGCCGCCAACACTTCAGGCCATGGCGAGGCTCGCAGACCAATATGTGCAGAGTAGAAAAGGAATGGGAAAGCCCCAGGGATACACAGGAGGCAGACAGGACCTCAGATCATTCCCTAAATCTGGAGGAAAGCCCAGTTTTGGGAGCGGGAAAGGGGAAAACATACCCCAGAAACCGGTACACAACCAAGAACAGAAAGGCGGTCGGGGGAAGATACAGTGCTATAAGTGTGGCAAGCTAGGGCACATAGCAGTAAACTGTCAGAACGCTCAAAAATCTACCCCAAAGGAGGAAAGGGATGCAAAACAAGACCCTGCATACTTCTGTAGATCTAGACCCCACAAATTCTTAGAGGCATACACTAGCCAGGCTATGCTAGGAGGAAGAAAGGTGAGCCTATTGCGTGATTCAGGCTGCACCCATTCCCTTGCTAGAGTAGACGTAGTAGACCCTGACCTCATTATCCCAGGAGAGACAATCCATGTTAGGGGTTTATTCATTAAGAAAGAGCTACCAGTAGCCAGAGTACATCTGAGGAGAGATGCCTATGGTATTCAGAAGTGGATCCGTGTGGGAGTGGTCGATGATATTGAAGTAGACATGATACTGGGCAATGAACTTGTCCATGAAGAGGACCCTGAGTTGAAAATGCCCGTAGTGAGTGGAAAGGAAGAGGGCTTGGTAGTGACACGGAGCCAGGCTCGCGTGGAGAAAGAAAAGGTAGAAAACGAGAGAACAGAGAGGGAGAACTCCCAAGTTCGTGTGAGAGACTTATTCAGCATGAATGAGGGAAATGATGAAGTAGTTGATGCTGACAAAGCTCCCATGGATGGGGAATCTCACGAGGGGGAAGAAAGTAGCCACAAAGCAGGAGAACAGATTGGGAAGAAAGAATCCATAGACTCGAGAAGTAGAGGGCACAGCCAATTAGACATAGGGGTAACAGAATTAATTCAAGCCCAGCAAGAGGACGTCGGCCTAAAGTCAATTTGGGAGAAAGTAGAGGAGGATGGAAACAGGAAATGCTACTTTTATGTGGACAAGGGGGTGCTCATGCGTAAATGGTCTGGTGCAAATCAAGCCCAAGGGGAGGGATACAGACAAATAGTAGTCCCTAAGCAGTACAGAGGAAAGCTGCTACATATTGCACATGACAATCTGACGGCAGGTCATTTGGGGGTTGGTAAAACACAACAGAGGCTGATGCAAAATTTCTACTGGCCAGGGATATTCCGGGATGTAGCAGAATTTTGCAAAACATGTGGTCCATGCCAAAAGTGTGCAAGTCAGTACCGGGGAGGGAAGGCAAAACTAGTGTCAGTCCCAGTGATCGGCAGGCCATTCAGGAAGGTTGCTATGGATATTGTGGGCCCCTTACCAAGAAGCAAAAAGGGCAATAAATACATCCTTGTCCTCTGTGATTATGCAACACGTTACCCCGAGGCAGTACCCCTCCCCTCAGTAGAGGCTGAAAAGGTGGCAGACGAACTGATAAAGATCTTCAGCCGAGTAGGGATTCCAGACGAGCTCTTAACAGATCAGGGGTCAAACTTTATGTCCCTCCTAATGAAACAGCTGTGTAGTAGTCTGGGTATCAAGCAGCTAAGGACCAGCCCTTATCACCCCCAAGCCAACGGACTGGTAGAGAGATTTAATGGGACTTTGAAGGGGATGCTGAAACCGTACACTACAGAAGGGGATGTGACCTGGGATGAACTCATCCCCTATGTGTTGTTTGCATACCGGGAGGTTCCCCAAGAATCAACGGGATTCTCCCCATTTGAACTTTTGTATGGGCACAGAGTAAGGGGACCCCTGGATATCATTCGGGAGACCTGGACAGGTGAAATTCCCTCACAAGAGAGCATAGTGACGTATGTGCTAAGGAGCAGAGAAAATCTGGCCGCAATCACGAAGGCAGCCCAGACAAACCTAGCCATGGCCCAGAAGAAACAACAAGTGTGGTATGATAGGAAAGCCAGAGCAAAAGACCTGAACGTAGGCCAAAAAGTGCTGGTGCTACTCTCATGCAGCACTAATAAGCTAATGGCTAAATGGCAAGGCCCCTATCCAGTGGTACAAAAGCTGAGTGACGTTAACTATGTGATTGAGATGGGGGACAAAAGAAAGAAACACCGCGTGTTTCATACAAACATGCTGCGTGAGTGGCGAGAGCGGGAGAGTACATTGTACATAGACGTTGAAAGTGCCGAGTGTGAGGAATTAGACGAGGTCATCGAGTCAATGACCTGTGAAGTGTCCCCATCTGAGATCAAGATACCAGACTACCTCTCAGATGCACAGACGAAACAAGTGACTGACATAGTGGGGGAGTATAGCGACATCCTTAGTGACAAACCTGGACGGACGGATGTAGTGAGACATGACTTAATCACTACAAATGACCGCCCAATCAGACAGAGGGCATACCGACTCCCACATGCGTTAAAAGATACAGTAAAGAAAGAACTAGATGAGATGTTGGATGCGGGAATCATCTCCCCTTCCGATTCCCCATATGCTAGCCCCCTTGTGATTGTTAGAAAGAAAGATGACACCCTTCGACTTTGCGTCGATTATCGCAAACTTAACCAAGTGACTGAATTTGACGCATACCCAATGCCCAATATAGAAGCCATCATAGACGAGTTAGGAAAGGCCAAGTTTATGACCACGATCGACCTGACAAAAGGGTACTGGCAAGTTCCCCTAACCGACGATGCAAAGAGAAAGTCTGCATTTATTACACCCTTTGGCCTCTTTCAATTCAATGTGATGCCTTTTGGGATGCAGGGCGCGCCAGCCACCTTTCAGCGGCTTGTAGATCAGGTGCTGCGTGGATTAAGCAAGTTTGCGACTGCGTACATAGATGACATTATCATCTACAGTGAATCTTGGGAGCAGCATCTGGTCCATGTCCGGGAAGTGCTAGAAAGGTTGAGAGCAGCAGGCCTAACAGCAAAACCCAGTAAGTGTAAAGTCGCCAGGAGGGAGGTACTCTATCTGGGGTTTGTTTTGGGAGGGGGTTGTGTGAAACCAGAACCAGCTAAAGTGGAGGCAGTAATGAATTACCCGCAGCCTGCAACAAAGACGGATGTCAGAGCCTTCTTGGGCCTAACAGGCTACTACAGGAAGTTCATTCCAAACTATAGCAAAGTGGCAGCCCCACTCTCGGACCTCACTCGTAAAAGTGAACCTAGACTAGTTAGGTGGAACAACGAATGTGGCCAGGCATTTGAGTCCCTGAAGAAGTCCCTTGCTTGCTCACCTGTGCTCAAAAATCCTGACTTCTCCAAAGAATTCATCGTACAGGTAGATGCCTCAGAAAGGGGAATTGGAGCAGTTTTGAGTCAAAGGGATGATGAAGGTGATGATCACCCAGTGGCATACATAAGCAGAAAGTTACTGCCAAGAGAGCAAAAGTATGCCACTATCGAGAAAGAGTGTATGGCAATCGTGTGGAGCATCCAAAAATTCCAGCCATACTTGTTTGGACGACAGTTCCTCGTACAGACCGATCACAATCCTTTGAAATGGCTCCACACGATGAAAAATCAAAACCCAAGACTGATGAGATGGAGTCTGGCACTACAGACACACTCAATGAAACTTGAGCACAGGAGCGGTAGCAAAAATGGGAATGCAGACGGTTTGTCTAGAATGTAATATATCTGAGATGGCATGATATGACTAAGATGGATGAGGAAGTACTTGTAAGTCATACGTTCAGTGAAGGTATAGCTATAAGTATTCATATATGCTAATTGCATGCTAAAAACAAAATAAAGGCAAAGTTAGGTATTCGTGTAACTGGCTAATTTTAACTCCTAAAGCAACCAATCACGGGAAACATACATGTTATTAAGCCAGACTATAGGCCCGGTAAGCATGTAATACTTACCTTTTGAATGAAATAATTATGTGTGTCAACTCTGCCTTGCCAATAGTGAAAGAGAGCTCACAATTATACCCTAGACATGACATGTTGAACATTGCTATCCAAAGGAAACCGTGCATCAAGAGACTGAGTAACTAGAAGTCAAGAGATTCGAACAATCAGCGATGAACCCGAACACACATGCATAATCAACTACCATGGACACTTTGAAAACTGGAGGTGTGTCTTCATTAAATGTGACTAAATATGCCCTGACTAAAGAAATATGATCGATTATGCTTCTGGTGTTATGTACAAATGTATGAGTAATAACGTTTATGTGATTTCTTCATTTATGATTTAATGATGATTGTTTCATTTCATACAGAACAGTGACTCTCAGGTATCCATCCAGCTATTGTAATTGGGATATGAAAAGGGTCTTAATGAAGTGAAAACTTTCAACAGCATTCCATCCCCTTTTCATTGTCTTGGGTAGGGGGATGTCTGTGACGAAGCATATTAAAGGAATATAGGACCTATAATGAATATGACTAATAACATATTCATTGCACATTATTGTGCTTGGACATAGAGCTGCAGATCGGTCCAGGCAGACCATCCAAAGTAGAAGAGAAGCCAAACTGCTGATGAGTGGCTTTCTCGAAAATGAGAAATGCTGAAATTGCTGAGAAGCTTCATTTTGGGAGACAATGTACATAATAACAAATTGTTTCTGGGAGACAATGTACATAATAACAAAGTGTTCCTGGTAGACAATGTACAGAATAAGAAAGTGTCTCAAAGTGCTGATATGACCCTTCTTTGCACGTTACATAAGGTATCCTGAATCCGATGAGAGGGATCACACTTGTTTTATTGGTCAGCTGTAGGCACCTGGAATCAGACAAGGGAATACCAGTTGTAAAGAAAAGGTATAACTGGTGGAAGTCTGACACTGGTCAAAACAAGATGAGGAGTGACAGTTTTATCTGCCCCATGAGTACTAGCTTTAAGTTGACAAGGGGGTAATGTGCTGACATTAGTCCCTAGGTGCTGACACTAGTCTTTATTGTGCTGACACTAGTCTTTATTTTGCTGACAGTGCCTTGTGGAGTGTCCACTTCATAATTATTCATCAGATGACCACTGGTCATCTATATGATTGGTTAATTGTGTCGGCAAGGGGAGGGACATCTATGTGCCATATTTAATGTTACATTTTAGATTGGTTTCCAAGAGGGGCGGACTCAGTAAAATAATCATATGCATGAAGCTTGAGAGCCTGAACAAAACCAGGGTGAGAGACCCCAAAATAGTTAGTTACAACTCGACATCTTCAAGTAGCTCATTGAGTGAAGAATCATTTCACTCCAACTGTACACATCATTTTTCGGCTGAATAAAAGTCCAGCGGACACCAAGGTTCACATACGACTTGTGTGGAATGGGACTTTGATTTTCAACGACTGCCGGTGTGTGTGTGCAGGTGAATGATGCGTGAAAGGTACGCCAACATCCATGAATGTTGAAAACCTCGTTACAGAGCCAAAGTTGTCGAAATCGCAAGCCCATTGTGATGGATCTGTAGAAACAGAATGCTGACACTCAACATAGGAAAGGTGTAGATTTTGTAACGTTATAGTATACGCTGCGTGTGTCGTTTGTTATGAACATCTTGGGGCCGTTGGACCAAAGAAGTAATGATAATAACCCGCTGAGATAAAGTGACCCAAAACTTGACGAAGTCGTTTCACTGATAACATCATATGACATTATTTGACTGCCTAATGAATTCAAGATTCTGATCATCCGCTGCTAGACGAGAAATGTCAAAATATAATCCTTTCTCTTGTACGGTAAGACCCAAGTATATTAAAGCAGTTATTTGTTAAAAGTTACTAAAAACACTCTGACAACACGAAGACACTCTCTCACAGGTCCATACAGAAAACAGAATCTCTGTTACATTGGCCTTTGGTGTTAAGCTCGAGCTATTCCTTATTGTGGAATCCATGACTACAAAGAAGGCGTAAAATCTTGTCAGAGAATCTGAAGTAGGCCCCTATCATTAAAGATGATCCCTAGTAAGCTATTTCGCAAATACGTTGGCTAAAATCCAACCTTTTAGAGACGAGACCACACAGATATCGTAGGCATTGGAGAATGTTCGAGGACCGACGTATCGAACCTCTCGTGAAGTTTCGTTCATGATTGCTATGACGTCACGGGATATTTCCGTGATGTAGATATCTCCATTGTGCCAGGTGAGTAGAAACCACTCCTAGTCAGCAACAGGGTCCTTTCGCCACTCAATAAATCCAGAGATTCGATCCTGTTGGTTCCGTCATCATGCCAATACATTTTCGTTCCTATACATAGAAGCCCATACGTGGAATAGGAGGATTATTAATTGAGGCGAACATAGTGATAACACCCTTTATGGTGGATAACAGTAATGCCTACTCTTTGCTTCATTCTGCTGAAATCAAAATATGGGTTGCAACGCGACAAAATGGCCCTTAATTAGCGCTGTCCCGCACTAACGCCATAGTTTGACAAACCATGAGTACAAGCCAAAAAAAAAAGAAGAAAAAAAGATCAGCTGGCTTGCTGCTCGCGTATGCATAAGCGCATTGAAAAGTGGCATGATTTTTGTAAAACATGCTTTTTTAAATGTCATAACTTGGGCATAAGGAGTGAAATTTCAGAAAACGGTTTGCAAATCTAAATACGTCAGAGTTCATTCTACAATATGGCAGTGAAAATTCATTTCTGGACGATATATTTTAAGCCCTAAGGACCCCTTTCTCGCGTCGCCGTCCAAATTAATTTGCCTATTCCATTACACCATGTGAAAAAGCAGATGACCGATTATTGTAATGCGTACGAAAGTGTGATTTGACTAACCCATATACAACAGACATGTACCAAACGTTCCCTCCTCCGCCAGTCATCATCTATAATGCAACAATGGCAGGTCATTCGATGAGAAATCTTTAATAAATTATAAGTACGCTTAGATAGACAGAAAGGTAGACAGGCATTGAAAGAGGTTAGCGTTATTATGTATAGCTGAGTAACTCGGTATATATTTGCGATGTTCAGCGCAACAGGTAAGAAAAGAAAATCAGTGTGAATTTCATTTAAATCAACTTTTATGGTCATACCAAAGCGCCTGGATGCTACCTTCGGAGGGAGGGGAGAAGGGTAACGGAAGTCGCTGGATTTATCAACACATCTGTAAACCTGCCCCTTTTCTATGTAATATAGGTCAATGTGCATACAGTATAATGTGTGCTCATGTGCCCGCTTTTTTTTTAATGACATTTGTCATTACTCATATTCATCCAATTACATTATCTGTGGTATAGTTGGATGGCATTGCGTTATTTAATACTGTAGCAAATCAATGTTGTACACACCTTCATTGTTAAAAGCGAGGCCACGAACGTACTGGATTTCAGTGTCAACAACGTTCTCGGGTTCAGCGTTGAGGGCGTCTATGCTCATCTTTTGAATGGCTCCTGCGCTTTGGACTCCCCAGTACAGTTCTCTGGAAGACAGTAAACCAAAACTCACTCACTTTTACAGTAATTCAAATCATAAATGAGTCTCGATCTATCAGCGTCAACACTATTGTTTTACGTTCCGCAATGTCCCGTAAGACATTCCGAGTTAATGTTCGTTCATCCCACCGGCTTCAGTCCCCCCATCCCCCCCCCCCAAAAAAAAAAAAAAAAAATTATAATAATCTACCTACACTAAATTTCCCCTTTGTAGTTTTTGTGAGATCACGCTAAATTGAATTTAAGGGGAATACCATAATGTTTCAGACTTCAGTGACAGAAACATTGAATTTTCGTAATTCTTGTGTACACGATCAATGGAAAATTGTGAGGCTATGACATGGTTAGTTCACTCATTTGCATATTCATATCCACTGTACAAGAACTGAAAACTTCAAATTACTATAACTTCCTTATTTTTCATCCGATTTCAGTCAATTTTTTGCTGTTCAAGTCATAAGATTTAACTCTTTTTTATCAGACTAACTTATATTTGGACTAGATTTCTCATTTAAGGCAGATGTGTAAGATCCATGGGCGTAAATCCCGGGGGGGATGGGGGGGGGGATATATCCCCCCCCCCCCTGAAATGGAGGAGGGGGGGATGGCCTGTACAATCACCCCCCCTGAATTTTGAGGGGAAAAAATGGAGGAAGCAGAAATGTGATTGTATCAATTTTGGCATATTGCATGACGTTTGTACGCCGGCCTTCAGACAGGTAACAGAGCTGAACAGTATTCTATCTTGTAGGAAAATGTATACATAATTTTCTCAAGCGCTCGCTCCCTTCGCTCGCTCGCGAAGAAAGTAACATTGACATATATACACTATGCTCGCGAAGAAAGTAACATTGACATATATACACTATAAGGTATGGCTCAGACGTTGACAACGTCAATATAGGCCTACATGTAGGCCTAAACATGCGCGAGTAACTGGGGACCATCTGCAAAATATGTACGAAAACAAACAAACAAACAATACCAAAAACTATATCGCCATAATTGAACCCCCTCCATTTCCTGAATCATTCCTGAGAAACGACAGTGACTAATGACTCAGTCTGGATACATCTATGGGCATACCCAGGGAAGATCAGGGGCGTCGAATCTATTGGGGGGGGGGGGGGGGCAAAGGGGCATTTGCCCCGCCCCTGCGGAAGTGTTTAGGCAGACAAATAATTTATCTCCCAAGCAATTCCCGAGATGAGGACAAATCTCGAACTTTCTTAATGGAAAATTGTCGAAAAATCGCCAGAACTCTGCACCAGATCGTTGTATTGCAATCATAAACATGCAAAAGCTCCGCTATACAGGATCCCTTTCGATAAACTTTGTACAATTTTGACATTGACGTATATTTCCCTAATTCATCAAAGAGTGTGCAGCAGATCTTTCACTTAACAAAAGCACCCTCATATGCAGAGGCGTCGATGGGGGGGGGGGGGGATGGTTCCCCGATAAAGTGGGACGAACAAAAGCGAAAAATATAGCTACAAACGGCAGTTTTTGGAGTGTAAAATGTCAAAATTTTCAAGCTCGCTCGCATTAATTAACCGCTATGCCATTCTCCTGATGTTGCTGATAGTGACTGACAGCAGTTGCGCCCAGTGCGCCCCCTTAATTTCCCAAGCGAAAAATTTATCTACAAACGGCAGTTTTGGGACTGTAAAATGTCAAAATTTTCAAGCTCGCTCGCATTAATTAACCGCTATGCCATTCTCCTGATGTTGCTGATAGTGACTGACAGCAGTTGCGCCCAGTGCGCCCCCTTAATTTCCCAAGCGAAAAATTTATCTACAAACGGCAGTTTTGGGACTGTAAAATGTCAAAATTTTCAAGCTCGCTCGCTTCGCTCGCTCGCATTTCATCGTTATTCCATTCTCCTGAGGTTGCTGCCAGTAATTGCCAGCAGTTTTCGCCCGATGCGCCCCCTTAATTTCCAAAGCGAAAAATATAGCTACAAACGGCAGTTTGGGGACTGTAAAATGTCAAAATTTTCAAGCTCGCTCTCCTCGCTCGCTCGCATTTAATCATTATTCCATTCTCCTGATGTTGCTGCCAGTAATTGCCAGCAGTTTTCGCCCGATGCGCCCCCTTAATTTCCAAAGCGAAAAATATAGCTACAAACGGCAGTTTTGGGACTGTAAAATGTCAAAATTTTCAAGCTCACTCTCTTCGCTCGCTCGCATTTAATCATTATTCCATTCTCCTGATGTTGCTGCCAGTAATTGCCAGCAGTTTTCGCCCGGTGCGCCCCCCTTAATTTCCAAAGCGAAAAATATAGCTACAAACGGCAGTTTTGGGACTGTAAAATGTTCAAACTTTCCAGCTCGCTCGCTTCGCTCGCTCGCATTTAATCATTGTTCCATTCTCCTGATGTTGCTGCCAGTAATTGCCAGCAGTTTTCGCCCGGTGCGCCCCCCCCCCCCCTTAGATTCAAAAGCGAAAAATATAGCTTCAATCGGCAGTTTGGGGACTGTAAAATGTCAACATTTTCAAGCTCGCTCGCTTCGCTCGCTCGCATTTAATCATTATTCCATTCTCCTGATGTTGCTGCCAGTAATTGCCATCAGTTTTCGCCCGGTGCGCCCCCCTTAATTTCCAAAGCGAAAAATATAGCTACAAACGGCAGTTTTGGGACTGTAAAATGTCAAAATTTTCAAGCTCGCTCGCTTCGCTCGCTCGCATTTGATCGCTATGCCATTCTCCTGATGTTGCTGCCAGTAATTGCCAGCAGTTTTTGCCCGGTGCGCCCCCGCCCCCTTAATTTCCAAAGTGAAGAATATAGTTACAAACGGCAGTTTGGGGACTGTAAAATGTCAAAACTTTCCAGCTCGCATTTAATCATTGTTCCATTCTCCTGATGTTGCTGCCAGTAATTGCCAGCAGTTTTCGCCCGGTGCGCCCCCCTTAGTTTCAAAAGCGAAAAATATAGCTTCAATCGGCAGTTTGGGGACTGTAAAATGTCAACATTTTCAAGCTCGCTCGCTTCGCTCGCTCGCATTTAATCATTATTCCATTCTCCTGATGTTGCTGCCAGTAATTGCCATCAGTTTTCGCCCGGTGCGCCCCCCTTAATTTCAAAAGCGAAAAATATAGCTACAAACGGCAGTTTTGGGACTGTAAAATATAAAAATTTTCAAGCTCGCTCGCTTCGCTCGCTCGCATTTGATCGCTATACCATTCTCCTGATGTTGCTGCCAGTAATTGCCAGCAGTTTTTGCCCGGTGCGCCCCCGCCCCCTTAATTTCCAAAGCGAAGAATATAGTTACAAACGGCAGTTTTGGGACTGTAAAATGTCAAAATTTTCAATGCAAAAAGATTTCACCGTGGGAGGGGGAAATCCCCCTACCATACCCTCCCCCCCCCCCCCTCGCTTGCTTCGCTCCCTCACATAACCGCTCCTCCTAAGATCAAATCCTGTCTACGCCGGTGATAGGCCCCATTATTTAGTAGGCCTTCACAGTGATGTCGCACAAGCGGAGCAAGAGCTGAAATACCACGATTTAGTCATTCAATAATATATTGTGAATATTTCATTTTCTTATTGTTTTTTTAAAGAAAAGAAAGCAAAATTTTCACCAAAAGTGTGCACCAGATCGCTGAATTTCAGGTCTGACAATGCAAAATCTTCCACGTGTGGGAGAGGGATACCCCCCCCCCCCCACATACCCTCCCCCCGTTCGGTCGTTCCGCTCCCTCTCACAGGTATTTAAAAAAAAAAATGTTTTCAGACTTTTAAGGTCTGATTTTCCGCCGAAAGTCATCTGACAAGCAAAAAAAAAAAAAAAGCAACAAGAACAAAATGTCTTCATATTTTTGCTGCCACTTTCCTCCCACTTTATATTTCATGCAAAAGAGTTGGACATCCGATCCCTGTAAAGTGTGTGCGTGTGTGTGTGTGTGTGTGGGGGGGGGGGGGGGCACCAAGCTTCTTCCCCCCCCCCCCCCCCAATAGCCGGTCCGGTTATGGGCTTGTAATCGTGGTGATGGTGACCATCCCCCCCACTCCTCAGTACGGATTTACGCCGTTGGTAAGATCAGACATATTTTAGATTAGATGACAGGGGATTAGCGGTCGCGGGTAATATATTTAAACATATCAGGCACCACACCCCTTCTTGGCGTATCTAGCTGCACCGACCCGGCGTGCAGTCGTGCAGTCAAGAATGCCGGAAGCCCCCGAAAAACGTCCCGCGGGCCCTATTCGCTATTTCATGCTTCTCCTTAGAATCACTTTCTCTGTTTATACCCCATTCTCACTAGACGGCAATTCCGCTACGATCATCAAAAATCGGGGGGAAAAAAGGCGGATCGTGGCTTGATCGCTTTAAATCTTCTCAATCGTATCTTGAGCGGTTCAGAAGCGCGGAGGGTCGCCACCATCGCCATGGTCGCCGCCAAGTTTTGAACATGTCCAAAACTTCCGTAGGGAAAGCGCCGTGGTTTTAGATCGTCTCACGAGTGCATTCGTAGCTTTGACGGTGTAGCAACGCGTAAAGCGGCCCCCAGCATCGCCCATGAAAATTTTCACTTTTACAGTACACGTAACAGAAACCAACCAAGAAAGTAATGCACCAGACCAGGGAGGTGGATGTGGAGAAAAGTGTATAAAATTCCTTTTTCACGTACACTCATTAC